>CM040914.1:34050310-34462810 GCA_023029165.1 Gobiocypris rarus
AACGATAGGCCTAAATAGGCCTATTATTCCAATGAAAATGAGAATTTTTTTTTATTTTTATTTTTTTTTACACAAGAATAAAATATTCAAGGTCAAATGTCATTCATTTTGTTTGGATAAATTGATAATAATAATAAAAAAAGCAAAGATGAATTGTAATAATTAAAAAAAAATAGTTTTAGTAATGTATTATGTAATGTAGCAATGCATGTGTATTTTTTGTGTAGATATTTGTGTGTGTTTATACTGTTGTACAAATGTGCTATTAGCTTCTTTTTTATTATTTCTTGTGCCCGTTACTCTTTGACTAATGCAATGTCACTTCCTGACCACTGGGTGGCAATATGTACATTCTAAAAGGAAACAGGAAGGCGGTCTTGCTTCCGAATCATCTTTTAACTGCCTCACTTCCTGCTTTGAACCTCAGCTCGGAGCTTTTCTATAAATCTTTGTTTTGCGATACGTTGTTAGTTGTTAACTAGATTGAATCATGAATACAGTGTTGTCGAGGGCGAACTCGCTCTTCGCCTTCTCTCTCAGTGTGATGGCAGCTCTCACATTCGGATGCTTCGTTACTACAGCGTTCAAAGACAGAAGCGTACCGGTGGATATACACGTATCCAAAGTCATGATGTAAGTTAACTGCACTCTTTCTGAGCTTGTGATTAAAGTAATCAGTGTTAAGATAATTAAAAATATATTTATTACACATCAGGCATCAGAATATTTATTTTTTGCAGCATATGGGTCTAGTAACGTTAGATGCTGAGCTGGTGGCCAATAGCAGTGCAGCACGTCAGCTCTGCACATTATTTAAATATAAAAATCTTATTTGTGTGCCCTTGTTCAGCAGTGTTTTGAAACGCTTATTTAAAAAAAAAAAGTTTTGGGGAAATGTACATTTTAAGTGCGTGTGTGTTTGCGTGTGTGTCTGTGTGTGCCATCAGGTTGCAGGATTGAATGTAACGTTAGTGTAGTCTTGTACATCTGTGTTTCACAGATATCTAAGCTAGCTGAGATCTTTTGACTCTCATCTTATGTCTCTTTATATTTTCTCCAGTAAAAATGTAGACGACTTCACAGGACCACGAGAGAGGAGTGACTTGGGCTTTGTGACGTTTGACCTTTCTGCTGATATCCTTTTGATAGAACATAGCACTTATGTGCTACACAATTACCTCAATGTTGATGGAAAAGTTACTTGTTTTATAATTTAATGTTTCTGTATTAATTGCATATTTACACACATGCATTTATGACACCTCTGTGCCACACATTCTGCAGTCTTTGTAAATGCACCTTTTGTGGAATATATATCAGCTTTTCAGTACATCTAGAACTAGATTTGCATAATTTTCCTTACATGCTTTATTACATCTGCAGCCAATATTTGACTGGAATGTGAAGGAGCTCTTTCTTTACCTGACTGCTGAATATTCAACAAAAAGCAATGTAAGTCTTTACCTCTTCAGTCTATCTGGAGAGTAAGTGGGCTTTAAAAAATCTTTGTGAATGAGAGCTGGGTATTTGTTGTGCTGTAGATATCATTATGTCAGACTGTTTGTGTTTTTTACATCAATAAAGCATTCCATGTTATCCCATTTTAGGCACTGAACCAGGTGGTTCTATGGGACAAGATTGTCTTGAGAGGTGACAACACCAAACTAAACCTGAAGGAAGTTAAATCCAAGTACTTCTTCTTTGATGATGGGAATGGTTTAAGGTTAGTTGCTTTGTTCAGAGTATTTCACCTGTGCTCTTTGATTAATTTTCTATTCATGCACACACTAGCATTCAAAAGTTTTAAATTGTTAAGATTTTAAATATTTTTAAAAGAAGTCTTTTCTGCTCGACAAGGCTGCATTTATTTGATTCATACGAAACCAGTAATATTGTGAAATATTTTTGCAATTTAAAATAACTGTTTTCAATTTGAATTTATAGTAAAATGCAATTTATTAATGCGATACAAGCTGAACTTTCAGCAGCCATTACTCCAGTCTTCAGTGTCATATGATCCTTCAGAAATTATTCTAAAATTCTGATTTGCTGCTTAAGAAATATTCATTATCAACTTTTGTGTACAACATTTTTTCAGGATGCTTAGAGTAAAAAGTTCAAAGGAACAATCTGAAATAGAAAGCTTTTCTTACATCAATTTAATGCATGCTTTCTGTCTTTCACTTCTTTCCAAAACAAAAAATCTTACTGACCCCAAACTTTTGAACGGTAGTGTATAAAAGCTTACTTTTAAAAAAATTTAATTTAAATTGAACTATTTCTAAATATCATGGGCCGTATTCACAAAACATTTGATCTCCCCACTAAGAGTTCTCCTGAATAGCAGTAAAAGTTCTTAGCAAAGAGTTTCCCCTAACCTATTCCCAAAGCTGCTGAGACCTTTTACTAAGGAATAGAGAGAAGTAAGAGAAAGGGCGGGGTTTACTTCGTTGCTATGGATGATGTCATCATGCTTACTAACTATGATCACAGTGATTGGCTACATAGAGCAGGGGTCTCTGTGTCAGAAATACCTCATTCTACAATAGGCTATTGAATATTGCCATATTCAACTAAATATTTAAAAAAGTAGGCTAAGTGTCACTAATTAAAAAAGTATATGTAAGCTAATTATCAGCCTCTAGAGAGATTGCAGAATTCAAGTGACAAATTATGTTTTATAAACAAAGTTCAGGAGGAGCGCTATCTAATCAGCTCCAGAGGAGGCATACACAGTATACACCGCCACCTCACCTAGTTACCTCCACAGTTCTCTGCATCCCTCCACCACCTCGACTCCTACCTCTCAGCCCAATTTTGGACTAAATTCCCAACTCAGAGCTCTCGATCCTCTCGGGCAACACAGCAAATACACTTATTTGTTATTTCACTCTATCTGATCATTTGTAAGTGTGAACTCGGGAAACAACTGCCAAGGTAATCGGACATTTTCTTTTTTTAATTTTTTTTAATTTAATCATTTTTGTTATGATAGGATAGTGAGTAGACTGCAAAGTGGAAGGGAGAAAGGTCCGCAACAGCCATTATGATTGTTTGTGATTTGGTCTTAGTGACTTAGGAGTCCTCTTAACTACTTGTAACGTTTCACAGATTTAGAAGCTAGTTTTAACGCTAAAATGCTTTGTGAATTACTCTTAGAGCAATTTCTCTGAAATTTAGGACTGACACGCCCATTCCTTTTAAGAGTTTCTCCTAAATCAAGTTAGGAGCTACTTTTAGCCTTAAGATGTTTTGTGAATCTGACCCCAGATGAGTGACACACATTTCAGTTGTGATACTCTTCTGATATATCTGATATTGGGAAATAACAAATTTTAAATAAAATTAATTTCAAATGAAAAATCTGTCAGATTTCTCATAAGTAAAACAGTAAGAGAAACATTACAACATATTAAAACACGTCGCTGCTACGACAATATTTTAGCCTGACATGCCAGACCCACATCAATATGATGGGTCTGGGAACTCACCATTGACAGGGCTCAATCCGAGGGACGGGATAAACGGTTGTCTTTCAATTTTTCCAGCTCTCAGGTCTACCGAGAGTTGCTAGACTACACTTGCGGCAAAATAAATTCTGCCGCTAGCACTAGGGTGCGTCTAGATTTCTAGGCTAACAATATTTGACATAACTTAGAATTATAAATGGACATCTCTCTGATATCTCTATTTTTTATTTTTTTTAAACACAGGTCAAATAAGAACATCACTCTCACTCTCTCATGGAATGTGGTGCCAAATGCTGGAATCCTGCCATTAGTCATGGGATCTGGACACAAGAGTCTCGCCTTCCCTGAATCATATGAAACCGCAAAGAGCTACTGAACAGTCCAGTCCATCCCAAACCATATTTGTAAATGTTGTGCTCTGTACGGGTTTTAATAAACGTTAACACATTGTTATAAGGACTGGCTGTTGTTTATATGGGTTAAGATAATTATTGCAACATATTAATTTTTCAAGATTTGGATAGTCATATTTACTTCTGTGGACATTATAATTCTAGTAAGTTTTTTCATCAGGATAATTCTCTGGTGTTTCACAATTGTATTGTGTGGATAAGAATATTTTTGTTAATCTGTTTTGGTCAGTATTAAAACATCAGTTTGTCATTATTGAAACTAAAGAACTCACAAAGCAAGAGTACATGTAAGCAAGCTCAAACGTTCACTTTGAGAAAACTAATTTGCTTGTCATATATATAAAGGAGAAATGTTGAAATGATTGCATAATACTTTCATGTTAAATGTGTTCTTTCAGGGTGGGTTTTCTACTGATAAAGTATGTTCATGAGCTGTTATATTCATAAAATTAAAAGTGAATTAAAACAAAATTAATTACAACTTAATCCATAAAATTATCCCATAATGGGAACCCCCTAAATTCTTCTACACCTGACAGAACCCTTTAAGGTTTTCTATAGAATCTTCTGAGAGTGTACAGATCACGGTTACTTGTTTCTGTAAATGTGATAGGCACCTACATGCAAAAATTGGTTCCAACTATAATCAAACACACCTTATGCAAAATAATAATGGTCTTTGGGCCTATTTGAAAATTACAACCGTGTGTGTGTCCTTGTTGATATTACATTGTGGGGACCAAATGTCCCCATAAGGATAGTAAAACATTACATTGTGGGGACCAGCCAGCTGTCCCCGCTTTTCAAAAGACTTATAAATCACACAGGATGAGTTTTTTTGAGAAAGTAAAATTGCAGAATGTTTCCTGTGATGGGTAGGTTTAGTGGCAGGGGCAGTGTAGGGGGATAGAATGTACAGTTTGTACGGTATAAAAACCATTACGTCTATGGAGAGTCCCCACAAAGATAGTGAACCGTGTGTGTGTGTTGAATTTAAATTATTTGGAGTCCTTAGGAATAGTAGTGTTATAACACCCAAACTAACCGGAATAAACTAAGCGTATGTCTTAATCAGCTCTCTAGTTCACTAGTCAGGGCACTGATCAGGGAGTCAGTCCATTGACTACTGAACTAGGGAGCTGATTGAGACGCACCCTACGAGACCAGAGATATTTTTATTAACAGTTCCCAAATTCAGTCACCAGGTGGCAGCACCTGAACACTGCCAGTTTCAGTATTTTAATTGGATACACACTGTGACTAAATCAATACACCAAGGCATACACTGCGTGTGCTAATGTGCCAGAAACATCCTGCAAAACTGTTAACACATTCTCCTTTAAAAAAAAAAAAAAAACGTTAAAAATAAATGTCATTTGTGAACTCCCTAATCTAAAATCACCTGGACAGAACTCAGTGAGTTAATGTGGAAAAACATCTCTCATCAGTCCAAACACAATGAAAAGGCACAATGCTATACTGCTATCTTAACTGTCTCAAATGTATCAGTCACACAACAGCTTTCTGAAATACCAAGAAATAGAATGAAAATGGCAAAAATGCAATACTTTGCAATGCAATAATGATTGAAACCTGTATTGACAAGTATAACTAGGCTAACTCGTATTAAGATTTTTAGAATATGGTAGGCTACTTGACAACTGGCTTTCTGAATATAGTTTTGGAAAATGGCATTTGCTTCTGTATTGTGTGTGTCCTATAGCAATTACTGCTATGTTGTAATATAACATATATATTCATTTTTTTATTTCGTGCTGTGCCAAAAACATGATGTAATATACCATTAGTCACTGTTTACTGATGAAGTATTTTATTTGTTTGTGTCCAGATGGGTGAAAGTAAGAAAGAAAGAATGTAGCCCATTGTACAGTACATCTCATTCCTGCATGTGTGAGGGCAACCTTGTATCATGAGACATAAGATCAAGGTTTCTCATTGAGTCAGAATGTAAAAGGAAATAGCCCAGATATTTGCACTCAAAATTAAATTTCCCAACATATGTTACAGAAATAATTTGAGCAGTTTAAGATGTTCTGCTATAGTGCACAAGGAGTGAATAATAAGAGGAAATTCACCCTCATTTGTGCGAGCTATTTGGACCAAAGAAGAATGTTCTGGACATTTTCACTCAAGACACAAACCAAGGTTTAAAATGAGGTGATTGTGGTGAATAAGAGGGATTTTATACTACAACAAAACCAGATGATCACATAGCTGGAACTTCTCCGTGTCTCTTAAAAAGCTAAGCATGTCGCCAATAGATCAAAGAGAGGGGGGCTAACAATGAGGACGATCACAGGGCTTGTAAATTGAAAAAACTGTGATTCAATATACACAAGAAAACTATCAAATGGCTTCAGAAGGCATGAAATAGAGCACACTAGAACTGCTTCTTTGATGCTTTTCGTTATTTTGAAGCATGACAACCCCTAGTCACTTTCATTATCAGCCTTTTCTCAGTTTGTTCCATGAAAAAAAAGAAAAGAAAGTCAGGTTTGGCATAGCACAAGGGTGAGCTGACAGATTAATGACAGAATTTACAAATATTCGTTTAACATGCGCGTTTATGTTGATTCAATGAAGCTTTGATTGTTAAGTACATTGACAATTTTTTTTTTCTTCTGACAAATTGTTTGCTTAAAAAGGCTGTTCTCTCCAGAGAAATTAAAAACCAAAAGTATGAAACTACACCAATTAATTTGAACCAATTGTACTTTTTGAAATGTTTAGATGGGGGTCATTGTTTGTTTTCCAAGAAATGCAGGTCCTCTGCACGATAGGGCTTAAAAATGAAAAATTGTTCTGTTGACAAATCACCCAGAAACTCATTTCTTGTGGAGTTAAGAAGGCTAAAATAATGTAATTTTTTTTAAAGATCCCACTAATTAAATGGCAGCGAAAACTTTTGGTGGACTTAATTACAACAAAGCCATGTTTTTCATCATTCGCTTGCTCTCCCACTTTACAATTAAAAAAACACAGTTCATGTATTTATAGAAATGGACTGTGTAAACAGGAATTAATAACCGATTCCATGACCATTCATTCCTGTTCTGAAGTCAGGTGGCGGGAAGCAGGGATGCATTGTGTTGAAGTCCTTAAAACAGATGCCGCAGACACTGTTTGTGTGTATTGTGCTTTGTCTCCATATGCTTTTCCTTTAATTCCCAATGCAATTCATTGTAATGTTTGCCATTATTGTGGGCTGATGTCCGTCTGTGGCATTTAAGGAATTCTGCTTTGTGCCATTTCCTAGAGAGATAGAGATTCATGCCACACTGATGCACTGTTTTGGTTTGTTTCATCAATGCATGTTTTTCTAGCCTCTGTGCTACACATTCCACTTGTCTGATTCATTTAGCATTGAATCAAAAGCATGCAGGTATAGACGTCATAAATTGAATAACAAATTCCTTGCTTAGAATAGATTATTATGTGGTCTTCCTGCAAATTCCACTGTTGTATTGTCCGTGTTTCTCTGAACACTGTACTCTGAACGTTTTGGACAGTTGTCTTTTGGCAATTTGTGTTTTGCCTTCTTCTCTGAAACGAAAATGGTCCGTCTCAGCAACAAACACTTGATATTTCCTTTCCAGCCCCATGTTGTTCAGTCTATGTGCTTGTTTGTCTTGAGGGGAGAGTATGCAGTGCAAAGGATCTTCAGGAAAACACATTTGAGGAGCGGGGCTATCTGAATCACCGGAGTTCAAAGGTGTCTGTTTTCCTTGCTAAGACTCCAAAAAGCTTCAGAAGACTTTACGTATTAAGGGCACGTATTGTGCTTCAGCAGCGTCTCAGGAGAACGATGCTATTTGCTAAACTCAAACCTTTAGTTTCCTACATGAAAATGCCAAAACTCATGCTGCTGCAGTGTCAGACTGAATCTGGCCTTTTAATGGAAGATTAAATATATATATCGCTTACCTCCGATCCTTGAATCTGACATTGCCTTACCAGAAACAGATCATGTGTGAACAGGACCTTTTCAAAAATACCGGTAAATTGGTTCCAGCTATTTACCAGTAAGGGAAGTTGTAACATTACCAGTGGTCTGTGTGAACGCGGAATGAAGATTACCTGTATTTGCACGTACAAGGTCAGAACGCGATGACATAAGAAGTCTGCTTTGGGTCATCAGTCATATAGACTCATGAAGATGACGTGATTACTCAGAGCTGTTTACAGTAAACTTTTTAATAGCCTTTTAAAAATATGCGCTAAATTACCCTCTTTGAATGCTGAAATGATCAAACGCGTTCCGTTTGATCATGCGTGATACCTGTCACATATGTCAAAAGATGTTTTCACACTGAACAGATAGTGAAACTAAAGCTTCTCTTCATGTGGGTGGATGAAGACAACGATGCAGCGTTAAAACATTTCCAATGACTGACATCACAGAATTTACCTGTATTTTGCTTCTGATGTGTGAATGATAAAAAGCCAGAATGCCGTTGCTTGTGTAAACATCATATTTGTGTATTTAATTCTGGTAATTTTATGGGAATATAACTGTGAAAAGGGCTATTGTCTGTTCCAGTCATTCTGTCCATTAATGGTAGGAATTTATCATCAGTCCAAACTCCTGTCCTAAGATGGATTCTCCTGTCCTCGTCGAGAGTCCAGTGATGTCTCCTGACCCCTTCGAGAGTCCAATGATGTCTCAGGTCCCCATTGAAAGTTCAGTGACATCTCCGGTCCCTGTCCAGAGTCCAGTGACGTCTCCAGTCCATGTCCAAAGTCCAGTAACGTCTCCTGTCCACGTCCAAAGTCCAGTGACGTCTCCTGTCCGCATCCAGTGAGGTCTCCAGCTCGCGATGAGAGTCCAGTGATGGCTCCAGCCCCCAACGAGAGTCTCTGTCTCTTGTTCCCAGTCCAGAGAGGACTCCATCTCCTGTCCCCAGTCCATGGGGGACTCCAGCCAATTAACTTTCTCCAAAGTTGGTTGCTACTCCCAATAAATTTTTTGGGGGGGCTATCAGTCCACGGAGGCCATCCCTGACATAGCTGAGGAGGCCGTTGCCCTCTGGCCTCCTGGGCCGCCAGCGCTACCTTGACTCCCTGAACTGCATGAGCCGCCATTGGGTCCCAGAACTGCCTGAGCCGTCATTGGGTCCCAGAACTGCCTGAGCCGCCATTGGGTCCCTGAACTGCCTGAGCCGCCATTGGGTCCCTGAACTGCCTGAGCCGCCATTGGGTCCCTGAACTGCCTGAGCCGCCATTGGGTCCCTGAACTGCCTGAGCCGCCATTGGGTCCCTGAACTGCTCCTCAGCATTGGGTCCCTGAACTGCCTGAGCCGCCATTGGGTCCCTGAACTGCTCCTCAGCATTGGGTCCCTGAACTGCCTGAGCCGCCATTGGGTCCCTGAACTGCTCCTCAGCATTGGGTCCCTGAACTGCCTGAGCCGCCATTGGGTCCCTGAACTGCCTGAGCCGCCATTGGTTCCCTGAACTGCTCCTCAGCATTGGGTCCCTGAACTGCCTGAGTCGCCATGGCTCCCTGAACTGCCTGAGCCGCCATGGCTTCCTGAATTACCGGATTCACCATAACTACCTGAACGGCCGTCATCGCCCTGGTTCCCTGAGCTTCCGTCACCTCCATGGTCTCCTGAGCTGCTGGTGCCTCCATGGTCTCATGGGCTTCCAACGTCACCCTGGAGGTTTTCCGTCCTGCCTGGACCTCTCCTGGTCGGCCTCTAGGGTGCCCGCCTCCCACCCCAGTTTATGGCGAGATGACGTGCCTCTGGCGAGGGGAGAGTAGTGTCCGTCACCTCCATGGTCTCCTGTCACTTCTGCACTTTACTTCCCAGCATCCTCCTTAACTCTCACCTGCATGCACTTCATTATCACACACACCTGCACCTCTTCTTCACCTTCATCAGCACTCCTATTCAACCTAACCTCATTCATTTGTCTGAGTCTTGTCTTGTCTTGGTACTACACAGACTATTTACCTGATTCTTCAGCGATTTCTCCTGAGTCTCATTTTCCTTTGTTTATCTCCATCCAAGTGTTACCTTCATTTTCCATGATCATCTGTTAAAGGATGAGGGGTGTGCATAAAACCTGGTTCCCTGAGTCCCTGCATCTGTAAGAAGAGACATTTCATTACACTCATCCTCTGGATTCTCCATTGAGTGTTCACTCACCTGTTGAACTGCTTGTTGCTCTGTGACTAAATAAACTGTTAAATATTCCTCTTTGTATCCTGGGTGCTACATTGTGTAACACCGCCACTGTCAGGAAACAGCTTTATGTCATTGATGAATCATTCTTTCAACTGATTTTTTCAACTCTGATTCATTGAGGAACAAAAAAAGTGACTGGCAGCATCCAAGATTACATATTCTGAGTGGGTACGTCTTTTGAATAAGTACTGCATGTGAATAAGTATATTCTATAGAGTATGAATGAGTGTAAATGTAATCCTGACATACAACATTCATCATGTTGTCATGTGACCTACCAGCGTCTTCTTGTGGCCTTATGGGATAGAGTCCATCGGATGCGCATTTCAGAATTTTGTCGGAAGTAATATGTCATCTAATAATTTTGCGTACTGATTTATGAACACTGAATTCGGATATTCTCCAATAATATATCATAAGCTTAAACCATACACAAAGACAAAATGATGTAGGCATAATGTATTTGCACAACTCTTACACTATGAGGGCTGTGATTTCACACACTTCTCTCCCTTCTTTCATTGTTGTACACCCCAATCCAGCACACACCCATATAGTGAAACACAAGGTAACACATATAATGGGATTCTCAGTGGCTCCTGCCTCGCCCCTTAAAAAGGTCATAAGTCATCCACAATTTCTATAGCAGGAAGAGTGCATGATAGTAAATAATGGGCACTCTGATGTAATATATGGTGTGAACTGGTCGCAGTGGCATGAAGACTATCTGACAATCTGCAAAGCAGGGCAATTGACACAGTTTCCTTCCCTCCTCTGAGGCCATCCTTGAAAGAGTTTTTTGGACTCAGTCAAGACACTTGTTATTGTCTTAAGGTATCTAGGAGACAAGCAGACAACAAACTGTTTTTGCGCAAAGAAAGTGTTTCACTTTTAATGAAATCCTGAAATTATGAAATTGAACTTTAAGCAACAGTGTTTGGAAAAATGTCAAGGTAATAACAAACTTGTATGATAAAAAATGATTGCCTGGAAAAGGACGAAATATGAGAAAGGAATTTTCATTTCACTTTAGAGGCTGGATTTAATTTTAGTATGTACTTTCAGTGCTGTACTACTAGACTTTGATTGAACTAAAACATAAATTGATGTTGACACTTAAGATAATTATGGCCAGTGTGGCTCAGCCTATTTCTAAAACATTCAAAGACATCAGTTTTGTCATGTCTTCACATACGAAGGTGATGTCCACTATAAATCTAAAATCCCCTGAGCTGCTTGATGAATATGTGGTTTAAAAAAACATTATCCCCTCTTGAATTCGGTAAGAAAACACATCCCCGCATTTGGTTAGAGCTGAAATATTACATAGACAACATTACTTATGTGCTTTGACTACACAACAAAGGTTTGCCTGCTTTGCAATAGCAGTGATCTGTCCTCTGAGGCCATTGGCAACAGATCTAATACCATTTGAGGAATCTGACTGTAACAGTTCTGTGTAGCTGTAAAGCGCACAGCACGAGGAGATTCGAAGAAATAGTATTTAATAAACTTAAAGATCACTCAGGAAATCCACACTAAAACAACATCGAGAAACGTAAACGAGACCGAACAAAGAATGAACGAGCTGAATGCCTAAATACACAGACTGAGTAATAATCGTAAAACATAACAGGTGTATAAATAAGGAACTATGGAAACTAATAAGAACATGGAACTCAGAAAGAACCAAAACAATCAAACTGAAACATATGCGTGTTACACTGACACATAGGGCCCTATCATACACCAGGCTCATCGCAAGTGTTTTTTGCTAGTTTTGACACAACGCAGTTATCATTTTCATGTCCAGTGCCATGTTGTTTAAAAAAGCAAATGCACTCGCACCCATCTGTGCACCCATGGGCATTGTTGGCACTTTGCTATTTTGAGGCAGCTGAAAACGACGGCGTTTGACCAACAAAATTACACACAGGGAGGCTCAGCAGCACACGCAAACATTTTTAAATATTAAAAATAAAAGTATTCCTCTCTGGAGAAGTGTTCAGTCTTTCTGCTTGCAAATGCCGCCCTGTAAGTAGCGAATCAGACATGCACTAAGTGCACCTGCACCATGCGCCGTTAAAAGTTTAAAGTTTAAAACATGTGCTGCGTTCTTAGAAATGTACTCTTTGTATTCATTTTGATTTCTTATGGTTTTGGAAAAACTATATATATATATATATATATATATATATATATATATATATATATATATATATATATATATAAGGTTTAAGAGTTGCTTATGGCCCCTAATAAAAATGCATTTTAATACATAAATGAAAAACATCATAAAAGAGGTGCATTCAAGGCATTATATGCATTATGATTGTATATTTTATATTTTGAATAAACTAATAGATCATTATTGATTGCTCTTTTAAACCAAAATTCTGATTAAGAATGATGGGCTTTTTGCTATCCGGCTTTAGGATGAAATGTACAAAAGATAAAGCAGGTGTGCTGAGGTGATCTGGGTTAACTCAGTTGTTAACGAAAAAACAGTGCTTTCAATAAACCTCTCCTCTTGGCTAGTTTTCTTTCATGAAGCCACACAGGGGCTTGTCTCCCACATGGAGCTTGGTTGTGAAAATGTGTTGCAAAATGGCTTTCTTCAAGAGTAATAAAGTTGAAAGTGTGAAAAGCAAGTCTGTGTATTTGTGTGTGGGTGTTGTTGGGCACCACAGGCTGTTTCAGATGGATTCAGGCATTCATGAACTACATCTGGATTGTGCCATTTACATTTACATGCTATAGTAGCCCCGAACAGCCCGAAGCCATACATTTATAGATCCTGCCTGTGACTTAGCTCATTCTCAAAGTTTTAACAACCATTGTAGACTCCAATATAGTTGCGAACCTCAGTGGAGAGCAATGGTAAATCTCCTCTTGTTTGTGTAAGTGACCTGTGAGAAAAAAACTTCAAGAAGTTAGTCTCCAACTAAATAGAGAAAAAAAAGCCTAATATAATCAAACAATTCCCAGATGACACAAAGCAATTCCAGAAGTAAGGGTGCAGCTTTCTCTTTTGTGTTTATGGCTTGAAGAATGCTTACTTGTAAAAGCAGTGCATTCAACTGATCCCGTTTGACATTTGTTCCAAGTAGCACACATAGTCAAATACGCTGGTGGCTGAGAACAGATGGGAATGATCTGAAACAATGGATCATTTTCATAAAGGCTCCAGATAATTCTACTGAGATGATACAGAATGTCTGATTGTATAATAGATTTTGCATTGTGGATACACACTGTCTTTATTTTTGACCTTTAAAATGGCATTACATACTTTCATTGTACAAAAACGGAGGTTTATTTACTTTTTAGTTTATTCACACGCTTATTTGAGGCTGATCACAATCAGTTTTTACGGCACAATGATGTGACATCTGGTAATTTTCATATTGAATAGGACAAAAGATAAACAAAGTATTAACATCAATTAAATCTAAAATGGGAAATGATTCTCTGACTTGAACTTTTAATTAAATTATTGTTTTAGTTAATATTAAAATGTGTTTTGAATCCACATAGTCAATATCATCTTTGTCTCAAGTTTCAGCAGATCTAGTGAGCTCATGAACAAATACACTGAAGCCGTGACAGTGCTGGAACTGTGTAGACTGGGTAAACCCAGCCTGATCTTGCGGCGATTTGATTTTGCCCTGCAATTCAGTCTGGAAACATGTACATTCATTTCTACTGCTTCTGTTACACTTTTGCGGGAACCAATCACAGACTGGCTTATCCACCTGGATAAGCATCTAACAAGGTCTACGTGCATTCATTCTAATGGCTTGTTCTCCTCACGGCATATGGCGATTGGCGAATATGACGATTATGTGGGCGTTCCCCCAGCTATGACACGACACAGACAGGCCGTTGTTCATTGATCACGCCTCTTGTGGTCTGATTGGTTGAAGGACCAGTTGTGTACAGAGTCATTTGAACTATGCTCGTTTATCAAGCCTCTTGTGCAATACATAGCAGACTCCCCAGACCGATGTTCAATCTTTAATTGATAGCCAGACAAGGAACTGTGGTTTGTATTGACGAAATATGCTCTTTCCATCAACTGCGAGCCTCCCTGAACCAGCGAAACAACTCTATACAGAAAAATGTGTCATCATTTTTGTACAAACCTCCAGAAAGGGGAATGGAATCAACCAGATAGCATATCTGTAAATTAGAACTACACTGCTTGAACTAATTATAAGATAATATGAAATAATAATAACCATTCATAAGTCAGCTATTCTCAAAGAATAGTTTATAGTGGGTAAAAAGAGAATTTATTTTCTCAAATGGGAGTTCAAATGTTGTAAAATTAAAAGTTGATCAAACTAAAACATCCTAATGCAGCCAAGGAAAATAAACGGCATGTCTGTAAAAATAAGACACCAAATTGAGGCTTCAGATATCAGAGTGTGAAATGAGATAAATCTGAAATTGACTTTACCTCTGATTGTCAAAATATCGTATTGTAGATCTTGTTGCAGGTTGAACTGGTCACTGATATTTCTGTCCAAAACCATTGTTTTTATTTTGACTGCAATCTGATGATTTGATTGGTTTAGACCACCAGTGTGAAATGTGCTTTTATTTCTTTTTTTGTTCCATACTTAATCTCCTTGACATGAACAAAGACATTCAAAAAAGCGAATGTGAACAAATCCATATCTGCTAAAAGCTTAATATATCTGCTGGATCCTAATGCACAAGTTGTTTATTCTGGGCCATATTTTCCAAAGTATCACAGACCTAATGGCTTGAAATGGCATCCGCTTTGAAAGCTTATCTTGATAAATTATAACTATTTAAGGCTCTACAAAAAGAAGGAATGTCATGTTTAAGTTTAAATGACACACTATAGAGAGAGTACTGTGATGGATTCTGAGAAGTCTGTGTCTATAGCAGGGCGTCTGTTGACCCCTGGCTTTTTCTTCACAGACGTACATAGGGTGGCTTAAATTGTTGAAAGGAAAACACCCTCCCAACTTGCCAATATCCACATCCTCTCTTTCTTGCCCTTTCGATTAATTTTTCATTATCACTTAATGGTTTCCTTTTCCCACACGCTAAAAAAAAACAGGCCCATCAGGGCACACTGATCCTTATTCTGGCCTCTCTCACAGCAAGGCCTCGGCGGAATTCATGCCGGACTGACTCGCTGAGGAGATGAAGTTGACTGCTGTTTAATATAGACAGTTCATTTTTCAGCACCCTGAAGCTGCTATCATTTTCAAGAGACCTCTTCTGACACGGGCCCCAGCCATCATCCTGAGACTTGAGTGGGATACCGTGTGTTGGAGTAGGCCTGTGACTGATTGATTTGCTGAAAGGCGGAGACGTGGGAAATAAGGCGACGTCCTCCTTTTCCCTTCGCGAGCTGTACTCCAGCAGTGGGTGTGATTTAGAGGAAGTCTTAATCTCTCAGCGGAGGAGTGGTCGGGAGGTGTTTACCTTCTTACACTTGTGTGTTTATTGTGGCGGTTTGGTGGTTTCAGGCCGGGAGGAAAAAGTAGGAGGGGGCGCTCTGGCTCGACTAGCTGTGCAGGAAGAGGGTGAGGTGCTATGGAGGGTCTTGCATCCTGTAGGTCAGGTTGACCAGCCTTATTGTACTGTAACATGCACTGTTTCATATGACTAAACTTACTAACATGCAACTTTGAGTGACAGCAGGACAACCATGACTCCCAGTGCTGCCGGATCCATAAAAGCAGCAAAGAGGCCAAAAACTGTGACCTCTCAGGAACTCCGTCTGAAATATCCATGATTTATGGCCTCTGAGAGAAGAGAAAGAAATGGGGTCTGTTTTCCGGGCCAATCAGTCAGTCATTCCACATTCTGCCGCTGTGTATTTGCTCTTGGGTCTGTCAGGGACACTGAGAGGGAGTCATTCCATGTCTCAATCATTTGAAGAACAAACACAGCAAATATAGACCGTTCCTCTAATATTAGCATATGGTTTCCTTTTGATGACATTTTTGGAACACTTCTACATTAACATTTACATTTAATCATTTAGCAGAGCAGATCTACAAATGAGGAATATAATTGACTAACATTCCAATAACCATAAACTAAATGTGCATATATTTTTTGTGTAAATAGCATATTCTAACTTATTTGAGTTGGCAAAACTCAAAACAATTGAGGAAATCAGTTACATCAATTTTTTTAAGTATAAGCAGAACTTTATTTTGTATTAATACATTTAATTGCTCTTAATTTCAAATATTTGAGTAATCAACTTTGCTAGCTTTAACTAGCTCATTTAATAAATTCTACCTTGCTAATTGGTAACACAATGCTTTGATAGCATGAGCTTAGCATAGCACTTGCTGAATGAGTAGGCTACAGCAATATAGAACATTTAACATATATATACAGTATATATATATATTCAAACTAAGCTCATGCTCCACTCGTCTAGAAACTCTTCTAACTTAGCAAAACATTAAACACTACTAAATCTACCATTAATCTTTTACTTTTAGCATTACTCTCCCTTTTGACAGTCATAGCAAAACATGTTGGGAAATAGAAATCCCAGCCCAGTTTTAGTTCAATTTAAGTTAGTCTAAATTAAAAGAAATAAGTTCATAAAACTCAAAACAATGAAACATTTCAGATTATTTAAAATGTGTCAATTTTGTGAACTCAAAAGAAAAAGAAAGTTCTAAATACTCCTAAAAGTTAATTTCATTGAGCTATTTTGAGTTGGCTCTATACTCAAACCAACTAATTATTTTGAGCGTTATGGTTTACAGGGACGTTTAATAAAGGTTATACCCAAAAAGTAATGTTTCAAAGTAGAGAGACATTGATACCAACACATTCATTCTATATATGATCTTAATTATCATCATCATCATCATTATTATTTAATATAAATATTACACATCTATTTTGGTAGAAATTAGAAGTTTACAAGTGCAAGGTATTTTAAGTTAATACATATATGTTCATACATTATAAAATATATTCTTGCAATAGTGCAAAGTAAAATAAAATAAATTCTTTCACTCATACACCATCAACATCATAAGAATAAAAACATTACTTTTTATTTATTTATTTTCCCCAAATTAAAGTATACTGAATATAAACTTGACAACTGAAGCTGTGAATGCTTGAAATTTAGACAAATGCCCGAGGACAGAACAGGTTGATTGCCAGCACCTTAGTAATGCCACAAGGAGATTCCACAATCAGCTATGAAAACAAATACTCAATGCACAGAATGCATTTCCTCTAATGGGTACATGCATATAACGAAGACCTATTGGTTGGATGTGTGGATAATGTACATGAAGGTAATGATAAACCCCTAACCCACTGCAACTTAATTTTGTACATCTGAATCCATATTAAAATCATGCACAGGTGACTTAAGTTGCATAGCATCCAGTTTGTGATAGAACAGCACATAATGGAGAGAGTAATCTCAACTGCAATGAAAAGCCTAGCAATGCAGCAGATACCTAACCGATGCCAGGTGCATGATACTGGAGCCCATTCAGGTGAAAAATACGAGCAGAAATTATAGCTTTTATGGACTTGAGGATTTATTTGATGACCTCTAGCTTAGGTTCCCAGGACCACACACCGGGACAGATATTTCTTTAGCAGCGTAACATATTTCTGCTTATTGACATGTTCTGGCTACCACAAGTTTTTTCTATGCATAATAAAATGCAAGTTTCTCCGTAAATTCATTGTTGTGCTGCGTTTCGGTCATCGCTTATTTTTGTTTACATTGTATAAACATGCTAGCTGGGACGTCTGAAACTCTAGTCCTTTAAATTAACAGAACAAACCACTCATTTATTTACATGTCCGTACTTGTTTTCGTTTCTAGTTCATTGGAATATACAAGCACCAGACGAAAACCTAATGTCAGCTACATGTTGAAATGTAAACCTCATCTTCATTCACCGCTACGAACTAAGCAAGCCAACGCAGAGGGGAAAATCAGGCTAGACATGGCTTTCCCCCCCATTCTCAAATACTCATATCCACTGACCGGATGGCTGTTTCTAGTTATTTCACGGTGATTCACTGTGAGTCCACACATGTTATTTTTATCAGGTCTCTCCTGGGATTGTGCGGCGGATGCAGATGGCTATGGTACAATCTGTTGCAAACCAGGTTGCAGGGAAACCCTCGTTTCAGATGGAAACAGATAAATTGTGCACAATTGTACAGTATAAAGTCCGTGGTATAGCATGTCAGAGTATGCAATGTTAAAAAAGGAAGAGGAAACAGTCCAGATCCAAAAGTGATGCGACTAGATCCAAAGAGCCCTGCAGAAAAGAAGCAGAGATGTGTGTGCATTTAGACAATGTCTGTACTGGGGTTAAAACACATGGGAAAGAGGCCGAATATGCTATAAGACAAAAGACGTGCTAGATTTAGCTCCAGAGCTTGTTTCTGATCCTTCCCATCTGATGGCTGAAGATTATTGTTCCATTATGGATCTACAGGGGGTTTCTATGGAATGAGAAACGGTGAAGAAGAAAACAAACACACACACACACACACACACACACACACACACACACACACACTTTTGGCAGACACAGACACAAGGACTGGGATGGAAGCAGAGGTGATTTATTATATTTACAGTGTCAAGCTGAAACAGTGGGCCGATATCAAGTGGAGTTGGGCCAATCACATTGCTCCTATTTACAAATCCATCAAAGTTAAAAGTCCTAAAGGACCACTGATCTCCAAACTTAGAGGTTGTTCAACACACCACTTAATCACTTTATACTGCTTTTACTCAAGGACATAAGTTGGATGTGATGTAAGTGGAATCCATTCATCCAAGTGTACACTGTCACTCATGCAACTCTTAAGGAACTGCATACATATAGCACCAGATTTCTGCTGTTAATGGTCCATATATCCAAGTTTTTTTTCCCTGGTAATATCATGCTGTATTTGCCTGTTAAGAGTCTTTGATATTGTAGGTGACTTGCGTAATGGCTTTAGATTGTCAACAAGCAATGCTTCCAGCACAAAACGTTTCTTTGCCAGCTTGAACTGTCAGTTTGATAGAATTTATCTGGAATGATAGGTGCATATATTTGGTAGTCAAAACTGAATACATTTTAATCATGTGCAGTATTATTTCAATAAGATAGTCTAGCTTATAAATAAGTTAACAATATATAATACAACTTTATACTTTATTTTACGGGACTTAACATGATACAAAAATATTGATCACAGTGGTTTCTTTCTTTGCAGAGATTCTAAATGAATGCTGTGAACAAGGGAGATTCAAAACATTTCATGGCAATAAATTATATAATCAATATCTGACAAATAACGAATAGACAATTCAATTAAAACAATGAAAAAAAAAAACATGGCTCCAGCCTTAGGAAATCTCTCTCAGTCCATAATAGCTCACCACATGCTTGATATGTGGGGTTGAATGTGGACATTTCTGTTCTCCCACTTACTCCACGCTAGTCCGCATGACTAGCGCACGTGAGTCAGATAAGCAGCAGCCGAACATTAGCACTGCTCCAAATGCCAGCGTGTCCGTAAGCATTCAGCGCTACCAGCACTGTTGGCTGTATTTAGTTCAGTCTCCCCAAGTATGTGGGTATACAGTGACACAGCTGCACACTGAAATACTCATTATCCTTACATCTCCTTTTCCTGGGGTCCACGTTACATGGCGGTGAGAAACAACTAACAATAAGAAAGGGAAAAAGTTGTATCATTGATCGACAAAATAAAGGTAGTAAGCTAAAATTATAAAATAAATCAATTGCATTGTAAGACAATATGAAATAAAATATTTCCACAAACGGTAACGAAAAGGTTTCTTTGTTAACTACATTAACATGAACTAATGATGAACAATACTTAATTTAATAATCGTAGTTAACGTTAATTTAAACATTCAATAATACATTTTTAAATGATAATGCACTGTGAATTAACATGAACAAACAATGCAAAACTGTACTTTTATTAAATAGCATTAACAAATTTAAAAAAAGCAGAAACATGCATTGTATGTTGTTAGTTCATCTTAGCTCATGCATTAAATGTGACCTTATTGTAAAGCGCTACCCCACAACCTCTCTAGGCACTGACAATAGACATTTGATTCCTGTTTCGCATATACAGCATAAATCAACTTAAATGAGGTAATGGTACATGGCCTTGGGGTTGGGAAACTACAATTAATAAAAAAAATGCTGAATTTTATATCAGTTACACAGGTCAGAGTGGGAAAGTGCATGAAAAACCATGTTATACTAAACGTTTAGTAATTTATCTTGGAACTGGTTTAAACCAAGTGACAAGCAATTCATTTTCTCCCTGCTTTCTACTGTTTTAAATCATTTAATAAAATTAGTCTTTTTTTGATCTTGTCAAATGATGATGTGAAATTATTTAAATATCAAACTGATTACGAAAACTAAAAAGAAATGTAATGGCTGCCCTGTCATCATAATTCATAAGCAAAGTGAGGCAGTTTCATGCAGGGGTGACTATCGTGATGAAAGGCCTTAATTACCCTTAATTACATGTACATTAAATCCATCCACATTTTTTGTGTGAAAAATGTCTGTGTGAATAGCATATGACACGATAATGACATTTAGTATTTTAACTTTACACATCCTGACGTAATTAAACTTAAGTTAATAGATGTCACATAATTATGAACAAACACAAATGCTTCAATATACTTCAAGCGTAACTAAAGAAAGGTTTCAAATTTTTGAAATGACATCATACACAGGACTGGTGTGATGTCATTTAGAAAAAAATCAGGCCAAAAATAAGTTAGTCTGGAGTTCGTTTGTGGAATTCAAAACAGCTTGCCAAAGAACTTTACAGAAAAGTTTGCTCTGGTTGGTAAACATCTTTGAACTACCATTGGTCCAAGGGAATTGTGTGATAGGTGGGTGCGGCTCTGAGGATGATGATACACGGGCAACTTTTTGAGTAATGTTGCCGTCAACAAGCTACCAGGTGAGACACAGGGCCCACATCCGATCTAAAGTATCAAGATAGAAATCTGTTGCCCATTCTCAATGAGAAAGTGCCCAAGAAACATCGCTCCATGTATCATCCCCTTGAGGCTCCGCCTTCTTTGAAGTGGAAATATTCTCCTGTTCTTTTCTTCTGTTTAGTCTGTCGAGGTCAGGCGCAAGTAAAACATAAACAGATGCTCTCACTTTTGTTGTATAGAGGAAAGTGTGCATCACATATTCACATATTCGTGTATTCATCTAAACGGTGCTCTCTTTGCCAACTGTATATTGCTGCAAATGTTTTTCAAACATATTTTTACCCATAAGCGAAGAACGGAAAATAACTTTGCCATGGGCCTGAGAACCAGCAACATGGGTTTAGTTAGTGGGTCCAATGGCAGATCGGTATGACAACTATGTCAGTATCTGAAAAGGCAATCATTTTACATTTGATAAATAAACAGAGAAATTTTCTTACCTGCATGTCGCTGGGTGGAACCGACTCCCTTTTAAGAAGCACTTGTTAGGAGACTCTGTGCACTCACACACACATTTGGTGCGGTTGAGAGGGTGACTCTTAGGACACACCTTGGCGCAGGTGCACTGGCAGGTGTCCTTGTTGAAGCTCTGCTGAGGTCCGCAGGAGGAGGGCTGCGCTTTACACGCACACTGGCAGGTGTTTTTGTCCAGGTGGCGGAGTGGTCCACAGCCTGCCGTTCTCAGCTCTTTTCGGCATACACACTGACAGGTCTCCTCATCCAGCTCTTTCTCTGGGCTGCAAAAGTCCTGCTCAATGTCTGCAGATGGAGAGAAGAGAAACAGAAGTTCTATCATGACAAATCTCAGAAGAATAGATCTGCTGCGCTGATGCTGCTGAATTACTACCGCTGTTGATTATTGCTGTTGTTAAAATAGGTTATTGCTGCTGCAAAGCAAGTACAGGAACTTGCTACAGCCAATGCATAAACCGACCCGCTTCTGTTGAGCATGTAAGACGTGATATACTGCTTCAGCTCAAATAGCATATTAAATTACCCATAACAGATCTACACAGGTGGAGCTGGCGAAGGTGGAGGGTTTCAGGGGAAGTCTGAATATAGTGAATGGTAACCTACTATTTAAATGTTAAGCAGCAAGTTAATTGGCTGCAGTTGCAACATGAACCAATTAGCTTGTGCCATATAGTTAACAATATAAATATCATCAGTTGCATTAAGGTCCCTCCAGTCTTACAGAACTTGGTATTTCTTATTTTACATTACAACTTATTTTTACATTTGTGAGGAAATCTTTGGTAAATGCTATGGAATGCCTGGCCAATTCCCAGAACGTTACGCAAGTAAAGAACAATGTCCAGCATGCACATTTGTCAGACATGATAAACTGTTTAGCAATACAGTGTTTCTACCCAGCATTCCTTATGCTACCCCAAAAGGCCTAAACAGATGTTTTTCTTTACAACTCGATGAAAACAAATTCAGTGGCTAATTCAACTCAGTATATTCCTTTCTTTGTTTTGGAGTATACAAAATGGCCTATAAACTTGACTAACGAGAGAGAGTGAATTCCTGTCACTAGTGTTTGTGTTTTCTAATAATTATACACATAGTGGCCACATTATGGAGAATCAAGCTTATGTGGAAAGAGTGTATAAACTGCCTAATAAGCTTTTTGTTAGCATGTTGTTGTTCCACATGTGCAGGGAATCTTGCAAAATAGACAAAACCATTTAAACCAGAATTTTTTTAATGTTTATGTTGTCAAATTCATGGCACGTCAATGGTATTTTTGTAGTGTGGTTTGCCGTTGCTGTTTCAAGACATTTCTCTTGGGAAACTGCTCAGTTACGGTAAATAAAAACTATTTGGTTTTCACTGGAAAGGTACCATACTGGTCTGGTTTTGTTGCAGTGACCACCATTTAAAAAACTTTTCACAACACAGAGGGATTTTTTTTATGTCACTGTGGATTCAACTCACATGTATGATTTCATAGAAATTATTCCCTTTGAGATATATGGGGTTTACCTCATTTACCATATTGAGATTCAAGTCAGCATTCATATTGGTTAAAATAGCATGGAGAGCACTTTTTTGCAGGTGTTGGATTTAGACAGTTGTTCTGAAACAATTTTAGGGTATTATGAGGTTGGATGTTTTACTTGGTTCATTAAACCAGATGCAATTAGTGCAAGAGAATGTTTGTGCAACTGCTTTGACATGACACTCATTTAGTCAGGACCTATTAATGTATTCAAAAATACAACAAAAACTGAAATTCATCATAGTAATTACTTGAATACACCTCTTGTGTGATGAACACGTTTCTTGTGTTTCCTTTGTTTTTTTAATTAAAAATGTCACACAAAAAAAGTCTAGGTGATAAAACTAGTCCTGATATCACAAAAAAGAAGAAGGGGAAAAAAACAACGGAACATGGCAATGTTAGATCAGGATATAATATGTCATGTGGTACACAGTATTTGTTTGTGTGTGTGTGTGTGTGTGTGTGTGTGTCTGTGTGTGTGTGTGTCTGTGTGTGTGTGTGTGTGTCTGTGTGTGTGTGTGTGTGTGTGTGTGTGTGTGTGTGTGTGTGTGTGTGTGTGTGTGTGTGTGTGTGTGTGTGTGTGTGTGTGTGTGTGTGTGTGTGTGTGTGTGTGTGTGTGTGTGTGTGTGTGTGTGTGTGTGTGTGTGTGTGTGTGTGTGTGTGTGTGTGTGTGTGTGTGTGTGTGTGTGTGTGTGTTGTGTGTGTGTGTGTGTGTGTGTGTGTGAGTGAGTGAGTGGTGTGTGTGTGTGAGAGAGAGAGAGAGAGAGAGAGAGAGAGAGAGAGAGAGAGAGAGAGAGAGAGAGAGAGAGAGAGAGAGAGAGAGAGAGAGAGAGAGAGAGAGAGAGAGAGAGAGAGAGAGAATGCATTTGTTTGCTGAATGATTTATTGACTTTATTTATTTTCATTTCTTATGTAATAGCCAATGCTTTGGCAATACTGTACAAGTCATGAAAATAAAGCTTGTTTGAAATTAAAATAGAAAAATAAATAATGAAAACACTGCTTACAATGTGTAATCAAAGTATAAGGGAAAGTATGTAATTACTTTTTACTTAACAGTTATTTTAAGATATTTTAAGATTCATTCAATGTAAACATTAGCTGTTTTTATGGTGGTTTCATATGATTTTGAAAAACATGTTCCATTTCTAAGAGCTTAGCGTTTTTGTACTAGATTCTTTCATTTTCCTTATCTTGGACACTCTTATTTATTCATCAATGACACTTTAACATTCAAGTCACAGTTTTGAAAAATAGATCTATTCAAATCACACAAATAAAAATGTAAATGTACATAAGCAAAAATATAATATTGTATCCTGCAAAAGGCTGCTTCACAAGCACCAAACAAAACCCAGCCAAAGTTGCGCGTTCTGACAGCAATCAGTGTTTTTGAAATGGTGCTCTGTCCTGGTCAAGCCACACAACTGCTCTAAAGCATTTCAGCTATGTTTATGTGGCTCAAAACACATACAGAGCAGACTTGGGGAGGAGATGGGAAAGAGAGAATACTACTGGAGACAAAATGACCCCTACACTTTATATCAGTATAGCATCAGCTCCTTTTACGTAACCTGCCACTGCAGCTGAGGAAGATCTTGTTACCTTTGAAGTGAGCAGTTATATGTTTGAACATATGAAATTACACAGCTGAAAAGTGGTAAATCTGTAGTGCTTAGCTATTAGTAGTTAAAGTAATCTTACCTGCAAGATAATGTGCTAGCAGGGTGTACTATAAAGCTTTTCTGTCAAGGACTGAGCCAAGTAAAAGGTGATGTGGGACATTTCCATGAAGAAAGCAAAAAGAATAACAATCCCGACACATTCCTCTTAGTGTGTCTGCTTTAGCAAAGATTCATTTCACCTGTGTTTCACTCCAACCGCTACAGTGGAGCTGAATGCAAATCTATTATTCCACTTCACTTTGACAGTCAACAAAATTGGCCAGCGTGCTACAACAACATAACCATCTACACCAAATCAACCTGTCTTTTCAAATGTAATATGGTGCCTCAATATGTGGGCAGTGGTTTGCACTCACACATGCAGTATATATTTATGTCTATTTTAAAAAACGATCTGCTCCTCTTAAGACTCGGGACTACATTAGCCTTACGGGTCTTCTGACTGCATAGCTTATGCATTCTTATGCTGTGTGCATAAACCAGCCGAATGCTATATCCACCCCGGGATTGACCTGTCACATTTACTAAGCGTAAAGAAGACAAGTATGTCACTACCATTGCACTGAACCTGAAATACATCATGTGCCACTTAAACTAGAACTCTGGTGTGAGATCGATTAGAAGGGTGAGAAATCATTCCATTATAACTGAGCATACTTTGCTGGGGATGTTTTTGTTTGATTTAATGATTGCTACGAAGGCAAAAACAGCTATAATGGCAGTTTTACATCCTACAGAAACTCAACTGTGTTTGTGTAGGCCTTATTTTGTTGACACATATTCAGTGATGTTGATAGCCAAGGTTTTGATTTTCTGGCAACAATTAAGAGGTTTACTCTGGGATTGTCATCTGCCTTCATGACAAACTATTTACCATATTATAGAATGGCACTGGCACCACCCATTCCAAGAACTGCACATTCATTCATTAATTCGTTTGTTGATGTTTTTGTTTAAATGATTAATAGAATACATTACATATGAAGATGAATACATACATACACATTTATGTATTTATTTGAATGAATACATTGATTAATTAACAGTTAATTATTAACAGATTAATTACAGTTACTGCAAGTCCAAAGAAATGTGATAAAGAATGCCACAGTGAACACTGAAGTGGTCTGGGATACTTGGGATTTACCCAATAGAAATAGGTTTTGCTCAGCAAGAACAAAAATTGAGGGGAACTCTGATTACATGCAAAGTAAAATTTGTCACGACATATTAAAATGCTTCAAACTATTTCAGTTCAAGTCATGACATTTGAGAATACGGACATAAATCATCTAAAGTTCTAAACCCTCAATATGATAATTCTACAAAGTATTTTTCTTGTAAATGGATATACACTCGCCAGTCACTTTTATTGGGTACACCTTGCTAGTTGGACCCATTTTTGCCTTCAGAATTGCCTTAATTCTTCGTGGCATAGATGCGTGGCAGCAGCAGCAGCCTGAACCGTTGATCCAAGGCAGGACGGATCCATGCTTTCATGTTTACACCAAATTCTGACCCTACCATCTAAATGTTGCAGCAGAAATCAAGACCTAAGATCAGATCGGCCAACATTTTTCCAGTCTTCCGTTGCCAATTTTGGTGAGCCTATGCAATTTGTAGCCTCAGTTCCTTGTTCTTTCTTCGCTGACAGTAGTAGCACCAGATGTGATCTTCTACTGCTTTAGCCCATCTCCTTCAAGGCTCGATGTGTTGTGAGTTCAGAGATGCTCTTCTGAATACCTCAGCTGTAACAAGTGGTTATTTGAGTTACTGTTGCTTTTCAATCAATTCAGTCTCCTCTGACCTCTTGCATCAACCAGGCATTTTCGCCCGCAGAACTGCCCCTCACTGAATATTTTCTCTTTTTTCGAACCATTATCAGTAAACCTACAGATGGTTGTGCATGAAAATCTCAGCAGATTAGCATCTTCTCAAATACTCATACAAGCCCATCTGGCACCAACAACTATGCGACATTCTAAGTAACTTTAATCACCTTTTCCTCCCCATTCTGATGCTCAGTTTGAACATCAGCAGATATCTACATGCCTAAATGCATTGAGTTGCTGCCATGTGATTGGCTGATAAGGCATTTGCGTTAACAAGCAGTTGAACAGGTGTACCTAAGAAAGTGGCTGGTGAGTGTATTTTTGTAGTGACATTAGGTATGCGGCATAAAGTCAACAAAAATTCTGTCATCAATTCAGTCCCTTTTTGGGTCCTTCTTTCAGTTGGTTTGTTTGTCTTTCGTATACAGTCACATTTAGACACACATGCAAAACACAGTAATGTAAGGCTGTAAATGTGCATTAGCACTTACCAGTATGTGGTTTTGAAAGAATGGTGTCGGGCAGTGGCACACATCTGCATAAGCGATTACTCCAGCTGTGATTTTTTGGGCATGTTTTATTTGCCACATGACATCTGTGGAGGAAATAAGTGATTAGCAAGGAGACAGACGGTAGCGTGGGATTTAAAACAAAATCCACAATAAAAGGCAAATTTCAATTTAACAAGCGCTGACTCGCCTAAACCAAAAAAATATAGATGTTGACTTAACTATTATAACTCAGAAAATTATATTTCACGGACATCTCTTTTGATCACAGGGTGTGTGTCTTAACCTGCAAATTAGCCTGTTTGCTTTCATTGATTCAATAATAAAAAGACCAAAGAGGACATGGAAGATGATCTCACTGTCTACAAATATATTTTAACCAGATCACTCACTCCATTTCTAAACTAAACACACCTCAAAGGAGCTTTCCCTTTCTGGAAAAAAACAACAACAACATTTTATACTGTGTTCTTGGTTTGGCAGGACTTTGGCAGTCTATCAACAGGATGGAAGAGTCAGAGCTATTTAAGAGAGAAGGAAAGAGGGAGCGATGCTATCAGAGTCCCTTGCTGTCCTGCTAACCAGTAGCACATGGTGTAGTTGGCATGGAGGTCATGTTCAATAAAGTAGAAGCACACAAAAATTCTTTAAATTATGAACAGAACTGGTCAGATTCTTTCAAATAGCTTATTCAGAGTATACAACTCTAAATATAATAGTTTTCTTTCAAAATGTAATGTCTTCAGTTCATAAGTAATAAATAAAACTTATACCAAGATCTGTCTGAATGCTCTATTCTGATTGGCTAAAAGGTTTGCAATAAAACCACTTAATGCACAGGTAGTTCCAAGTCAGTTTAATCACTGTTCTATATTAATGGTTTTCATTTTTTTTTGTATTGCCACGAGTGTTCATATGGATTGTACCATTTTGCAGTCTACATGAAATTGCTAACGCACTGGAAACAAGCGAACCATTATTTCTAACAGGACATTTACATTAAACCCAGTGCAATATCAATACCAAGACATGGTTGAAGGACTCTCACATGATATCTTTCACTGCCATGTTAAGTCATAGATGTGCCAGGATCTACTGCATGTAGGGGTGGGATTTGCCAGCAATCTGATGTTTCAAGACTTTCCGACACTTGGGTCCCAAAATAGCTATATTGTAATTCTCTCAAACTTGCGTAATACACTATGTATTGCAAAAAATTTCTGCAATCTGCAATGTGATTTCTTACATTTTTAACCGCAAAAAGAATATGGAGTATGTGACTTTCGTTCGACATTGCTTGCAAAATACATTTTACATCAAGCTTTTTCCCCCCAAGTGGAACAACCTTAAGAGGTAATGTATTTTGTAATAAATAAATAAATACTGATGCTCCTAGGAGGATCCTAACTGAAGTCACAGACTCAGTCAAGCCCATCTTCTTGTCTGCTCCATTATCCATCTATCTTCTCGTGACCTCAGATTTTAAGTCTAGGCTGCAGCTACTGGGCAGTGAAATCATAGGCGTCCCCCAAGATAAACTTTACTCTGGCTTCTCTTTTTTGAAGTGATATGAATCTACAAAATTGGAAAGTGAGTGCTAAGCTAAGAGTGGATCAACCCTGGTGTGAAACGTTGCTTTGCTTTTCCATTAAGTGTGCAGTGCAAATCGTCTGGGATTTGAAATATCCTGCAGGCAAGAAAAATGATATGGAGAAACCTATCGAGGAGAGTCCTATTCTATTAAACTGTGTGAGGAGGTCATTTCTAAAGCCTTTGAATTTCAAGGAATCTTTTCCATTTGCATGAAAAGCAATCAGTGTATATGCATATGGTTATAAACATCTGTACTGCATTTACATATATCCACAGCTGTAAGGCATCTATAAACTTCCACAGGTTTATTTTTAATTACAACTCCATCCGTAGATTATTTGACTATCAAATGTTGGGAGTCAAGCCATAAAACATATACTCTAGCATGCAATATTTTATTATTCATTGTTAACATATCAAAAACTGAAGCAACAGTAATACTCTGTAGTAAAACTGCCACAATTCATACAGTCAAATGAAACTAAAAGACCAAGAGCAATGCTTTTCCTGACCCCTAAAAAGACTCCATCCACTAAAAAATTTCATGCAGAGGCTCAATATGAAGAGGTGGTCAACATTTAAAAAAAACTAAAACAAACAAAGAATCATGCTTTACAATGGCTTAACTTCATACTTAAAATATTGTCTGTGCACATTTTCAGAATAGGAGACACAAAAGGTTAAGGTTACATTCAGTGGAATATGTGATACATATAACAGTATGGGTGATACAGCAAATGTAACGCTAGCATGCTAGTTACATCCAAAATTGCTTAAGACAAATATTTTTACGTAACTAAATATAAAATACACTAAGCATGCTCCTGACTGATATTACTGAAACTGTCCATATTTTGAGAGGAGGTGAAGAACTGAATTGTGCGCACAACCAGATGTCGCTGTATTATGGGTTAACGCTGAACTTAGCCAATCACAAAGTCAAATTTAGACCTACCTACCCTCCTCTCTCAAAGTCTAACCTGAGGAAATACCAATCATGGACCAGTCCTCAGAGAGCAAACATTTTTTTCTCCTGAAAAATGTCTCTGGATGTGAACAATAAGGTTGGGGCCCTTGTGTTCTCCCTTATGCCCACTCTTTTTATTACTTTGTCACCTCCTTCTCTCCCTCCCTTTCCCATAACCTCTCTCTCTCTCTCTCTCTCTCTCTCTCTCTCTCTCTCTCTCTCTCTCTCTCTCTCTGTTTTCGTGAGTTTAAGTGGCTCAGGCGTAATGTCAGGTCCCCAGGCAGATTTGGGCTCAGATTTATCCAGCAAAACACCAGGCTCAGATGTGGGTTTCCTCTCTAGATCAGAGAGACACGAGACTTCACGGTCTGCCCTCAACCTTTGGACTAGAGTATATGTGTGTCTGTGTGCAAGTGTGTGTGCGTGTGTGCGCGTGTGTGTGTTTGTGTGTTCGGTCTTACACCCTGCTGAGAACTGACTCGGATGTAACAGCTCCAGTTACAGGTCCACTATCATTAACCTCCCTTGGCTAAAAGGTGAGAGGTCAGGACCAGTTAGCATGACCCAAGGCTGGATCAGGTCCAGAAAAGGACCCTTCTCATGCATAGATCATCCCTTCTGTCTGGCTGTCCATGAAATCCCTTTTCTTTGTAGACAGCATGGGTGATGTATTACCCATGTAGAACTGCATGTCAATAAGGGTTTATTCACACTGCACATCTGATTTGGGTTTCAAATCTGATCAGTCTACACTTTTAATTTAGCAAATTATGAAATCTGATCTGTTTGCTTAGTCAATATGCAGTGTATATGCCTCAGTTGTTATAGTAACGATGTAAACATCAACAGAAAATAACCATTATTGGGGATGCACCAATATAAAATTTGTTGTTAAAGCTGATTTCAGATCTCACAAAATGCATAAGACAACATTGGCAATGTGCAAAACTAGCTCTGATTAAACCATTTGAAGCAAAAATGTGGTTTGGACCTGGTATGTAAAAATCTAAGTTTGTTTGCTGTTCTGATTAAAAACTACTAAATTAATTTAAGTGAATACTTCATAATATCAGAATATTGCTGCCTGTCTGAAGGCATATAATGAAAATTGGAGTAACCATTAAATACGCTTGTTCATGGAAACAAATGCAACGGTAGATGTAACTGACACAAGTGTTGATATTGCATCTAAGCACAGTATATGTGCTTATGTACCTGATGACAGAACAACAAGCTTTATGACAACACATCATAACACCATTACATATTAATCCAGTGTGCACTCTAAACTTCAAACATACCATGCACGCTATTCAAACAGATGTCGGCATGATTAGCGTTGTGAGTTGTTTACTTAGAAAAAGAGAAACAGGTTGTTGAATATCAGAACCGTGAAATAAAGCAAATTGCCGACTAGCCCTGAAATGGTTCAGTGGTAAACTACACATGTACAAGGTTTTCAATGTGTTTTCAATTACCATATGCTCAGTGGCATAAGACAGCACATTCCTGAGAACATAGAGGGGGATAAAAAGGACTTATGATATGGTCCACGCGAGGTGGTGCACTTGCACCTTGCGTAACGCATAACAGACAAGTCCATTTAGTCCAGCAAGGTGTCAGGAAGATAATATATAAGCTAGGATAACTTATAGAGCATATTTTTTAGTACAACAACACTCGTACACGTCCCTAGGTCGTATTGAAACAAATCCACATTCCCACCTCTACAGTAATTCAACTGCCTGGTCAATAAAGCCCATATGTTGTTTGTTAAACAGATCTGATTCGTTCATTGCTGGGGGCTGTCTGAAGAGTTCTGCAGCTCAACTGATTTACATTTAAAAGGGTAAAGAGGTTATAAATATCCATTTTCCATATGTTAATGTAAACTACGCTACAAGGGATAGTCAGCCTGCACTTTGAATCATGTTAAAATGCCAAAATCAAAGTCAGTTGTTCAAACAAACATATTTCACAACCTCTTTTTAACCTCACTCTATTTCTCAATGCTGAAAACACTACTTATCATACCTAAAATAATGGACTGCTAAACGATCCAGTAATACAAACTGTGCAAGAGATTGAAATCAGTGGCGTAAACCAGGAGATATTTTCAACACCATAAAACAGATGGTGGTGGGTAGGTAATTTTATAAAGGTATAGGCATTAAGATTTATATATTTATTTTTGCTGGAAAATCATCCTTTAAACAAACAATGTTTTACATTACATAACCATGGTGTATTTAGTATTTTTGATACTCCAGATACTATTTAATATTATAAACATTTATCTTTTTTATTAACTTTGGACATAACACACAAAATAAGGTTATTCACAACACTTGAAGTCAGTTTTTGAATTATTATGCAACACTTGAACTAAAACAAACTCAAAACAGTAATACATTACATTATTGGACAAGCCACATCAGAAGCCTTAATATGGCCGAAATACATCATTACATCAGTTGAATACATCTAAATGAACGTGCTAAGATGCTGCATTGCTTTCTTGGCAACTGTAAACAGCCTACAGTTGAGTCAGGTTACACCATGTCAAAACTAAATAACTTCCTTTGTAATCAATGGAGCGGTCTACATTGCAAGAGCCCTTCTACAAGATAGAAGGTAGACAACAGGAACTGAAGTTGGATACTATATAAACATTACATCAAAAGAATAATGGAATAATGGGATGGTGTCACAGTTCCTCCGAACTGACTGTGAATTCATGTATTCAACTCTGTATTCATTAATTCTTTTTGTGTTAAGTTATTTTTAGAGAACAGTGGCGGATCATCAGGGATGGGGCAGGAGGCACAGCCTCCCGAAATTGAGCTGAAAATGGGTTTAATGTTAAAACAATTTAATGTTAATAAAATTCCCAGTTATTCATATCATGCTCAGAATGTTTATTCATTGTTTGTTATTTCAACTGTTACGAGTGTAACAACCCTGCTCTTCCCCAAATGTACCGAATCTGAGAAGCGTGAGTCTGAGGAGATAGAAATCCATAGCCGGAGATTTGTGCCTTCTTTGGTAAAAGTAGAGAAAGTATAGATATTGAATATTTGTTCACAAACAAATGTATCAAACTACCATTCGAACAACAGCTACAAATAAAAAATTAAAGACCCCACGCAATCAGCTTCACTAAAAAGCCAAATATGATCTTTTAACACAGACATTTAAAGGACAGAATGGTGGATTTTTGCTTCAATTGATAAGCTAGGCGAGTGAAATTATATTTATATTGCTTTGCATTAGAGTCATTTTTCTTCTTTTCAAATTTTCTTTCTAATAGTGACCAAAAGGCCATTTGAAAGCAGTTTAAAACAAATTCCTTGGGAGGGGGTCCGACTGCTAAAATTTTGTGTGCCTCTATTTTAAAACCCACCAGACACCACTACTTGAGAAGTTGTTATATAAGAACCAAGTAGTTTACAAGATAGAGTGGAACAACAATAGTAAAATCTTGATGAACTAATGACAAACATACAGACATACTGGAATGTAAAGAGCAATTGGGGGTCAAAAGTCATTAGGTAACAGTTTGAGTTGTGATGTCTGAATGTTTCTTCTCCTAGAGAGTCTTTACTTTCCTAACATATTGAGTCATCACCTCCCAAACAATACCGAGTGAGAGAAAGTGAAATGCAACAACGAGCCAACTGCTGATAATCACTACCAGCCCTCTGCCATTTCATTGCTCAAGCGTTGATAACACCAATAGCGTTTATATGCTACGTTACACTTTAGACCACACATCTGAGGTTAAACATGCACGTTTTCTCCTTCGCAACAAACAGCGGGAGTGGCGAGACTTTGTTAACACCTTGAGGTCCAAAGCCGGGTGCTTGAAGCGGACCACCCTGCGTTAACCTTCTTGGCGGCACAGACTGCCCTTGTCTTTATCAGATGGCACAAGTTTGAGCAGGATTTTTCCAAATATAAGATTAGAATCAAGCTAAAAGCATTCAAAGCTGACCTGGAGTGATCTTGAATTAATCTGGCCTTGGAGTCAGATTAAATGAAAAACTTCTCTTATTCAAGAACAAATTCAGAAAGCACACTATGAAACACAGACCAAAACGCAAGACAGCAAGTCCCCACATGGGTGTTGACCTTTACAGCTGTAAACAATTAAACAGTGTAAGAGACAAACACACACCAAATGATGTCAGCTGAAGGTAAAGCTGAACTCTCCGTCTATAAAAAAACAGCATCCTCGCATGCGCAGACATTATGCTGTCCCCACTTGCGTGAAAGCACGAGAGGAATGAGGAGATGAAGCCTCAGTGTGTCCAGGAAACCAAAACAACATATAACACACTTCCACAGCGCAGGTCGCCCTAGGAACACATCTGCTTTTTCTTAAGCAAGGCCTGGCTGTGCAGGACCTTGTGGGGGGATGATGCCTCTTTCCTTTTCACTCCCCCTACCGCAAATCACTTTGACAGGGGATGGCTTAAGAAAAAACAGCGCTGAAACACATAACAATAAACAGTTCTTTTCTCCAATTCATCACTGAGGGACTCATGAGTTGATTTTTAACATTTAACATTGTTTTGATTTGACATGCAAACAATAATTAAAGGTTTAGTTCACCCAAAAATGAAAATCCTGTCATCAATTAGTCACCCTCATGCCATTCCCTCATTCTCTATGTTCATCTCATACACAGGCACATCAGATATGGTAAACGGAATGGATCAACGCTTGGTTGATGCGCGAGAACCAATAAGGTTTGTTCTCGCAAGTCAATTAAGTGTGTTTGAGCTTCCGTTTCTATGTTTGATGTGCTCTGTGTATGTGCATCGATCAATGTTTATATGTGAATAAAAGCCTAAATTAAATCTGTTCCTAATATAAAGTGACTGTCTCTTCAGAAGACTTGGATTAAACCGCACGATTCAAATTGATTACTTTCAATGTCTTTGAGAACTTTGAAGCGACAACGTTTTGGTGAAATGGACTTTCAAAGGAGGTCAAAAATCTCTCCAGTTTAATAAACAAATCTTAATTTGCATTTCGAAGATCTTGTGGTTTTGAAACCACTTGAGGTTGAGTCTGTGATGACATACTTTTCAATTTTAGGTGAACTATCCCTTTAACACTCATTTATGGAAGCAGTTTGTTGCTTGAAGTACTGGAGACATCTATAAACACCATGAAGTTAGTTCTTTATCATGAGGTTACTGTAGCTCAACTGGTATAACATAACAGTACTAGCAATGCATTTTGCCTTGAATGCACTACACAGCACCAACTAGAATACACAATGCAAATGACTAACTAGCATTAAAAGACAACAAGTAACAAGTTGTTGACTAGTTCATATTTCATTACTGACATAATGCCCCTCTTTCCATCAGACAGGGAGTGTTTTATTAAACAAAGTCATCAAATGTTCAACGGCGGCACTGCACTGTATGTGTGCTTCCCCTCCTGTTTGCAAACAGATCTCTAAGCAATGGCGTAACGTACTGGCTTCCAATGCCACACATGTGGGATCGATACGGCTCCTCCACACAGAAAGAGCAGGCGCTGTTTTTGCACACAAAGCGTACATTATTAACAAGTCTTTTTCACTCTTTTTCTCTCCTTTCCTCTGAGTATGCGTGCCAATGAGTCACTGTTTAGCACGTTGACTTCGGTCACGAACAGGCGAATGGGCTAATCCTTCGTTCTGTGAGGGGATAAAATGATAAACATTTACACGAAGTATGTGAGGGAACAACACAGGATTGAAAACAGGGGCTGTGCTTCATTCTAAAAATATTGAATGATAGAAAACAGACTCAGGGTTCCCGTTCTATTCAAGACAGTATTTTGCAAGTCATTTCCAGGATGTTTTATGCGATCAACACCTGTAATGTTTATGCAAAAACACACTGGAGGTCAAGCTACAATGTGGTTACTGGCATGCAAAAACATGACACCACAATTCAGCCATGCCAATAATCACAATGAAGCACAATATACAGTGTCATTGTTTTTGTACAACAGCATTGATTGACAAAAGGAAAAAAATGATAGTTTAGTGGTGTGTAATTGGAACTCACATTTCATGATCTAAAACTGGGTTCCCCAAAATATGCCACTGGTATCATAAGAAACATTTACAAAATATTTCAAGCAAAATCAGATTTAAACAGCAGTTAGATATGCATATACAGGTCCTTCTAAAAAATAGAAGGATAAAAGTTCATTATTTTCCATAATGTAATGTTAAAAATTAAACTTTCATATATTTTAGATTCATTGCGCTGAAATATTTCAGGTCTTTTATTGTTTTAATACTGATGATTTTGGCATACAGCTCATGAAAACCCAAAATTCCTATCTCAAAAAATTTGCATATCATGAAAAGGTTCTCTAAACGAGCCATTAACCTAATCATCTGAATCAACTAATTAACTCTAAACACCTGCAAAAGATTCTTGAGGCTTTTAAAAACTCCCAGCCTGGTTCATTACTCAAAACCGCAATCATGGGGAAGACTGCCGACCTGACAGCTGTCCAGAAGGCCATCATTGACACCCTCAAGCGAGAGGGTAAGACACAGAAAGACATTTCTGAACTAATAGGCTGTTCCCAGAGTGCTGTATCAAGGTACCTCAGTGGGAAGTCTGTGGGAAGGAAAAAGTGTGGCAAAAAACGCTGCACAATGAGAAGAGGTGACCGGACCCTGAGGAAGATTGTGGAGAAGGACCCCAGACCTTGGGGACCTGCGGAAGCAGTGGACTGAGTCTGGAGTAGAAACATCCAGAGCCACCGTGCACAGGCGTGTGCAGGAAATGGGCTACAGGTGCCGCATTCCCCAGGTCAAGCCACTTTTGAACCAGAAACAGCGGCAGAAACGCCTGACCTGGGCTACAGAGAAGCAGCACTGGACTGTCGCTCAAATTTTGAGCGCATAACTGAACATAATTATTTGAAGGTTGACTTTTTTTGTATTAAAAACACTTTTCTTTTATTGGTTGGATGAAATATGCTAATTTTTTGAGATGGGAATTTGGGGTTTTCATGAGCTGTATGCCAAAATCATCAGTATTAAAACAATAAAAGACCTGAAATATTTCAGTTGGTGTGCAATGAATCTAAAATATATGAAAGTTTATTTTTTGTCATTACATTATGGAAAATAATGAACTTATCACAATATGCAAATTTTTTGAAAAGGGCCTGTAATCTCACTGAAAATCACTCTCGCTGACCTTTCCCTGGACCGCTCCCACCTGGTGGAGCAACCTGCCAATCTCAATTCGATCAGCTGAGTCTGTAGCCATTTTCAAAAAACATCTTAAGACACATCTTTTCCAGCAGCACTTGACCAATAAAGTCTAGTCAAGTTTTTTTGTTTATTTATTTTATTTAAAAAAGTGTATGTGTACTGTATTATATGTACTGCGCTCAATTAACTGAGACTTGTTACAGCACTTGCACGCTGTTGCCCTTGTTTGTTTAGTTGCTTATATTACTCTCCTCAATTGTAAGTCATTTTGGATAAAAGCGTCTGCTAAATGACTGAATGAAAATGTATAATACTTAAATGATCAGTTCATTTACATATACATGTGGAGTGTTCTCGGTCTGCAGTTGTCAGTATCTATCAAAAGTGGTCCAAGGAATGAACAGTGGTGGCCAAGGCTCATTGATGCACGTGGGGAGCAAAGGCTGGCCTGTGTAGTCCTAATAAACAGACAAGCTACTGTAGCACAAATCGCTTAGCTGGGGAACACATGGCATCATGATGCACTATAGGAAGAAGACAAGCCGGCGGAGGCAGTGTGATGCTTTAGACAATGTTCTGCTGGGAAACCCTGGGTCCTGCCATCCATCTGGATGTTACTTTGACATGTACAACCTACCTAAGAATTGTTGCAGACCATGTACACCATTTCATTGAAACGGTATTCCCTGGTGGCTGTGGCTTCTTTCAGCAGAATAATGTGCCCTGCCACAAAGCAAAAAAATGGCTCAGGAATGAGTGTTGACTTGGCCTCCAAATTCCCCAGATCTCAATCCAATTAAGAGCCTGTGGGATGTGCTGAACAAACAAGTCCGATCCATGGAGGCCCCACATCGCAATTTACAGAACTTAAAGGATCTGCTGCTCAAAATGCTAAATATGTTAAGCTATACATTACAGAAAACTTTAGCTCAGCTGAACTTTCGGGCTGATGCAGCAAGAAATTTGAAGATAGTGTCACAGTTGATTTGTCTTTCTAAGTTCACGATTCTTGCTGTGTGGCTCTGTTCTCATTAGAATGACTCCTCTATCCTTCACTGTGACGGCAAGGGAAGAGGCGAAGGCACTGGAGATAAAGAAATTGGGTTTATGCTTAAGTTTTAGGATTATAACTTTCTCTTTATCTCTAGTGGTTAAAACTCGAGGCCACCAGTGTTGCTCTGTGTATCAAATTAAGCATTTCAATACGCTTAAGATGATACAGTGTGATCCACAGTAGGCAATATTGGATTGAGTTTAAGAAAGCAATACTCTCTCAGCCCTGGTGAACTATTGCAAGCCTTTTAAAATGTACATACAGTATGAATAAGGGGGTCATTACAACCTATGTAGTAACTAAAAAACGGTTAATTCTGAATATCAAGTTCTTCATCCATATTGTAATTAATATACATTGTATAATGCATAAAATTCATGTTCTATTTTTTAGCTAATGCTTTGATACAAAGCAGCTTACAATATATTAAAAGAGATTCAAAGTAAAAAAATACCTGGAATCAAACAATACTACCAGCATTGACAGGTACCACCGGCCTCAAATTAGCAAAAAAAAAAATCTAATTTCCTTACAAATACCAAATGTAGGATTTTTTGCTATTAGCCAACAAAATTGTTTTGTAGCAGAGATGATTAGTTAATCAAGTCTGTACACTGCACGGTAAGTTCATTAGGAATCTCTACTGGGATTTTCCTGATACAATTCCTACAACAACAGACGAACAGGAAGTTCTCTGTCAGCTTTAACAATGGGTGGCCACACCACACCGCCAATATGAAAATTAGTTTGATGAGCTACTGTACGTCATTGCGTGTGGAGTTACATCCAAAATACACACATTAGTGCAGCCACATATCCGCTGATGAGACGCTACGCAGGGCCAAAGCACATTTGGTATACAATATAAAGTCATTATCTTGAATGTCTTGGAGTGATGATACTTCATCTCTTATATAAGTTACCCTATCATAATATTTTTTTAAATAAAACAGTCAATTCAAATTTGGTTGATAAATAAATTAAAAAATCTTCAGTGGGATTAAAAATGTATTACTTTATTTGTATGTGCTGCTGTGTTTGTTATGATATCAATTATATTATTAGCTCATAAAAGAAGAAATGCAAAAAAATTGCCGTGTGGGGTGTAGAATCCGTAACCCAGAGCTCTTTGGGTGTAGCGATAATCCAACTCATAAAAGATATCAAGCCATGGCACTCGGTTTAAGAAAAATATAAAAAGCCTTTATTTATTATGGCTTAGGCATTCAAAACAAACAGACAAACAGCACACTGATGCGTTGCGGCTAATAAGCCTTCATCAGGGTGTCATAGATTATTAGCTCATAAAGGCTCAGTCACATTATTACAAATCTGGACCAGGGTCAAAGATATATGACGCACAGCTCATTCAAAAGCTACTTTAAAATCAAGCAGCTTTCTCTTGATCAAGACTGGGAAACCACATAACCAGCTTGAACCTGTTGCAAAATTGACATTTTTCTCCCTTGCATAAAATTCCCTATTGCGTGGATTCCTACTGAAATAAAAATGTGAAAATTGGGTGAACAATGGTAAATGTGGCCGCAACTTTAGCAGCATTCTGTAAAAGGAACTTTATTTTAAGGTGTCCTTGTTTCAGAGTAATTATATACATTTAAGTACTATATGTAATATTAATTAACTACATGTACTTTATGCATAATTCAGTTTTTATTACTATAGTAACTATGTGTAACAAGGATATTTTAAAATAAAGTGTTACCCAACATTGCTACCTAGAGGGTTCCAAATGCATCCCTTATGAGGTTCCATGATGTTTAGTGGCTGCCTATTTAGGTGCTGGAGCGTAGCTAAATGTGTCCATCCTTCAAAGAAAAACTACAGTTATATATTGATATTCAAAATGTTACTCTTATATCCATTATAATCAGTGATACTGTCAACACATGGATGCGACAATAAACTTAATCCTTGTTCTAGTTCTAGCTTAACTGCATTCCATTGCACTACTTCTGACAAAACTACAAGTGGATTTGGAACTAAGGGTTTTCGCATTCAGCGTAGACAGCCTCAAGATCTTGCCAGAAGATGCAACATGACAACAGTTGAGCCCTGTGTAGACACAGTGTCATTCTAACACTGACATTCTATTCTAACCTCTCAAACATTTCAACAGAACATAGAAATACGAGAATACTGTAATCTTCAAAATTTACATGTAAAACCCTAGACAAAAAACATTTGGGTTGACACACTTAAAAAAATAGTGCTTAGGGAGATTTGAAGTGTGAGGACTTACTCTGGTAGGGCCCTTCGTATGATTGAGTGCCGCTGTCGGTACACATCCAGTTTTGACAAACAGCTGCAGGAAGTGTGGTTGGCGAAGCTTATGGTGACTGGCTTGGTCCCTTGCTTGATAGGAACTGTGATTTCAAACAACTGCAGAATGGAAATAGAAGAAAGGTCACATTTTCAATAAAATCAGACTAACAGACGTAACTGACGTATAAGAGGTGAGACCGCATGAAAGGTTACTTATACTTTAAGGAGTTTGCTAGTTGTCAAAATGAATTGTGGGCAGTCGATTATATCTAAATCAAGATTGATGAATGGATGTATGCCTAAAGGAGTTGTGCAAATGTGGTTGCACAGCCTTTCTGTGAAATCAGTGTACAGACACAACCACAACTACAGTCTGATCAAATAAACTGGTAAGGGGAAATGGGTAATGGGGAACTCGTGCAAGATAATTTGCAAGGCAGGCAAATACTGTAAGACCAATAAATCAAAACTTCCTCTAGCTATGGGGAAACATTCCAAGGAATTTATGTTAAATTTGCAATTATAAGGGGTAGTGATGGGAATGGGCTTGGGTCTTATTTTTTATGTTTTTATGTCATGAAATATAAATATATCATAAATGACGATTTTTTTTCAACTGTCCATTAGATTGAGAACATTAGGAAAGAAGGTGTGCTTTCAAAAAACAAATTTGCCTAAAAGCATCATTGGATCTGACTAATCTACATAATTCCATGAATTCCTTAATGGGACAGTTCATCCAGAAATTAAAATTCTGTCCTAATTTACTCACCCTTATGCTGCTCCAAATGCATGTGACTTTCTTTCCACTGTGGAACATAAAATGGGAATTTCTGAAGAATGGGCTTTGAAGCACCTTGTGACGTGTGCTATATTTCAAGTGTTCTGATGCTATGAAAATAGCATCAGTGCATTTCAAACCCAATCTAAGTTAGCACTGATAAACGTTTCCTTCAGTGAGCTGTGAGTGGTAACTCACCAACTTTAGGATACTTTTATGATGATTTTGAAGCTTTAAAGCTTCTGTGGACATAATTGTAATTGCATGCAAAAGAACATGGAAGGAAAGTCATACAGGCCTACAGGAACTGCATGAGGCTGAGTCATAGATGACATCTACTTTATTTATTTTTTGTCTGTATTGTCTTGTCTACTCATCAAATCTTATTTCCACTCTTCCAGTGCAATCTCTTTGACATGAATAGTGGTGCTATAGAAACTTCATGAACCAAGGCAGAAAATTCTTTCAGCAGGATAAGCAAACAAACAAGCTTCCAAACATTCTGGAATGTTAAACCTCCCATTACAGCTTCTGTTGGATTAACAAATCACTCTCAAAAGCACACATAAATGAATTGAAGGAAGAGAATTATGGGATATTCCAGTCTCATCTCCGACCCCCCTGGTTGGCTCACTTCACCTGGCAGAGATTATTTTCTGCCTCTCCTTGGACTCATTTTTATATGCCTCTTAGGTACACAGAAGCATCATATAGCCACTTTCTAATTGCATAGCTACAGTTCATCTGAAGATAACAGCTTTACCATTCAAAATATGTGAAAATGTACTGTATCAGACTGGCATCAATCCAGATTGGATCTAATGGATTGATGATGATCTTAAAAGGGCCATTAACACCTAATGATAATCACGAACAATGAAAAGACTAACAACCCAGCTCTCATCAACAAACAGAAGATTGAACTATGGATGAGGGGTCAAAAGCTTGTGAATACCCTCTCTCTTTGATGTTTACAGAACTCCATTATTTAGTTGTTAACTGCTTTTACCAGGACAAGTGATCCCAAAAGCTTCACTTGATCACTCTGTAAATCTGTCATCCCACCAGTCTTGATGATAAAATGACTTTACTGCAGTATTAACAGTCTACTAGGCCTGAGTATGTGCAGGTGAGACAAGGGTCAGACGAAACCAGAAGTCCATTAAATGTTTGTTTTTTTAGCTAACAGGTGCCCTTTTCACAGTTATATCACAGATATAAACTTGATATTTCACTCTTGAAGTATTTTCATTACATTATTTTGTGCTGAATATCTAATCAATACTAGTACCATTGCTTCAAAATGCAACCACACTCAAAAAAAAATGCTGGGTTGGGTTGTTTTAACCCAGCATTTGGGTTGTTTTTTACCATGCATTTTTTAGAGTGCATGCTCATCTGATGCATATTTTAATCTTGATCCAGTCATTTCGTCAATGAAACCTGGAGCGTGTAATTTCATAATCAAATCTTACAAAAAATGTTTGAAACTTTTTCACATTGCATCTGCTATTCAGGCTTTGTGCCCAGAATGGGAGTGTTACGTCTCTGGTGCAGTAGCGTGGACATGGAGACCTTGACCTGCTCAGATGCTCAACTGGTGGGAGGGCGTCATGGTTTAAATCACAAGAGGAGAACCCATTGCCTGCTAAGGTCAGCCCACCCAAAATAAGTGGGCAATTAAAGGAGGCCTTCTTACAAATAATTCACAGCCATGACCTCCCAACCAAACCCCTGCCTTGTCCACAACTCTCTAAATCAAAGCTTAACAGATCAGTTCTCTCTGCACTGCAGGCTTTAAAACAAAAGCAGACACTTTTATTTAAAGCAGTAATGAATATTTTCAAGATTTCAAGTTTACAATTTTATTATATAGAGTGAGAAAAGGATTTAAATTGTTAGTTAGGAGCAGTGGTTAAAGTGGGCCAGAACGGTCCAGAACTGTGTTCTGGCACCTCAGATAAATTAATAAATAAATAGTTGCAGTCCCAGCACGAGAGAGCATCTGGATTGTCTTACGCAAAGCGCTGACAAACTCATTTGGCGCTTTCGCCACTCTATTGAAGTAATAACAAGCACCAGGCAGTCGCTTTATCCATTTGAATACAAGCAAAACATCATGTGTACAGTAAAGGCTCTGTGGCGAAACAAGCTGAACCAGACTGAATAGCTCCGACCATGAAAACTGAAGTGAACTGATGGTAAACTATAGGCTGCCTATACATGACTGTAATCATGGCCATAACCAGCTAGGATATGTTTAGGTGTATATAATAAATGTTGTGAAATATTTGACTAATAGAGTATTTACACTACTCAATGCTGCAAGGACATCTTCTCATCTGAGCTGCCTGCAGTATGTCACTGCTCATCAGAATATGCTCATCAAAATATTTGAGATGACCAATCAAATTCAAGTAGGTTGGCTTTATGTTCACAGAAGCTGCTGAGCGTGAATCACTTTAGTAAACAGAGCGAGATGTAAGTAGCTAAACTAAACATTTCATATTTGACAGCTGTTTTAGTATAGAAATGTTAAACAACCGACAAAAATAATCAGGCATACGCTAATGAATGTGTGAACATATTGCGAATTAATTTATTAAACTTATTTACCTAGCGTTCATAGCCTTCAGTGAATAAACTAAGAAAATGCTTAATAAAATATAGGCTAAATATCAGTTGACCCTATGTTTACTTTCTTCACTGACACAGACGAAAATTAAAACTATTTATTATTATTATTATTATTTTTTTATTATTTTGCCTTCAAACTTCTTAAAATGCTCATATGTAGATAAGAGAAATACAAATTTTCTCTGGGGACCCTGCCCACTGAACCCCCAAATAGCTCAAATTTGTTCTTATGTGATGTGTTCTTAATCCGGGCCTGGTTGCAGTGGAGTAAAAAGGACAAATCAAGCCAGTCAATATGCGAGCTATTTTGACTAAATGTGAGAATAGACATAATATTTGGACCATCATACATTGTTTTGTTGTTGTTATTGTTTATTATGTTTTATGATACAGCAAAACTTTTGATTCTGCATTTTGACATTGACTTTGCAATAGGTCTCTCTATGTTGTGATTTATTTCTATTGTAGTCATGTCTTCAGCCATTTTGGTGTGTTCAATTTTAATCCGCTTTGGACTTTGGACCCATTTTATATTTTGAATATACATTGTGAAATACAAGGTTGTGTTCCATATTGTGGTGCTCAGCAATTTTAACATAGTGTCGTCATCATATCAATGTTGATGTAGATAGACCAAAATAAAACCATTCAAATATCAAGTAAATAAGTATTGTGATACTTGGTGACACAACGACACTTGTCCCAAAAAGTATTGCTGTACCACGATTCTCAATATGTTGTCCCAGGGTGAGCCATTTTTCCCTATTGCACCTACACAAAATTTGAAGGTTCCTCCACCTGCCGAATCCCACTTTAACCACTGGTTAGTAGTATGCAGCAAAACATATACCTGCATATGTATCTGTATTTGATGCAATGAAAAAAGTATCTGCATCTATATTCAGACCAGGCACGTGTCCATTGTAAATGAAAATCCTGTTTTTAGAAAAAACTGCATTTCATTTATTATATTTTTTACGTTTTCATAAATGAACAATATATACTCTATAGCACTTTATCCTTGTATTTTTGATATTCATTCCCAAAATTTTTATCATTCAATATTTTTTTTTAAATTAATTTTGAAGTTATTCCTGCATTCCCTAGTGTTCGTATTAAAGTGGTAAACTGGCAAAATTGATTTTAATAAAGCTTGGCTGTCTATACAGCAGAAAGGCAAAATAAATTTAAATCGATGCTACCTGACTAGAGGAAAAAGGCTGTTGTCTTCCCTTCTACCAAATAGGTAGGAAAACTTCAACACCCATAATGCACTGGGCATGTTGCTGTCCAAGGCCACTCCAACTAGTCTGCTATGGATACGCTTACCAGTCAAATACCACCTTGCTTTAGTAGGACATACTTCTTGGCACACTTTTAGTTATAATGGTGTTGACTTGTATTCTTTCCGGGTGCAATTCAAAGAGTAAACATTTAGTGGGAGTAAGTTACTTTCGGTTCCTAGTGGAAGATCCAGTGCTTTGTAAGCAGTGGGTAAAAGCTGCAGAGAATCGTAAATACGGAGAGACCACCAGTGGAACATCTGAAAAGGATGACTATGAACACAGTGTTTTATGCAAAACAGAGGGAAGTTAGTTCTGCACAAACCGTTCAAAAGCAAAACACCCCAGAAGCAAAAAGCCATATTGTGCAGGTAAAAAAGTTGCTGCCATAGTGTTACATTTTACCAAAATGCTGTTACGAGTATACAATGTGTGATACAATTTTTAGTGATAAACCTACCCTTACAATAACTGTTTTGTTAATGACCCTCTGTCGACCCGACCGGTGATACAAAAATGCAGAAGTATAATCTGTAGTTTTCATAAAGTCCTGGGGCTGTCAAAAGTCAGTTGGATGACTTCTGCTAACAAATAAACATGAATTTCTCGGTCCAGGTAACATGGAGAATGAGTAAACCATGTTCATTTACATGTAACAATACAAAGCTTCACACAAACAGATTTTTCACATGCTGAAAGAGTCACTCACCGTCTTGCTGATGTATGAAGTGCTGATGTTCACGCACTGATGCTCCTCACTGTTACAGCAGCCCCCACATCTGTAGACAGACACGCAGGGTGGTTTATAGAAGGTGTTTGTAGCTGCCCCAAACTCTTTCCCCACATCTAAACAAACTTGGCGTGGCATGCACAGGGTCTTTCTCCACTCTGTCTCAATACCTGGAGGAAGCGCAGCGAGACAGGAAGAAGAGGCACATTAAAAAAAGGCCGCAGTGCAATACATGGATTTGTATACACTGCAATTATTGCAGATCATTGTCTGACACATTCTTGGCATCCTAAAGAAACTTTGTGTCAGGACTGTCAAAAAGCATAAAAAATTCTTGGCTGTAAGACAATAATGACAAAAAACACTGCCAGCACAATCTATGCCAGTCTTAAATTAATAGTCACTCACTTTTAATAATTTCAAGATTGATGAAAGCAGCCGCAAAGGAGGCCTCCTCCGACCTTGTTTCTGTGGAGCTGTAATCTCTGTGAGGTAGGCGTGATCCCGCCTTGGAACGACACTTCAGCATGCTCCAGTAGCTGGGGTAAACTATCCTCATAAGTTCATCCACGCTACCCGCTGAACGTAACTGCTCCACCAGGTCTGGCTCTGAATGCTCCTGATAAAACACAGAGAAACAGAATAAAACTGGGGAAAAGCAGCCAATCAGCTTCTGCTACAAAGGATTCTTCAGTTACATGCATCATATTTATTTAGTCACAAACTTATTCTTAAGGAATGACAATTTATGAGACTTCTTGGAAATACCACACACCTGAAGAATTAAGAAAAAAGCTCTTACTTAATATGATAGTCCACCCAAAAATGACAATTCTGTCATCATATTCCTCATGTCATTCCAAAACTGTTTGACTATCTTTCTTCTGATGAACATAAAATAAGATATTTTGAATAAGATGTTTTGGTTCCGATTGATTTCCACAGTATGGACAACAATTACAATGGAAATCAATGGAAACTTAAACTGTCAAGTAACTAGACAGTTTTGGTTCCCATTGACTTCCATTGTAAAAAAAATGAAAATTCTGTCAAACAGTTTGGGTTACCCATTGCTTTCACTGTATGGCCAAAAAAAAAAATTATAAATAAAACTTCTTTTATGTTCCAAAGAAAATCATATAGTTTTTATAGCATGTTTCAATCTCTCATTGGCTTAGAAAATATTGTTTGTGGCTACTCACTGAATCAATATTTGGAGATCCAATCAGTGATTATAAACATGTGATTAACTTTTCCATTTCTTTATGTTCCTATCACTAAACAGTTAGAATGGCTAACTATATTCCAGCAGCCTTTTATGTTGTATTTCACGGGTTCACACAAATAATCAGATCATTAATAGTATGCATAATAGTATGCGTATTTGGTGTGCTGTCCGAGGAGAGGGCTCCGAGCTCGGTATTTGGCCCGAACCCAAAGTACTCCCCTTGTATCTCTGGTTAGGAAAGTAACCAGGTGAGTGTGAGGAAGACGGAGTGGTGGAGGGATGCTGAAAAACTGTCAATGAACATTGGTGAGTTGACTGGGTATTTATATAGTCCTTCACTTGTGCTGATTGGGTAGACATGTTGATTTCTGATTGCTGACAGCTGGTTAGAATGACATAATGATTGGATAGATCAATTGCTGATTGCTGACAGCTGGTTAGAAGGACATGATTGGATAGATCATTTGAACGTGTTCCTCCCGAACTTTGTTAATAAAACATAATTTAAATCACACTGACACTATAAATCACTATTTACTCACCAGATGGGGTTTTAAAATGAACGTCACACAATCAATCAACAGATATAGGTAAAGGTTTCCCATCTGAAAATGTGTGATTGTTAAGAGTGAAACTGAGACATGCGAATCATGCTTTAATGGATGGAATGGTCAGAACACAATGGTCTCGACCCAGCCAATAGAGATCGCTAAGACATGTGACCAACTGGGCAGCAACGTCATCAGAACGTAAAGAATTATGGGTATGTTTGGCCCGTTTACATGGCCTGGCATAGCAGGCTAGTGTTCTGGCATGAAAATAATTAAAAATTAGAGAGAAAAATAGAATATAATCCTACAAAATGCAGCGGGCTAAAGAAAACATTGTCGGACCATATCACCTAAAACTACATCCTAAAGCAAAGACGAGATATGATGTCACAATCAGAGGCAAACAGCAGAGACCCAGAAAGTCCCAGCCAGCTAGTAATCAGAACCAATCTTAGTTGAGGCTGCTCCGAGAACAGTAGTTGAAGTTAGAAGTAATGTTACAACAGTGGAAGTGCAACTGACTGAAAATGTCAGGGAAAAAATCTGAGTAGCTAACGTCGGAAAGGGCCAGGCCAGGCAAATTGCTCTAGTCTAGTCTATCAAAACATTCTTTAACATTAACGTTCTTTTAATGCACTGTAGAGGGTCAATGGGATGCCGTGCTTTTCGCTGCCCGATTTAATTTCACGGGAATAGGATAGCGCGCACTTCGCTACACATCTCTGTGTACCTGCACGGCACGTACCGCACAAACGATTAAGTCAAAGTCCCCGTCTTCAGCGTGTGAGAGTGTGCGTTTGTGTGTGAGAGAGAGAGGGGCAGGCACAATTGAACAGTGGAAACATAAAAACATAGCCTACTCCGTCATTTTGTTCATACAGGACATCATTCAAACTGCAAAGTGTTTACTTATATTTGTGTACTCACAATAAAACACAACATTGTGATTTTGTCAAACTGTAACCTACAACTTTATGCCACTTCTATCGTGAGAACGACTATTAAAGTTTATAACAGCAGGTAGATGGCATCTTGAACACGTTCTTCCCTCCATGCAAAGAAGTCCGCCGCCCGTTTGTGCCTCGGATTCCCAAAATGCTTTGCGTTCACCACTGGGAATACGTCATGATGACGACACATTAGCAATCTCTATTGACAGTATTGCTCACTCAGTAAGCTGATGGGTGGGATCCAGGGTTGCCTGTGAAGAAGGAGCCGTGTCTGTCTGCAGCAAGAGACACCCCAGCACACGCAATCAAACCCCCAAAGTCTTGACCTCCCCGCAATCCTCAGCGGAATGATTGTTTGCAAGAAGTGTGAAAACACCAAAAGCGTCTGAAACAGCCTGAAGTCCCTGATGGAAAATGATACTGCTGTCTGGGACATTCCAGGAAACATGCCCAGTTTACCCACATAGCTGATCATGGCTGTCGATAAAAAAAGCACCCTCCCCCTCTTGTAGAGGTGTTAAAAAAAGAGAAAAACACAACTTGAATTGAGCCTCAACAGAATTCTACTTTTCAGTCTTTGGTACTGGCCCAGAGAGTCTGTATCACATTTGACTGGTGAATAAACATACTTTTGTTTTATCGAAATCTCATTAGGCAAATTACCAAGTTTACAGCAGACAATTTATCATCTCAAAAAAGTAGGGAATGAACTCTCTCATTTCTGTAAAACTTATTATTTACATAAAATATTTTTGTGGGGGCCATATAAGTACAAGCAATGATTGTCTAGGCCTCCCTACTTATCTCACTTTCAAAGAAGATCCTCAGAAGAAACAAGAGCTTTATAGCTTGACAATTTTTGAAAGCATGGCCGCTGGAACTAGGGGGGCTAAGGGTGCTTCAGCACCCCCTTGCCGACAGCTGTTTCACTACATTGGAATTTAAAAGTGCACTGTGTAAATTTTTGCAGCATCTAGTGGGGAGGCCCACCGCTCACCCCTCCCTTTCGAAGCACATTGAGAAGCTACGGAGGCCGACACGGGACAAATATATCGTTGTCTGAGACAGCAGGGAGTAGCTAGCGCTCTGTAGAGCAGTTTGTCCATTTAGGGCTACTGTAGAAACATGGCGGCAAAAAATGGTGACTGTATATGTAGATAGAAATGGCTCATTTTAAGGTAAGAAAGACATAACGGTTCATTATGTAAGGTCTTTATACAAATGTATGTGTATTATATTGCATTTCTGTAAATAGATCCTCATAAATATCACACTGCACTTTTAAGATGACACGACTTAAACGTTTAATTGTTTTTCAAATTTTTTTTCAAATGTTCCACCTTTATTCATAAAATTATCCTAAAGATTATTTCGCTTTTATATGTTGTTGAATATGGTTTTATGACTTTGAGAAATTAATATAGACCATTTCAAAAGGCAATGGAGTGAGTAATGTGACTATGCTGGTTGAGGACCAAAAACAACTTATTTGACACTTAGTTTTGTTTGTTCAAACACGTTTTGCTGTTAAAAACACAGGTCAGTGGAATGAAAAATAGGTCTAGAATTTTTTTTTTTAAGTTGAATTTATATTAGCTTGAGCTCCACATTTTTAGAATGCCATGTCATGCGCGAGAGGCTGCAAAAGACGTGAGTGCAATGGTTAAAGATGTCCGTCTACAGCATATTCACATTGAAAAACAATGGAAAAGTAGTGGAATAGAAAAATGCGTTCTGTGTGAAGGGACATAAAGCATAAAGCATTCATCTGCATCAGGGGCCGTTCACACTGAACACATTTTTCCATTCCACAGTGCTTCTTTTCCATTGTTCTTCTATGTGAACACGCAAGGCGGACGTGCTTAACTGCTGCGCTTGCGTCTTTTGCAGCGTCTCGAGCATGACACAACATTCTAAAAAGCGCATCGCTCTAGTAAAAATTTGTTCCATTGTCCACATCTTGCGTGTTTGCTTTCTGTGTGAACCGGCCCAAACTCCTCAGCACCAAACTACATTTGAGTATCATAAGGTAAGATTTCTTTAGATATCTTTGTGCTGCCGCTGTGTAGTACAGTGTTTTTAACATTTATTTAATCATGAGTTCTGAGCATTCTCACGCGACTCTGTCCTCATTGATTTGTATGTTAAACTGTAAGTGTTCATTGGGTTGTTTAATATTAGGATTTTGTTTAAAATCCTTCACTTTGGCACTGCCCCGCAATATCAAGCCCTGCCCCCCAGCACCCCCAGACAAAATATGTTCATGTGGCTATGCTCGAAGGCCATTTTTCATGATACAGGACACTTCACTGTGCCAGAATCCCACCCTCAACAATAAAAGTGTAACCATTTATGTAAAATATGACTTTAGGATTGCATAGTTTCAAATGTTATCATAAAACCTTTGATAGCTGAAAAAGATTCTAAACCCATATTGTTACCTGCAAATATTCAGTTTTACCGCACACCAAGGAAAATAGCTCTAATCATGGAAAGAGGAAAAATATAATCCTTGTAGGAAATGACCGCTTCTACATTGACTCCCTGCTGTTTATTCAGGAAACCCAAATACCACAAAAAGAGTATGTAAGAACTATTGTATGTGGCCTCTTCCATGCCTTTGTTTACAGTGATTCCTGAGATAACACACTGGTCTGTTTCCTACCAGAAACAATGGAGACTGAGAAAATTATGTGTGGTGCACAGAACACAGACATATTCACACGTGAGTCAGCCCCAAACTTCAGGTTTGGTAATTGTAAAAATGCTGATACAATGCCCTATTTTTATGTTTTAGTGGCAACTAAAAAAAGACACTGATGGGAGAACGATACAAATGGGAACCATGAAGTCTGAGAGCACTTGACCCAGAAATGCATTCACTGTTTCACCCTTGTGATCTAATTCATAATATTAGGGATAACTTTATTCTAGTATTACAAAATAAACATAAATTCCAATGCAAAATAATACAAATATTAAATTATTAATATTTATTAAATTATATTTCATTCACATTTACCTGTCAGAATCAATATCTGTCAGAAAATGTAATTTCATATAAAGATTAAATTCACATTGCAGCAATAGATTATAGATATATCATTCTCACAACTTTTGTGCTTTCACTGGCTGAACTGCATCACTTATAGTGTGTCATACATTTTCATTAAATAATACATTACATTTTGGTTAGTTTTTCACCAAACCCTAACGTATGCCCCATAAAACTTGGAATATATGACACATGTTGCTTGAGACCATTCTGTAATACTTTTGCATTTTTTGTTTAACGTTTTGATTAAAATTCACTGTCATTATATGGACAGCGGGACATTTTTTAAGTTCTCTTTTTGTGGTCAGAAAAATAAAGAACACCATACTGTATTAGAACACCATCAAAGAACGGCATACTGCATTAGATCAACACCAGGGTGAGTACACTCTAAAAAATGCTGGGTTGTTTTAACCCAATGTTGGGTCAAATATGGACTAACCCAGCAATTGAGTTGTTTTAACCCAGTGATTGGGTTGGTTTAACCATGCAGTTGGGTTAAATATTTGCTTAAGACAACGCAATCGCTGGGTTAAAACAACCCAAATGCTGGGTTAGTCCATATTTGACCCAACATTGGGTTGTTTTTTACCCAGAATTTCATTTTAGGGTTAACTATCCCTTTAAAGAAACAAGGTTTGAAATTTTTAAGGAAAGTAAATTAATAGTACATCTGATTGATGTAGTTGAAGGGAGAATTTCATCAATACAAGATTGCATCTGGCCCAGAAGAACGGTGATTCATGGGATGTAGTGAAATGATGAGCTGATGATAGATGCATACAACATCAGTGTCCAGACATGGGCCACATTGCGCTATTAACCAATAAAAAAATACTTCACCATGCTAGAAAGTATGTCTCATTGAATTAACCACAATAGTAAGCAGCTGAGTTTAACACATAGGACAGGATGTCATCTCCAACTTAACTAAATCAATGGATTTTGGATGCCACACACACACAGGATCCCAATAATGACGATGACGCCATCGTGACTACCATTATTTTAAAGTTCAAATGTGAGTCAAAAAGTTTAATGCCAACTATAAAATGTGCATCATTAGACAGAAGGCTCATTTTAGATACCCTGAAGCAACACACAGTCTCTTGATGGCTTAGTGTTTCCTGAAACAAACCACAAAACTGACACAATGACACAAACAACTAGATCCTTTTTTGGCAATGAGGTTGGAGTTTATCCTCTTAGCTGATACCAGCATCCGGAGCTATTTTGGATGACGTTTCTGGAAGGCGCACTCACTGAATGAATTCCTTTAGTCTGAGTCAAAAGGCTTCATATTTAGGCCACGTTTATACAGTTTTCATTACAGTCACCCCGTACTCCTACACTAAAACGTAATCAGAACATCAGTCTTCACAACTTCATGATTTACGAGTTCACATTTCCATATACTCCTTATAGGTAAAGATACATATCCTTTTGCAGATTACGTAATCAAGCATTGTTTGATGTATTTGCAAAAATACAGTTGTTTCAAATGTGTTTCGGTGACAAAATTTCATGATTTCTTACACAGATACATTTATTTATAGCTAAGCTAACCATTTAGAAATAAAATAAAATAAGCCATTTTAATGGAACAAAGGCCTCTCAAGCAATCACTTGTGGTGTGTTATCTATAATGGGCAATTATGTAGTTGTGAAGAGAGGAACAGACAGTACAATAGATTATAATCATAACAGTGCTTACAATTGGTTATATTGTAGTCAAAGCCATATACTTTCACTACTTGCACTAATTTCTACTTTCAACACAATGAAAGAAAGAAAAAAAAATACTGTCACTAGGGAGTATTACAGACATCATCACAGAGCATCACACATGCTCATTGAACTCAGGTGGAACATGGCCCCATCATGAACACTATAGCTGTGGTGCATGTGCACAAGAACATATGTTGCATCTGTTTCAGACATACCTTTCATCCTCAGTATTGGACTCCAGAGAGCAGGCTTGCGAATGGTGCTGTGCTCTCTGAACTTGAATGATGTCGTTGGAGTCTGCTGGGGGCATGTCTAGGTCTACGTTTGCCAACACTCAGGAGGAGAGGAAGAGGATCTGAAATATCGTTAACCCCCTAATGATCTCCTAGAAACCCTAGAACTGACTGCGAGCTTTGAGCCTTTGACCTAGGGGAATACCAATCCCTTGGAGAATAAGTCTGGCCACAAGTCTGAAGAGTAACTGAAACCCTCTTCAACATCCAAGCTTCCCACATTTCAGACAAACAATCCTAATCTGTCACGTTTCCCTAAAGCAATTGAGATGCAGCCCAAGGTAGGGGACTCCACTTTGAAGCTCATGAATTCTATATTACGGCCTCTCATATGATTCTAAACCAACCGCTGGATTCAGTACACACACTAATGCACATATGAATGCGCTCTTGAGACCAGACCATCCGCATGGAAATAATTTTTCCAGTCTTTAGCCTAGTATCTGCTAGATCCATTAAAATGACCGAGCAGCGTTGGATACAACAGAGCACGTAACAACAGAGAGCGCTGTCGATGTCTGAATCAGTACATTCAAAAACAAAGCTTTCCCAGTCCAATTTGAAGTCCAACATTGCCTCGGGTTGCATTACAGTGTTTACACTTTGTTTTGCACCACTGCTAACTATGCCAATGATAGAGCTGAAATTATTATTTTTTTGATTGAATTGATATCAGTTTTCACATTCATTTGGCTCTGAATTTCAGCCAAAATGGAAAGTCGTTTCAGGGGCAGAGCAAGTCATGCATTTTGATAAAAGATTATGAAGGCAAACAATTAGTTTTTGGAAAATTTTAAGCAACATGCACTGATGAATCATGCACAATAAGACCAATGTGCCATTTTGATTTCATGTTGACTTTCAGAAATAATCTAGAGATAGATTTGAGTCCCATAAGAAGCTCTCTTTCTTTTTTAGAAATACTTGCTTTCTTAGTCTGATCCGTTTCACGTGTCGAGGCGGGCGTGTGTCAGGATGCAATTACTGTGCACTTCTGACGCGTACTTGGTTAAGGTTTCTGTGGTGCAATAAAGCTATTAGCCTGGAGGGTTGCCCACTACTCAATAAGACCACAGGGATATTAGGTCTAATGTTCTGTAACCCAATTCTTGAGCTCTCCAAAACATAATAGAGCTCTACATGAAATCCCAATGAAACTCCCTGTGGACACATTTTTAAAAAGCTACAAAGATAGTGGGGGCAGGAGGGGTTCTTGTTTTGGCATACTTAAAGTATTATATGAAGCAAATATCCTGCCAGGACAGAAACTGTCAAGAGCGACATTAGTAAGGTTTAAGCAGCATCCACTCAGAGAGTAGTCATAGGTCTTGGCATGTGGATTCGCACATCTCCCTTAAAGTCTTAAGAAAGCTTTAAAAGATTAGTTAGTCTAAAAATGAATACTGTATCATCATTTACTCACCCTAATGTTGCTCCAAAACCTGTATGACTTTCTTTTCTATGTGAAACAAATCAGCAGTTATTTATCTGAAATTCCAAGCTGCTCTTTTTCTAGCTACACTGTTTCTGCTCCTTATTTCACATACCACTTTGACGCTTGAAAAAGATTTATGAATTGAGCAGTTTAGTCCAAATTTAGAGAAGATAGATTTATATGATGAACAGATTTTATTTAGGCTTTATTTCACATATAAACATTGATCAGCAAAACAAAGCTCAAACGCGATTCGTAACAAAAGAAGGAACCTCACTGGTTCTCACACATCAAGTGAACATGCTTGAGCTTCCATTTACCTCAACTGATGAGTGAGTTGATGAATGTTAAAATGTGGATACATGCCCAAATTCAATCTGTCTATAAAAAGCAATTGTGTTTTTTTGAAAATTTGGACTAAACTGCTCAATTTATATGGATTTGTTTTCTGATCTCTTTCTGAACTTTTTGAAGCGTCAAAACAGTAGTCCAGATTTCATCAAAAAAGATATTCATGTTTGTTCCAAAGATTAAAAAAGTCTTACGTGTTTGGAACGAGTAATTAATGATTTTCATTTTTGGGTGAACCTATCAATATTAATTAACTTACAAAACAATGCAAAATAATAAGGACTCAACACAATAAGTGGACAAGTGTTTTCAATTTTGAAGAGTCAAGAGATTAGTCCATTAGTCTACAGATTATTTTATTATACTACATGAAGCAAATGTGTGGATACATTGAACTTTCTGGTGTCGGATTTCAGGACTGTGTACGAATTTGCCCCCCTATACCTTTATATAGGACACTATTTAAGGGGACAGCCATTTGTAGGGGTGTCCGAAACAATAGTGGACATTATCAAGTGCACATATTCAATCCCACAATTCACAGATATAACGAGTGTACAATCAATGAACGCTCAACAGCTAAAGAATTCCTGCACTGTGAGAATCGCACAGCAAATTAATTCCCGCGTCTGATCAAATGATGGCACCCACAGCTGAACCATCCATCCATTTTCCACACCGCTGGTCCAATGTGGCTACAGTGTTATAACATACAGGTATAAATTCATTTTTAATTGATATCAACTGACTATTAAACAGTAAGCACAAACTATGCAAAAGCGGTATCCCTACCAGCGCACTCCGAATGTTTTCATTCCTGACCTCAAGTGAACTATATTAGTGGACTACTGTAGGGAATATCGAATAAAGTATGAACTGTATGAATTGACACTAATGAAAATAAACAAATAAAAAGAAGTCAATGTTACATAGTACTGTACATTTTTTTTAAGATGATAATTCTGGCCTCAGCCAACATGTGCACAACCTGTTCCTTTCTCTGTCTCACTCTGACTAAATGAACGGGTCACTTCACAAAACCAGTTTTATCCTTTAGAGCAGTGATTCCAGGGCTTTAGAAAGATTTCCATTTCCTTTGTAAGTCTAATCTTTGTAAGTCTTTGCTACACTGCAAGTCTTGACTTCTCATTAAGATCTGTAAAGATGATTGCATATCCACTCTTGGTTGAAATGTCCTGCTTCTGTGGTATTTCAAAAAGCACTAATGACTTTATTTTTGTCAAATTTCACATCTTAATTTGAATTCTAAATAAATCTGCCATTTAGTCTTGGGGAACGTTTCTGCATGATTGCTCACTGAACAGTTAAACAAGCTTAGGCATTTCATTAAAAGGAGAGGAATGGCAGGGTTTTTATTACATTAACTACATGTTTTAGCTTAAATGAATCACTGTGGAAGTGACCAATTTTACAACATTAATGATAATGTTAAATGATATCCTGTCTAATTTGTAAAAAGAAACACTTTCATTTAGTGTCAATGAAGGAGTACTTAAGGCTTACTGATGGGGCTCTGTGGGTACACAAGACAAAAGTTGGGAAATACTGCCTTACAGTCTACTTCTTGTCTCCAGTTTACACTCCCTGAGTGGCCCACACATTGGCTATAATAAGGTTTCTTGAAGAAGGCAGGTAAAAAAAAAAAAAAAGTTTACCATTTTTTTGTGATCTACTATTTTCTGCTCTAACACACATTCCTGTGCTTCTCCTTGCAGAGGAAATTGCAAAAGCGGTCTCGGATCTGAAAAAAAGTCCAAAACATAAAAAAATCTGTCCCCCAGCTGCTTTAGGCACACTGCTGGGCCACAGTCAGGGCTGAATTCCTCTGCTGAAGGGGACTGAGATATACAGCCAGTTTATAGACAGCACAAAAAGAAAGAGACAGCTACTCAAATTAAACATGTGATCACCACAGATTTTTACAGATGTCCAAACCAAGAAGTCTTTTTTTGCTCCCTTGTCTGTCTATGTGAGTGAGTGAATGGAGAAATTTTCGATTGGCTCAATACCAAGATAATCATCAATAAAAGATAAAAAATGTTGCCTGAAAACTAAACTAATACTTAAAGTGTGCACTAAAATATTAAAAAGTACAATACAATTACAGAGAAAAAGTCATTATGAAACATGAAATCTATCAAGCCTACTCAAACCAATTAGACAACAAGTGCCCACATAAAACAAGCAATGGTTGCTTGTCAGAATTTTTTTTTTTTTTTTTTTGCTACGAGATGAAAAGTCGAATTAATATTGAAGTGAAAAAACTAAACTAAACTGACAATCAAAACCAAAACACAAATGATAAAAACCCTTTTAGATTTACAATAAGTGTTGCCACTGAAGCTTATTTAAAGAGAAACAAGTACTAACCATTAAGGGTGTGTTCACACTTGGCATGTTTGGTTCAATTAAAACAAACTCTGGGGCGATTGCTCTGTTAGTGCGGTTCATTTAAATAAATGTGAATGCTGCCATCCGAACCTGGTGTGCACCAAACAAGTGTACCGAGAACCCTGAAAAGATGGGTCTTTGTCCGCTTCCAAACTAATTTGGTGCACTTCTAAAGATAAATGAACCTCAACACGGACCAAAGACAAGTAAACGAACCAAAAACGGGACATGAGGTCACAAGATGCGACCATAAAAAGGACTGTAAACCTAAAAAGGTTTTTATCATTTGTGTATTGGTTTTGATTTTCAGTTTAGTTTTGTTAATTTTTATTTGCATCTCTTACAGATGTTGCCAATCACAGTTCGGTACAGGCATCAGAACCACACTTCCTCGTAGCAGATTTTAACTTTTGTGTGTGTGACGGAGGAATTCCTGCCGCTGTTTTGACTCCTTTACACATTTTATAAACTCTTCACATGTTCTCAGCTGGTCAAAATACCATATGTAGGCTACACACATACAATGAGCACATTTAGCCCAGCACACAGTATTGTTTTGGATGTTCGGTAAGTTGAGTTCAGTAACGAAATATCCAATCCAATCCAAGCCAATCAGGTTGAGAACATGTCACTGTGCCTTTAGGTTTGGTGCCTTTAGGTTAGGGGTTAAAATGCCACTGCGAACACTAAGCGGAACAGGACTAAATGTTTTTTGTTGTTTTTGTTTTTTGGTCTAAACCAAGCGAGCCGAACTACAAGTGTGAACACCCTATCATCATTGAACTAAACTAAACAACTTCAAATGTCTTACTCACTTAAAAACCAAAAAACACTTTAAAGCCTTTCAAACATGTCAGTCCTTTTACTATAGCATTGCATTATGAAAACAGATTCTTAGAAGTAACCGCTTCTGAAATACCCCATTTGTAGAAGTTGCCTAATTCAAAGAACGGTTGAACTGCTGAACTCCCCAAAGACATGAAGTGTTCTTGCTTACGTCATCACAATGTCTGACTCTCCCTCCCAACCCCCAGATGAAAGCTCCTCTAAAGTTGTGAAAGGTGGTTGTGCTAAATCTGAAGTTAAAGGATGAGCAGATCTGGCAGGTGGACTAGCTATTAGAGTGGCGAAGATAAGAGAGACAGAAGTGAGTAATCTGTTCCACCTGCGCTAAATTTCCTACCTGGGAAGTACACATGACCACACACTCAAACTGGTGAAGACGTCCCTGGGGAATCCCTTGGTTATAACCAAAGGGCAGAAATAAACAAGTATGGTTTAAGAGGAGGTGGAGGTGCTTTATCATGGATGGTTTATTCTCAGGCATTCATCACTAGCTAAAAGACACGCTCATAGAGGCTGAAATATAATGCTTACTTAAACCAGAGTGTCTCAAGAGACTTGCAACATAGCGGCTAAAAATACAAAATAGACGTTCCCAAAGCAGTCAAACCCCAGTTAAAATGATTGAGTTTTTTGTAAAGCCACATGACAAAACCGTTCATCAGTCCCAATAAATGAGGTCAAGCCTGTAGCTGAGCCTTTAAAACTACAAATCAGTGGGTCCCAGCACCTCATGTGTACTCACCAAGCACCCACATTTCCCAGGTGACCCCTTCAGAAAGATAGCCTTGCTAGACAATAACTCTCTCGACGTGTACAATCCGCATGATTTACAATTACAATCACAATTACTCATGATTTACAGGACAGCTTTGCCAAACAGATGAGAGATGGCCATGATGGAAAAGTCCAAGGGAGAGAAATAAGGTCAGTATATTAGCCGAGCACTGACTGACGCCCAATGAATTATTGAGTCAACCATCCCATACATTCATAAAGCGTACAGCCACATGTGCAATTACAGAACAATTATTCAATTTCATGGCATAAGTGCAAGACAAATATCCCCCAAGTGGACTGAAAATAAACCATTAGAAATTCATCAGCTTTTTATGTTGTTGCTCTGGTACTTACGATTGACTTTTGCTTCTCTTGGTGAATTCCAGCTAAATGAATCTTAATAACCATCGAATTTCACAGCGACCCCAAGGAGTTTAAGAGAGAGAGCAGTGAAAACAAAGCAAGTCTAATTTTAGGCAATTGTGATTAGTGTACGGCCCATGTCGCACATTACCAATGGGAAGCATTTCAAGACCTTGTCAAGATGTCCACATTGCTGCGCGTAGCATATGGTATCATTTATACACTGTGCATAGTAAAATTCTTCTGCTGCTGTATACGAAAAGATAGAACGTTGTGTCAAAGTATAGCAGTGTCATTTAAAACATGATGTGGCTGGGTGTGTGAGCCAAATTAACAGACATCTTTCTTGATTTCAGACATGTCACATTGGAGCTCCCGAGGTAACAGAAATATTCAGATTAATTGCACCCATTGAGTATTATGTATCATCAAATATGATCAAAGAAAAAAACTTCAAACTCTATTTTTGCTTTCTCAGTGGGGAGACGGAAGTACGAGAGAACAAGAGAGACTACTTCTAAATTTGCTGACCCAATGACACCTGCTTCCACTTCTTATGACAACTGTGCTCTCAAATGAATTCCCTTAAACTATAGATGTGTGAATTAAGTTCTCTCAAAATGACTTCCATATGATAAATAGTTGAAAATGGTATATTCCAAGGGTAATGGGTGCTTTTAGCAATTTGTATTGTAATATATAAATAAATAAATAAATAAATAAATAAATAAATAAATAAATAAATAAATATTGTAATAAATAAAAACAAATCACAAAGAAATAAAAAGAGAACAGTGATGGTCAAAGGAAATCACCATGGTTGACTGAATGTACCATCACACCATAAATGGTTAAAATAATGGCTTTTAAAGATCTCTCCAAGCTTCCGAGATTGAAATGCCTTTTTGGATTATACAAGTTCCATTCATGTGTTTTTGCAAGAAGACCTTAATAAATTAATTGGGATTCTAAAACTATAGAATGTAGGCTAAGTACAAGCATAGTCACCAGTGCCAGTGATGTTGGCTGATGATTTGTTGCATCTCAAAGTTTCAAGCAGTGCAACTAAGTTTGAAAATAACTGAATGAGTTTAGGGCAACAAATCATAACTAATAATAAATTATGCATTAAACCAATTTCTCTACTTTTAAGACTTGAAAATGAGCTTGCCGGTGCTTACCATGGCATCTCCTTGATCTTGGTCATAATCATAGTAGTCGTGACTTGACTCCAAAGCAAGGTTTGCATAAAACAATGCGAGACAAAGGACAGAAATTCCAAATAAGTGCATTTTAGAAGAAGAAAAAAAATCTCTCTGAAGTCTGAGCAGAGTCTGTTGAAAGTTCCTCTTTTTCAGCTTTCAGCAGCAGGTTTCTAGAAAACTCTGTCCTTAAACTAAAATAATACCCATGTATACATCCAACATTTTAAGAAGACACTTCGACACTGGTCCATGGAATGCACTTTGAGCTCGTCCCTTCACAAGCGCCAGTGAACATCCACTCTGTGCGGAGAGAAATCAGTGTGGAAGTGCGCTGAGCTCTCTATGGCATGTTTTATGCGATTTCACGCTGTTACTTTGACTCCTTCTCCTCCCCCTCTCCGTTTTCCCCAGCCTGCCTCTTCGGTCGCTGTTAGACACATTCCGAGACATCAAGAGAAGGAATATGAGTCACGGCACGCGCGCTTTCTCAGGTGTCGACTACAGCACGTCAAACGTTGTGAGCAATTCACGCACGAGCGCACTGAATGAACCTCTGCAGTTGCCGTTTTTTTGTGTAAGGTGAAAGGGCAGTTCGTAAAGGAATAGTTCCATCATGAAAACTGTTTTTACTTACCCATTCAATTACTTGCCCTCATATATTTTTCGGGCTTATTTATTGGCCTACTGTTACAATGAACATGGACAAGCTTAAAAATGGACGCTAAAACAAGATAAAATAACATAAAAGTAGTTCATATTAAAGAAAAAAGAAAAAGTGTAGCCTATACAAATTTAGTAGCCTAGGACTTGTTGAAAATGAAAAGTGTTTTTTACTTTCAGCACGCTGAATATAAAAACAATATCCATGGTGGTAAACCAGACACGAAATAATAATAATAATAATAATAATAATAATAATAATAATAATATTTATTTGTGTGGTGGTTCTGGTTAAAAGCACAATGTGTCGTTTTTTTTGGATTCAAGTATCCAAAAACCACAATATTATATATTTGTGTATTTATTTACATTATCCTTAATGTTTCCAAGATTGTTTAAATCCAGTGCAATAAGCTATTTTAACCAGGACAGTTGCCTATCAATGACATCATACCCGCCTTACCCTTTCCGGTTTTATTTTGTAGAAACCACAGAAACACCAAAGACGCTTTAATATATTAGGTGTTTTATTAGACAGGTGAGCAACTGTTTGGCTACATCCATCGACAGAAAAATTATTATTGTTATATGGGCCTAGCTCAATAGTCTTATTGTTTAAATCTCATTTTCATGATTTTCCGCAAGTACCATGATTTACCATGACTAAAATCTATCTAGCTTACTGCAGTGTGCAACAAGTGTCTCACAGTAGCCACCAAGCAAACGCACAGTAGCATTACATATAACTTTCAACACACTCAAATTTAGGCCTTTCTAATATTATAAAAAAACAGCACTGTGTTACCTCACATATGCATGACCGGAAAAAGTGGTCATCTACTGCATAATAGAAGCTATGCGAAAACCAGGCATCATCAAGCTACGCATTGGTTTTGAATAAGAAATCTCTAGCGGCGAAAAATTACATATTGTGGCTTTAAATGGGCCACCTTAATTGGGGCTGGGTAAATTGGGATGACAGTCAAAAAATTAATAATTTACCTGAATTCACCCTACTTATAATGAGCTTTTTGGGGAAGTTTTAATTCTGCTGGAGGGTTTTTCTCCATAGGGGGTCTCAGTCCTCAAGTTCACAGAGTGCTCTTCTGCTGTGGAATGCAAGTCCCACTTGAGTCATTGTGTTCCATTCACCACTGTCAAATGGTTGCATTTCATTTTGTGATCTTCTCAAATACTACTTTAAGTAGCAGGCTAAACATGCACTGTCAAACGCATTCAGCATTAACACTAAAGGTCTAGTTTGAATAGGCTCGGGGGCTAAGGGTTCATAAATGATAACCTAATTAGCCATGACACTATTGAATACTTCAATATGAAAATACATAACAATGCTCATTTAAATTGCTGGCCAAATGATTTCCAGGTAAACTGAGAAAAAGTTCTGCTTTGTTTTCTATTAAATAAAAGTTATAATGATAAATAATTGCACCAAACCAAACATATGATGGTGGTTGTTTTGGTAACACTTTAGAATAATGGTTATTAGTTAACATTAGTTAACATGAACTAATAAAGAACTGCACTTATAAAGCATGTATTTAACTTTGTTAATGTTAATTTCAACATTAATGCGTTATTAAAATCTTGTTAACATTAGTTAAAGCACTGTGAACTAACAGGAACAAACCATGAACAGCTGTATGTTTATTATGTTAACAAAGATGAACAAATACAGTAACAAATGAAATGCTCATGGTTAGTTCATGTTAGTTAATACATTTACTAATGTTAACTAATGACCTGTTACCGTTGTTGTTGTTGTTAAAGCCAAACAATTCCATAAGCAGAATATGCAGTATTTCCAAATCAATGCAGATTACTTGTGGAACTTATCACAAATTTGAAGCAAACATACTTGGCAGTTGCCCACTTATTTGACTTCTCTTTGCTCAGGATCTGTCTCATTCTGCTTCCCTGAATGCTTTGATTGGTCTAATTCTGAAAGGTCAAAGTTCAGTCTGGTTTTATAAGGATTAACAGGAGTTAGTTTTGCTTTGACGTTACTAAACACATTACTTCATGGGAGAAGTTAAAAGTTATAACATCGTCAGCCAGGCGTCTGGTGCTGCTTTAAAAGTTTAGCCACAACTGATATAATCTTATTTAGAAGGCATTTGATTTCGTCAGTGGGACTTTTGACATACTTAGCTTTAGTCTCAAAAAAGAATTTCAGAAGTTGCCTATAAATTCCATGCTTTTGTTCTACATGACCATTTACATCCTTTCCCATATTTTCCTCAGTCGGCCCACACATACCAAGTAATATGAAATCTGTGTCCTTATTTAAACTCTCTGCTTTGTTCTCCAGAACTCTTTTAAAATGAAAGCAGCTTTGCGAATGAGTTGTTTAATGCCTTAATGCCTTAATTATAAGAAGTTGAAGATTTTTACCCATTAAAGCTGATCTGTAGATTTTGTTGGACATTGTTTCTTTCTTCAGTGCTTTTTAAATGCAAATTAAACTGATTAATTAAAGAGAGACAGAGAAAGAGAGAGAGAGAGAGAGAGAGAGAGAGAGAGAGAGAGAGAGAGGGAGGGAGAGAAAGAAAGAAAGAAAGAAAGAAAGAAAGAAAGAAAGAAAGAAAGAAAGAAAGAAAGAAAGAAAGAAAGAAAGAAAGAAAGAAAGAAAGAAAGAAATCACACTAATGCTTTAGTTACATCACAACCATGAATCATGATGTTCTTTCTAGTCGTTTGCAGGTGGAATTGGGAGGGACATTTCCATTCTTGAGAGTATTTGATTGGACAAAAGTCTGTGTATGAGAAGAGAAATGTGTATTTTAAAGGCAAAACAAAGAGAATTGCGTCAATGTTTAGAAGAATACTAGCATATACTTTCTCCAAACTAACATGGATGAAATCAAAGCCACATAACTTAAACTTAATTTTCATAGTGGCTTTAAAGTGTCTTTGTTTCACAGTTGACAGCTGACAATTAATTAACCAACAAATGAGGAAAATAGCCATGCAAGAGCATGTTGTGTGTAATAAGAAACCTTAAATAAGAAACAATTACCCACAGCAGAAACCATAGTTCCCATAACACCAATATTATTATCTTATATTTGAAAGCAAATTTATTTTTATTAATGTGATTTCATTTATATAGTGACTTTTCTGAGGTCATTTATACAGCATATAGCCATTAAATTGTTTTGTTCAGTAAGAAATTCATAATTGTATTCAGCAAGAATTCATTAAATTGATTAAAAGTAACCATAAAGAATTTCACATTGTTGTAAAAACTGTTTTCAATGTTGATAATAATAATAAATGTTTCTTAAATGTGTATTTTAAAGGCAAAACAAAGAGAATTTCGTCAATGTTTAGAAGAATACTAGCATATACTTTCTCCAAACTAACATGGATGAAATCAAAGCCACATAATTTAAACTTAATTTTCATTGTCATATATTGCTGTAGTGTGTGGTTCCCTTAAGATGGACTTTTATATTGTGTTCATTAACATAATATTATAGTATGAACAGGTCCACTGACTTCATTGCCACCAACTATGCGCACTTGTGTCAGTCTGAAAAGTAAAGGCACCACCATAGGAATTTATGAGGGTCCTCATGGCACAGTGACCCAGCACTGTCCAACACTTTTGCTTGTCTGCTCATGTGTGCACAGCTTGTTCCCACACACTGGGAATTGCTCCTGCCGGAACTGGGAAACAATGGGTGTGGGAGTCCTGTGACTGGAGCTGCTGCTTTGGGAAGCGCTGGACCCTGTTAATGCTGGAATTCACGGTGTCCCTTACGTTTCAAACAACGGCTGTGTTGGGTAGGGTAGATCGATGAGGAAAAGATGGCGAGGTCACGGGGGGTAGGCTTAATCTTGCAGTCTCCAGCATTCCTTGGCATCCTCATCTATGGCTAGGAACATACTTCGGTATTTTGTGTTTAATGTATTCAAAGAATAAAATGATTAAAAAAAACAATCCAAATCTAAGCATATATAAAGTCATGCAGAAGGATTATTTTTGAGTGGATGTTTCAATGTTAAAAATGACCCCATAGAATTGAAAACCATTGGAGGGCCTGTGTTTCAGTGATTAAGAAGGGAAACGTGCTGTGACTGAGATAAGTAGTGGCTTTAAAGTGTCTTTGTTTCACAGTTGACAGCTGACACAATTAATTAACCAACAAATGAGGAAAATAGCCATGCAAGAGCATGTTGTGTGTGGCCTAGTGTGTGACAGTAGCCTTAAATAAGAAACAATTACCCACAGCAGAAACCATAGTTCTCATAACACCAATATTATTATCTTATATTTGAAAGCAAATTTATTTTTATTAATGTGATTTCATTTATATAGTGACTTTTCTGAGGTCATTTATACAGCATATAGCCATTAAATTGTTTTGTTCAGTAAGAAATTCATAATTGTATTCAGCAAGAATTCATTAAATTGATTAAAAGTAACCATAAAGAATTTCACATTGTTGTAAAAACTGTTTTCAATGTTGATAATAATAATAAATGTTTCTTAAGCACCAAATCAGCATATTAAAATGATTTCTGAAGGATCAATGAAATTCTGAAGGATTTCTGAAGATGACACTGACGACTGGAGTAATGATACTGAAACTGTGTGGCCTTGCTATTAAAGAAAATGAATTACATTTTAACATAAAATTTATATTTTAAATTGCAATAGAGTTTCAAAATATTACTGTATATATAGTTAACTGATTCTACATACCATAATGACATTTGAATGTAAATAGGGAGGAAATACTGACAGAGTTCCAAAGTTTTGGTGAAATAACACAGAATGCACAACTGTTACACAAAATCAAACTACTTAAGAAAATGAACAGATATAGTGATCAACACTTACTCTGAGAGATAAAATAGTAAATCAGTCAAGACACCTGTTACCATACTTTCAACCTACCTTCCCTGTGGGGTATTTTGAGAGATGTCCACCAAACCTTCAACAGCATACACTTAATGTAATTTATGGTCAAAACATCCAGTTCTAGAATAAAAAGAAAATGTATACAAACCCCCCCAACTTCTCATAGTCATGTTAGGAAATGTTTGACCACTGGACAGCACTTAAGTGTGCAAACCTATCACGGGCAATAGAGGCATCTGACCCTCGGCTCATTGACATATTTGCCTAGCAAATTACCCTCACTGACAAGGTTTTCAAAGTAAGGGACCAGTGAAGTGACCTCTTAAAGGCGATCTTTTACACATGTAAAAACATTCCTGCTCACACACATATTGACACACACCCTCTGGCATTCGAGAGATGCTAAAGAGTGAGAGAATGGAGAGGGCTACGATAGAGAGAGAGAAAGAGACCTTCCACCTCTGGCCTGCTTGCATTCAGATGGAAATAAGTCTTCTTGAGAAGTTTACGTTAAACTCTGAATGAGGATTAACATGGCTCCCGCTTCACTAAACAAAGCAATTACTGAGCACACATCTCCGTCAGCCTGACCGGCTGTATAAATATTGCCTATCCTGATACAAACAAATTGCAAAGTCACAAACAAATTGTGTTTCTTGGTACAGAGTAAATTAATTTAGTACTAAATGTCCTAAACAGGTTTTCCACACATGCTTCATGGTGACTTGAGATGTGTTTGGAATTCTTTTTCAGATAGAATGTGCTTTGAATATGGTGTCAAGGCCACAAGTGAGACCACTGCCTCCCACCTTTGTTTACTTCTTGTAATGAATGATAATAGGTGCAAGGAGATGTTTTACAAAGACTGATAACCTACATTTAAAAAAGTAGTATCTCAGGTTTGTCTAAATGTTTATACACTAACATTCACATAGATCACACTGTGTGTGTGTGAAGGAACGACGCCTCAGACTTTCACAATAGATAATCTGTAATCTGTCTAACAGACAGATTTGTCCAAACTGGCCTTTTAAGCTTCACTGGTCATATACAGTGGGCCATTTCTCTCAGTGTTAACATATATTGAGATTTAATCTGTTTTCTTAAGGATATAATCAAGCAAGCCTTACTAGTTCTGATGCAGGAGTGCATGTAGCAGTTCCCATGGTGGTTATTCATGACATCATCTCAAACTAGCTCTTTTACAGCGTGGATCGTGCATGCTTATTTTTCTCTTGTATATTTTTTTTATTTCAAAAGTAATTGTTAAGAGCTCAGTTTGAGGATTTGATATTCTCAGCCAATATAATAAGTATGTAGAAAACTGTGGATGAAATGTCTATTTGCACTAATGATAACAGTCTCTTTTCTAGAGATTTTTCTAGAGAATGTCCTCTTCTTTTAAACATGACTCAGTGGAAACAAGTTTGACAGGACGTCAGAGTGATAAGACTTTTGGGCAAAATATAGTGGTGAGTGTGTAATTTGATAACATATTAATATTTCTAGTCATTGTTGAGGACTCACATGATGACTTGCACAAAGTCAGAGAGAGATTACAAAGTTTAGTGAAGTCAAAAGAGTATTATGGTCCTTTGGAGTTTGACCTTTGTAAAATAAGCATCGTTCTCTAATGTCTTTCCTGACAAATGACACTCAAAATTAACAATTGTCTCCATAATTGACTTAATATGGAACTAACAGAGTTTCACCAGTTAAGAAACAAAGATGGAATAGGTCTAAGAAGATAACAGAAATCACTGATAGTGAATCATTTTTACAAATATCTTTTCCCCTTCACTTCATATAAAAGTTGTGTAACCGCAGTGTAGAAATATGAGGGGGATATTTTATGAAATCAAATGCAGTGCTGCCAAAGAAAACTATTTGAAGCAGCAAAAAAAGTGTACAGGACAGAAATGCCAGTAAAACTGATGACAGACTAGATGACTTTGGCATCAATTTCCTTAAAACAAAGTCTTTCAGGACTTTCACTTTTTACAACAGATATGCCTGGCATATTACTGTGTGATGATGTACACTGAAATGTATACTAATAAACCACAGTTTGTCTGAAGGTCGCCCAGTACAACTAATATAACTTCCAACCCCTATGTGTTTTGAAGCCTGCATGAGCCAAATGTGTAAAACAAGTGGGTTTGTTCCCAGATCAGGGGTAGATATGATGTTCATAGAAGTTTTAAGGACCTACAGAGTCCATATCGTGAGAGTGTTAGCAACTCAGTTGCCGTGTTGAGGCTTCAAGAACTGAATATTATCATATGGGAACTGGTAGAGCACCTGCCAGTCAAACAACAAAACCAACTGTTCCTCTTCAAAAGGCTGATGTCAGATCACTTGTGAATTAGGAAAACGATCCCTCCAGACTATAGCTGACAAGAGTGAGAGAGAGAGAGATAGAGATAGAGTGAGGAGGCATGTTTCCCATGAACATTTGCCAGGTTCTGTCGGACTAATCCGCAGGGAAAAAACAAACCCAGTGTCTTTCAGGGCTTTGGTTAAGTAATGAGGAATTCTTGCCTCAGTCTCTAACAGGAGAAAATGGGCTTTTTTTCTTGTCCTCAGGACTGCACAGACTGATGTCTCAACCTGCTTAGTTATCCGAGAAGCAAGCTTTTCAGTCATCGAAGAACTTGGTTATTTCACATTAACACAGATAAGTCTTTGTCAAATAGCAAGCCTTAGATTGGTGCATGTGAGTATTAGCCAAATTTAGGCATGCTGTAAATCTACATGACAAAACTACTGCCTTGCATTTAGGGATCAACTCAGCCTGTGTAGATCCATCATTTGACCCTCTAATGAACTTATTGAAATCTAAAGAATTCTTATCTCTGAAATGCATATAGTAAAGTCAAACAAAATTAGTACCTGTCAAAACAGACGTGGTGCTCTTCATTACTGTGATAGCTCTCAATGATAACATGACCTCATTACCATGGTTTGGTAAACAGGAATACAGCACCCCACTTGGGCAATTTTTGTCTTTTAGGGAGATATAAAGTATCAAAATACAATTTTAATAAAGTATGCTTTGTGTTTCAGTCTATCATTTTATTATAGACTGTCAGTATGTGTGTGATGCGTGAAATAGGATTATCTAGGTTTTATTTTGGATTTGAATCCATTGCGTAGAAGACGCTGAGACACTATTATTATTATTCCAAACCAATGAAATCATCCTTGCTGGCTGGTTTTTATTTACTCTGCAGCATACCATATGTAGAGGTCCTCTGCTGTTTCATGGTTGTCTATTTAGCTTTTGCAGGATTCATTTTATTCTACAAAGGGTCTGCATGAGTTGCACAGTTAGTGTACATGAAACAAATAGCTATATCATCATGCTGAGTTCAAGTCCTCCTGGGAAGTCCTTACTTGTCAGTTTGGAAATCAAAATTTGCAACATGTAATGGACTCACTGGAAAATTGAAAACACAGGAAATTGTACTGATAATGCAATGTAAAAAAAGAGTATAGGATGTAAATTAGCTGTATAGGAATGCATTTTCTATTTTATTTTAACATGTGCAACTAAATTGTAGCTACTGTCAAATTTAAAATGTATTATGATCAATACCAATTTGCTTCTGCCAGTCTGTAAGTGGAAGAAAACTGCGAAAGTCTTAGGCACGTTAGTATTTTCACCCCCCAAAAAATGGTTTTAAGCCAGTTATTTAAATCTTTTGCTGTAGTGTCAGTAGGAAATATCAGTTTACAATTTCCAAACATTCCTTTTGTCATTAATTGTAATAATCCAGTGAGATTTTTGTATGCACAAGGAGTCTGACAACAGCCAGTGTGCTCCACACGGAAATCTGATATCACCATCATTGTCCATCTGGGATTACATAAAGAAACAGAAAAAAATCCAGAATAACTATGACAACGTCTCCAAGACACTTGATTTAGTTAATAGAAGTTATTTGATAAATACAATTTATTTATGACATTACTTCTGAAAGCATCCTCTCTTTACAGCACTTTTATACAATTGCCCAAAACTTTTCGCAGTACTGTAGATTTGCAGGTAGGTTTCCTTAAGTGTCTGGGAGATGTTGCCGCAGTTCTTCTGGATTTAGTCTGTCTCAGTTTTTTTCTGTTTCTTCATGTAATCACAGACAAACTTGATGAGGGTGAGATCAGATCTCTATGTGGAGCATACCGGCTGTTGTCAAACTCCTTACAAAAATCCCATTGAATTATTACAATTAATGGTAAAAGGAATAGTTGGAAATGTAAACTAATATTCCTACACACTACAGCTAAATATATAAATAACGGGTTTAAAACCATTTTTGGGGAAGTGAAAATACAACCCCAAATCAGAAAAAGTTGGGACAGTATGGAAAAATCAAATAAAAAAAGAAAATAGTGATTTCCAATTTTACTTTGACTTGTATTTCATTGCAGACAATATGAACACAACACATTTCATGTTTTGTCTGGTCAACTTCATGTAATTTGTAAATATGCATCCTTCCCTGTCATTCAGACCTTTAACACATTTAAAAAAAGTTGGAACAGGAGCAATTTAGGGCTTGTAATGACGTAAAATGGTTAAATAATGATGTGATTTGAAACAGGTGATGTCAACAGGTGATTGTAATTATGATTTGGTACAAAAGCAGCATCCAAGAAAGGTCTAATCCTTAAGAAGCAAAGATGGGCCGAGGATCGCCAGTTTGCCAACAAATACGTGAGAAAATTATTGAAATTTTTAAAAACAATGTTCCTCAAAGAAAGATAGGAAGAGATTTGGATATTTCACATTCAACAGTGCATAACATAATTAAAAGATTCAAGGAATCTGGAGGAATTTCAGTGCGTAAAGGACAAGGGCGCAAGCCTAAGCTGAACAACCGTGATCTCCGATCCCTCAGGCGGCACTGCATCAAGAATCGTCATTCATCTATAAGCGATATCCCCACATGGGCTAAGAACTACTTTGGCAAACCTTTGTCAAGTACCACAATACGTAGTTACATCCACAAATGCCAGTTAAAACTGTACTGTGCCAAAAGCTCTATGTTAATAGTGTCCAGAAGCGCCGTCGACTTCTCTGGGCTCGGAGGCATCTGGGATGGACCATCACACAGTGGAAACGTGTACTGTGGTCAGATGAATCAGTATTTCAGGTATTTTTTGGGAGGAATGGACGCTGTGTGCTCCGGACCAAAGAAGAAAAGGATCATCCAGACTGTTACGAGCAACAAGTCCAAAAGCCAGGGTCTGTCATGGTATGGGGTTGTGTCAGTGCCCTTGGCAAAGGTAACTTGCACTTATGTGAAGGCACCATTAATGCTGAAAAGTACAGAGATTTTGGAGCATAATATGCTGCCTTCAAGAAGACATATTTTCCAGGGACGTCCATGCATATTTCAACAAGACAATGCAAAACCACATTCTGCACACATTACAAAGTCCTGGCTGCGGAGGAAGAGGGTACGGGTACTTGACTGGCCTGCCTGCAGTCCCGACCTGTCTCCAATAAAGAATGTTTGGTGCATTTTGAAGTGCAAAATCTAACAACGAAGACCCCGTACTGTTGCCCACCTTAAGACTTGTTTGCAGGAAGAATGGGACAAAATTACACCTGAAACACTTCATCACTTGGTGTCTTCAGTCCCTAAACGTCTTTTAGGTGTTGTGAAAAGGAATGGCAACATTACAAAGTGGTAAATGCTTTACTGTCCCAACTTTTTTTTAAATGTGTTGCAGGTCTGAATGACAGGTAAGGATGCATATTTAAAAATGACATGAAGTTGACCAGACAAAACATGAAATATTTTTGTTCATATTGTCTGCAATGAAATACAAGACAAAGTAAATTTAGAAATCATTTCTTTTTCTTTCTTTTTTTTGCGTTTTCCATACTGTCCCAACTTTTTCTGATTTGGGGTTGTACTAACGTGCCTATATTCACACCGTTATGATCCACATTAGGCTACTGTCATGGAATCCTCTAAGCTCAATCTAAAAGTTAATATTAGATCTATTTCTCTTTACAAATCATAACTTTAATGACAGTGTGAAACTGTTCTCAGACATGTGTAAAGTTTCAACAGAGGTCTTGCAGGAGCAGTGCCCTCTGAAGAGAAACTGTTTGCTAACTCCGCTCCAGTGTTTTGGGAGAGATGAGTGATTTATCATCACTTCCTGGTGACAGCAAGGAGGTACACTTGTGTAAAGGTTTTCAGATTTTAATTCTCATAAATCAGTAATGATGCAAAGTCAGCATGCTGCACAGAAAAGCTGTCAAGGCTTGGATTTTATGGGAAGCCACTGAATGGAAACTTCAGACCCCAGGTAGACCCAGGTTAATACTAACAGAGGCGTCTTATTCTGTTGCATGAGTCTTCATCAATCAATCATCAGAGCATACTTTCATCAAGTTTCAGCTGTAAAACTGGTAAATACAAATAAATTGATGTTCAATACATAAGTCTTAAGTTTGGCATTTGTAGACGTGCAATTTTAGCCACAAGTATTTTGATCAGCTGCAATAATATAGAGCTGTCACACACATACACACACACATGTTGTGTTTCCATGTTTTATGGGGACATTCCATAGGCGTAATGCATTTTATACTGTACAAACCGTATTTTCTATCCCCCTACACTGCCCCTGCCCCCAAAAATACCCATCACAGGAGACATGCTGCATTTTTACATTTTCAAAAAACATCACAGTGTGATTTATAAGATGTTTTCCTCATGGGGACCAAAAAATGGCCCCACAAGGACAAGGATTTTGGATATTGCCATCTTTGTGGGGACATTTTGTCCCCATACCGTAGGGATTACCTGTCCACACACACACACACGTCTGGTTTACTATCTTTGTGGGAACTCTCCATAGGCGAAATGGCTTTTATACTGTATTTTCTATCCCCCTACACTGCCCCTGCCCCTAAACCTACCCATCACAGGAGACATTCTGCATTTTTACATTTTCAAAAAAAACTAATTCTGTGTGACTAATTCTGTTGTTTCCTCATGGGAACCTCAATTTAGGTCCCCACGGTGACACAAGTCCCCATGAGTCTGTGTGAAGTCAGGCTGAAGTCCCCACCAGGATAGAAAAACATGAACACACACAAACACACACACACACACACACACACACACACACACAGGTGCTGGTCATATAATTAGAATATCATCAAAAAGTTGATTTATTTCACTAATTCTTATTCAAAAAGTCAAACCTGTATATTATATTCATTCATTACAAACAGACTGATATATTTCAAATGTTTATTTATTTTAGTTTTGATGATTATAACTCAAAATCCCAAATTCAGTATCTCAGAAAATTTGAATATTACTTAAGACCAATACAAAGAAAGGATTTTTAGAAAACTTGGCCAACTGAAAAGTATGAGCATGTACATACTTAGTTGGGGCTCCTTTTGCCTGAATTACTGCAGCAATGTGGCGTGGCATGGAGTCGATCAGTGTGTGGCACTGCTCAGGTGTTATGAGAGCCCAGGTTGCTCTGATAGTGGCCTTCAGCTCTTCTGCATTGTTGGGTCTGGCATATCGCATCTTCCTTTTTACAATACCCCATTTATTTTCTATGGGGTTAAGGTCAGGCGAATTTGCTGGCCAATTAAGAACAGGGATACCATGGTCCTTAAACCACGTACTGGTTGCTTTGAAAATGTGTGCAGGTGCCAAGTCCTGTTTGGAAATGAAATCTGTATCTCCATAAAGATGGACAGCAGCAGGAAGCATGAAGTGCTCTAAAACTTCCTGGTATACGGCTGTGTTGACCTTGGACCTCAGAAAACACAGTGGACCAACACCAGCAGATGACATGGCACCCCAAACCATCACTGACTGTGGAAACTTTACACTGGACCTCAAGCAACGTGGATTGTGTGCCTCTCCTCCCTTCCCCCAGACTCTGGGATCCTGATTTCCAAAGGAAATGCAAAATTTACTTTCATAACTTTATGAGAACATAACTTTAGACCACTCAGCAGCAGTCCAGTCCTTTTTTGTCTTTAGCCCAGGCAAGACAATTCTGACGCTGTCTGTTGTTCAAGAGTGGCTTGACACAAGGAATGCGACAGCTGAAACCCATTTCATGCATACGTCTGTGCATAGTGGTTCTTGAAGCACTGACTCCAGCTGCAATGCACTCTTTGTGAACCTCCCCCACATTTTTGAATGGGTTTTGTTTCACAATCCTCACCTGGGTGTGGTTATCCCTATTGATTGTACACTTTTTTCCATCACATCTTCTCCTTCCCTTCGCCTCTCTATTAATGTGATTTTGGACACAGAGCTCTGTGAGCAGCCAGTCTCTTTTGCAACGACAATTTGTGTCTTGCCCTCCTTGTGCAAGGTGTCAATGGTCGTCTTTTGGACAACTGTCAAGTCAGCAGTCTTCCCCATGATTGTGTAGCCTACAGAACTAGACTGAGAGACCATTTAAAGGCCTTTGCAGGTGTTTTGAGTTAATTAGCTGATTAGAATGTGGCACCAGGTGTCTTCAATATTGAACCTTTTCACAATATTAAAATTTTCTGAGATACTGAATTTGGGATTTTTGAGGTGTATATATATATAGTATTTATTGCATATTCTATACAAATTATATCAATATGACTGAAAGGTTTTATTTAAAGTATACATTGGGGGAAAAAGGTATTTAGTCAGCCACCAATTGTGCAAGTTCTCCGACTTAAAAAAATGAGATAGGCCTGTAATTTTCATCATGGGTACACTTCAACTATGAAAAAAATCCAGAAAATCACATTGCCTGATTTTTAAAGAATTTTTTTGTAAATTATGGTGGAAAATAAGTATTTGGTCAATAACAAAAGTTAATCTCAATACTTTGTTATATACCCTTTGTTGGCAATGACAGAGGTCAAACATAAAGGTTTTTACACACTGTTGCTGGTAGTTTGGCCCAATCCTCCATGCAGATCTCCTCTAGAGCAGTGATGTTTTGTGGCTGTCGCTGGGCAACACGGATTTTCAACTCCCTCCAAATAATCTTTTTTTTTTTTTTTTAGATCTGGAGATAGGCCACTCCAGGACCCTGAAATGCTTCTTACAAAGCCACTCCTTCGTTGCTCGGGCGGTGTGTTTGGGTTCATTGTAATGCTGAAAGACCCAGCCACGTTTCATCTTCAATGCTCTTGCTGATGGAAAGAGGTTTTTGATCAAAATCTCACAATAAATGGCTTCATTCGTTCTTTCCTATCAGTAGTCCTGATCCCTTTGCAGAAAAACAGCCCCAAAGCATGATGTTTCCACCCCCATGCTTAACAGTAGCTATGGTGTTCTTTGAATGCAACTTTCTCCTCCAAACAAGACAAGTTGTGTTTTTTTCCAAAAAGAATAGAATACATTATATTTAGTATTTAAGGTAAAGATGATGACATCAGATTAATTATTCTGTTATGCAAAGTGTCCAGGCCAGTTCCTGTTCTCTTGATTGTAAATCAAATGAGCCTGATTACTGAGGTTCTCACCTTCTGTCTTTAATGACTCTCAGAGCCCCTGTAATCGTTAGGCTGATGGGATTATGATGGGGAGTCTGGGGCAGGTCTCTTTACATATACTATATTTGCATTCTTTTGTTTAGATTGTCTCCACCTCATTGACTGAGTAATCCCTCCCCCTGAAATGTGGATAAATTACAGTGTAAACTGTTTTTGTCAGACTTGATGACTACAGCCACCGACCGCACGTGCTCTCAATAAAGAGTCACATGTTATATCCAAGCTCTCCTGGTCTTCACTTCTGAGTTTCCAACATTGGTTTCATCTGACAATATGACATTCTCCCAATCCTCTTCTGGAACATCCAAATGCTCTGCAGCAAACTTCAGACGGGCCCGGACATGGCTTAAGCAGGGGGACACGTCTTGTACTGCATGATATGAGTCCCTGGCAGTGTGTTACTGATGGTAGCCTTTGTTTCTTTGGTCCCAGCTCTCTGCAGGTCATTCGGTCCCCCCGTGTGGTTCTGGGATTTTTGCTTCTGGGATTTTTGCTCATTTTGTGATCATTTTGACCCCACGGGTGAGATCTTGTGTGGAGCCCCAGATCGAGGGAGATTATCAGTGGTCTTGTATGTCTTCCATTTTCTAATAATTGCTCCCACCGTTAATTTCTTCACACCAAGCTGCTTACCTATTGCAGAGTCAGTCTTCCCAGCCTGTGCAGGTCTACAATTTTGTTTCTGTGTCCTTTGACAGCTCTTTGGTCTTGGCCATAGTGGAGGTTGGAGTCTGACTGTTTGAGGTTGTGGACAGGTGTCTTTTATGTTGATAACGAGTTAAAACAGGTGTCTTTAATACAGGTAACGAGTGGAGGACAGATGAGCCTCTTAAAGAAGTTGTTACAGGTCTGTGAGAGCCAGAAATCTTGCTTTTTTTGTAGGTGACCAAAATTATTTTCCACCATAATTTGCAAATAAAATCTTTAAAAATCAGACAATGTGATTTTCTGGATGTTCTGTCTCTCATTTGAAGTGTACATATGATGAAAATTACAGGCCTCTCTAATTTTTTTAAGTGGGAGAACTTGCACAATTGGTGGCTGACTAAATACTTTTTTGCCCCACTGTATACAGTTTTGAAACCTAACCATGCATAAATAAAAATAACAAAAGTCATTTTTAAAGGTCAGGGGCTGCGTTACATAAACATCTTAATTCTTAAAATGAAATTACCATGGTCACTAAATGTTTCTGCAGAAATTGAAACTTATGTTAACCACTGCAGTTCAGTTACATTTTGCAGTGTTTATATGTAGTGAACATTATTTTTAAAGACGACATGAAACGGAAGTTGAGATCATCTTTTTCTCCTTATTGTGACGTATATCCAAATGAAACAGCCTCTGAAATTAGAAAAAAAATGTAGGGTGGGGCTTGATTTTGTCTTTCGGGAATTGATTGGATCGTTGGAAGTTGGCGTTGCTAACAAAAACGGAGGCAGATTTGAATGCCAGTTTGCTCTCAGTTGTGGAGGATTATTATCCACTGGATTCACTGCCGATATCCTCACATGCAGCATTTTTTATTGAGGAGCCTGATGATGAGAACGAGGACGAGCAGCTACATTTTCCGGAAGAAATCACCCCGTATTTATACAAACCTCTGCTGGCCGTGAACCAAGAGAGGGACCAAGATGACGCGGTGTCTGAGAGGCGGCGCAGAAATGAGACAAAATGCGATCGCCCCGCCCTTGCGCCATAGCACATGACTGGGAGAAAAGAGAAGTCGTTTCAAGGGTGGAGGGGAGGTTAATGTATTTGATTAAAGATTATAAGGGTAAATTATTTTTTTAAAATGAATGAAGCACACAGATAAATCATTTAAAGTAAACACTACAATATTACATATAAAAATAAGAATGTTACATTTTTATTTCATGCCATCTTTAATAGTAAAAAGAGGTCTCTGCAGAACATAATGGGTGGATTAATAAGCATTGAGCTAACAGGTTTGATTATTGTAGCAAATGTTCTTTAGTTCTTGGAAAACACTCAGCAGTAAAGTAAATCCTAGCACAGAGCCTGCATCATTTTACATAAAGTAGGTATATGTTTTGGCATAAGAGTCAGTGGTGCTTTTGCTCCAACAAGGCTGAACATTCCTTTTGATTTGTGTACTGCATGGTACTGCTATATTTGAGTTTTATATTGCCTCATGTAGAGCGACTATATTACTCCAGTAAAGTAGGGGATGAGGCAAGGGGAGGGTTGAGATTTAATGTTCCTGTAGTCACACACCATTTAAAACACATTGAGACACAAATACAAAGTCAGCTATGTCTGCTTAAGGCTCTTGACCCTTCAGATGCCAGGTTTGTCTGCAATCCTCTGTGGTTTTGCTCTGTGATTTTAATATAAAAAACTGTAGATCTATTTGATGGAATGTATTATCTTAGTAGAATTCTGGAATTTCAAAAGGCATTAAAACAGATGGTTTTTGAGGTATGTTTTGGTCAATATTAATAGCATTTGTGTTCAGCTCAGATTTTGTGATCGCTTTTGCACAATTCCTTGTGAATTGAGTACTAAAAAAAAAACGTACAAAAAAACACTGTTATAAGCAGTCAGATTTATAGTAAATTATAGAATCATATTTTGCCTTAGTCTGAAATTAATATTCCTTCTCAATAGTTTATTAGCTGGTCAAGTTTTTTCAAATGTTTCAGTCCAATGAACCAATTACGATACATTCAGGTTGCTTTTTTTAAGTTTGTTTGCTGAGTGATTACACAAGCGGCAAGTCTTCTCTCACAACAAAGATTACACAGGTTCTTGAAATGTGAGCAAGGGGAATAAAACCCTTGGAAATGGACACATTTCAACCTTCAAAGTAAACGGCACAAATAAGAAACTTCTCTTTATCTTATCTTTTGTTAGTGAAAAAAATTAAATAAAAAGTGTCAGTTGATTTATATAATGTAAGATGTGCCACCATACCTTCTGGTTCCAGGTTCTGGCACAATCATTTATTCTCTCCCCACTGATCATTCACATCTGCTATTTTGATCTTCATATGTTACTGGTGTACTTCTACATTATGCTTATATATAACCTGCTTGAACAGAAAACAACAACAAACTAACTTTTTTGTTGTTGTTGTTCCAGTTTAGTGAAAATGTGCTTGCTAGAAATTGCCAGAATGAACTGCACAAAACAGTTAGCATCATTTGCTCACTGTTCACAATCAGACTTATTTCCTGTTTTAAAATGAGATTTTGTTTGTAATTATCTTTCATCCTTAGAGCACATAAAACGAAAATTAGAAGATTTAAAAATCTACTTTTTGTTGTAATTATTAATGCATAGTCTGTTATTTAGTATACTATAAAGGTGCTATACTGTATATAATTAAGCAACACTTTATTATACTGGTTGAAAATCTCTTCACATCCAGATAGCAATGAATAATAGAAGTGGTCTAAATATTAAAACATGTACATATGTCTTGTCTTCTGTGTCTCAGGACTCAAAGATGTTCGTCCGGTCTGAATGCAATGTGTTATACCTGCCTCTCAACAGCTGTGTCCCAATTCAGTGGCTGCATGCTTCGAACGGTTACGAAGGTAAGACCAAGCATTCATAAATGGGATGATCTAGTCTTCGGAGGACTGATTTTGTCGCCTAGCAAATACTGTTAATGAGTGGCAGTAACATTTGTACTGGACTTTTTTTGAAAGTTATATTAAACTGTATGAAAACAAAACATGTTCGCCATGGTCCATAACAATGAGTATAAACCATATATAATAGCATCTTCGTAAGATATGTCAACATTTGAACTGCTTTGTTTATTTTTACATTTGATATTTGAGTAAGGTGAAACCCATTACTTGCGTTTAAAATTGTAATTTGGCAATTTCTATTTAAAAAATAAATAAAAATAAACTGGGGCACAATTAATTCTGGGGTAGGCAACAACATGAGGGATCCATCTATCTGTTGTATTCTTCATTTCACAGGAAACAAAGGATGCATGGAGGTCGCATTTGAAGGAGCCTTCAAATCGGGACAGCCTTTTGCCATTCGAAAGATGCTGCCTCTGATTTGGGATGTATTTCCATACCTCTGAGCACCCTGCTCACGCAGACATCGCACGTCATCAGTGCGTTCTGTTAGCCTATGCTAAATTGTATAGACAGACAGTCACCAAGAGTCGCAAACAAACAGCAGCCGCCTTTTACAGTTCCTCCTGAACCAAAACAAACGTATGCTGTGTTCAGGGTGCGATCTTTATACGTGGATTACTCAATTAGATGGATTTTATAGTTTACGATTTGACATGATCTAGGATTGTTAGGTTCTTTGAAGCTCATCCTGGACTTGCTGTCATAGCAACAGATCCGTAACCGCAAACCTGCTTGGGAGCAGGCTTACTTCACGTAAACAGAATTAGATTACAGCTTTATAAATCCTTTATAAGGTTTTATAAATCCGGCTATGATACATCCGATTTTTTATAACAGCAACCTGTTGCAGAAGGTGCAAGTACAGGTCCTTCTCAAAAAATTAGCATATTGTGATAAAAGTTCATTATTTTCCATAATGTAATGATAAAAATTAAACTTTCATATATTTTAGATTCATTGTCGTGAGATGAACTTAAGGCCGCTATCGAAGCATCCTGGGCCTCCATAACACCTCAGCAGTGCCCCAGGCTGATTGCCTCCATGCCACGCCGCATTGAAGCAGTCATTTCTGCAAAAGGATTCCCGACCAAGTATTGAGTGCATAACTGAACATAATTATTTGAAGGTTGACTTTTTTTGTTTTAAAAACACTTTTCTTTTATTGGTCGGATGAAATATGCAAATTTTTTGAGATAGGAATTTTGGGTTTTCATGAGCTGTGTGCCAAAATCATCAGTATTAAAACAATAAAAGACCTGAAATATTTCAGTTGGTGTGCAATGAATCTAAAATATATGAAAGTTTAATTTTTATCATTACATTATGGAAAATAATGAACTTTTATCACAATATGCTAATTTTTTGAGAATGACCTGTATATGAAAGTTTAATTTTTATCATTGCATTATGGAAAATAATGAACTTTTATCACAATATGCTAATTTTTTGAGAATGACCTGTATATGAAAGTTTAATTTTTATCATTACATTATGGAAAATAATGAAATTTTATCACAATATGCTAATTTTTTGAGAAGGACCTGTATAATTTACAGAGCTTTTTAAATTAATCATGTATTGTTGGATAGACAGGATACTTTAGCACAGTTCAATACTATACTTTTTTCTTGCGGGTGTCATTTACAAATTTGCTATCATAATTTGTTGTATGGTAGTATGGTTCAAAAACACTAGTATTTACTAGAGAAATTTTACTATAATATACTATAGCATTTTTTCAAGTGGGAACATTTTGACAGATAAACCCATGGGATCCCCTCAAAACGGTTATTTGATAGTTTTGCTTGTCGTTTTAATGGAGCCCGCAAGAAAGAGAAAGACTTCCCCTTATCTTATCTTTTACACAGTTATGTTATACAATCATTATACCAGCAGAAAATACACATTATATTCATATAAATAGATTAGTCCATGTGGAAATAGATTTTTTCTTCACTGTTATGTCTAAGCTTTATAATACAGTGCATCACAGATCACATCACGGCTGCATCTGAAAACCTAGGCAGCTGACTCGTTGCTTCGCTGTCTTATCAGACCCGCAAACACAACTTTCGAACGCCATCTTTTTCCCCAGCTCAACTGTCACAGAATGTAAAGCACGGGATTGGGGTATCAAAGGCAGGGAAGGATACATGTATGCTGCCTTCAAAAATCGATCAGATGAAGGTATCTCAGGAGGCAGGAAGTGAAGCTAACATTAGATTCGGACGTGCCTTGATACCTTCCTGCCTTGAAATGTGTCCTCCGAAGGCAGCGTTTCGCAGCCCACCCAGGTCATTTGTAATGCATCTGCTTGTTTTACACTCAACACCAGGTGGTATTGTGAGCAAATGTCACTATTGTGAACCACTTGGCTAAAAATCTTGAATGCTTCATCTCGCACTCACTAATAATCACTTTCAATTCCGCAGAACACATATTAAATAAACCTTAATAAACAGGGGAGAAAAGAAACAAGCATAGCCACATCACTATGTCAGCCATTAGCTGACCTACGGTGCGCAATTATGGACAAAATAACAAATGTCTGCAGTAAAATAACCACTAGGGGGCACTAAAGCACCATTTGATGTAGTTTAACCTCAATTTCATGCAATTAAACACAACGGATATCATTCGAATTCATGTTATTTTTTTTAACTCTGTTACACTATTTTTAATTTGCAACCTCAAAATAGCATTGTTGCGTGTGTCTCCTTCTGTCGACGTTACTGACGCACTGCATAGCAACCTCACTGTTTATGAAAACAGACAGACAGTGTGCTCGCGTGCGCGCCAAACTCCGCGTGGATGATATTTGGGTCAGTAACGATTAAGTTACATTTCAATCTGTTTTTACACGAACGTTTTAGAATAACTAAAGAAGAATGTAGCGCTCGACTTGTATGGATTATTTTTTGGAGCTCAACTTTAACTTTAGTCCCACATCTCACGGATGAAAAGGTCATTTCGGGTTCAAGCGACAGGGTGAGTTAATGTGACACATTATCATTTTGTGTGAACTATTCTTTAAATTGCTCCTACAAAGCAGTATCACCTTTTTATTTAATTATTTTTTAATTTTACAACAGCCATTTTTATAATTTGCATGTATTATGTATACTCTTGTCTTGCAATAAAGTTACATGTTTAAATAAAGTAGCAACGATAAACCTTTTTTTGCGTTTTTCTACTTTCACGGTACATCACCAAAAGTAACGTCAAAGTCTGCATTAATTTGTTTAAGCAAGTGGATGAGTTCCTGTTAAGATGATTTCATTTTCCCATAAACTCGAAGTTGATGATTTTGTTGTACATTTATGTTGGTAAATATAATGACTGTTAACTGACAAAGGTCATGGTCTAAAAACATGCTTGCAGAAGTTTGATGCATATTGTATTCATTGAAACAAAAAAATATGTAGCAAAGGTTTTGTATTACAATTCACACAGTTTTATAAGTCAGTGCCTAAAAACGTTCATTTCACACTGCTGAAACAGTGACTTTGTTCTGTATGTCTTTAGTGTCATTGTGCATGGGCACAGTTCATGAGACACAGCTGTTTGTAAACAAACTGATGAACATTTGTTCCAAGACAATTATTTAGATAATTTTTCCGCTGATGCACTGCATGTTCCACAGCTGTAATGTTCTTTCTATTTATAAGCAACATTATGCCTCTTGATAGAGGGTTGTATCGCTCACTTTTATTGATTTCCTTTTGTTTGAGTGATCCGTGAATTGAATACAATATTTGTGGCAAGGACATGACATACTCCATGTCATGTCCCTCTCTATGGTGCTGTATGCAACACTTTAGTTTTTGTTTCTTTGCTGGGAACCAACTTAGTATTTTTCTTGGAATTAGCATTTTTATCTTTTGTTTTTCAGTGGCTTCTCTACGCTCTGTGCTGTTGGTGTCGGGTCCCACCAGATGGTGCTATGGTAAAAAGAATTCTATGAGCATCAGTTTCTGCAAACTAAACCTCTGTTAAATTCCTGTGAAATTCTAGTTGTGACTGATATGTGTTAAGTTGCACCATTTTGTAAAGGTAGACTGACTCATTTTTTGGCATCGAATTTGGCATTAATAATTATTTGCCATTGTCTACTCGCATGATATAAATGTAGTACTTTTAATGAAATTAGAAATGGATCATTCTGTGATTATGTAATACAAAATACAAAAGGTAATGCAATATAGTTTTATAGTTTCTATATTGTTTCAATATAGTAAACCTTTATAGTTTCTGAGCAACATTATTATAAATTCTTTGGAAATCAACCACAAGTTGGAATATTACAATATAAACATTTGTCAAATTTTGGCTGTTATTATAGCTCAAAGCAGAATACTGACTAGCAGCCCATTCTTTAGCATTTCTATCATTGATTCCTTATCTGACAAACTGCGGTAATGTTCTCCATGGCAACGGCAGCCTCAATAGACCCATTTCACCTCTTTATTCTAACACAAGCCAGACCCCCAGTAGAGAACTTGCACTCCTATCCTTATGTTTTTGCATGAAGTCCAAATAAATCAGCTCTGTGGACATGGGCCAGGGAGAGAGAGAGAGAGAGAGAGAGAGAGAGAGAGTCCTGTCTCGCATTATAAACCGTCCACAAAACGGTTCTCTTACGGAGTGCGGTTTATAACAGGACATTTTTAAAAAGTGAGGTATAGTTGTTTTCAACAATCTTAATTAATTGAGTGCAAGGTCTGCTTAGTCATCCAAAACACTAAGAACAAACAAAATGTTTCCCCTCTAACTCAAATCAGGGTTTAATGAAAGCATTGTTGCTACTCAAGGTCAACAAACTAAAGTAGTTTCCACTCCTAAATGCCTAGGATTTTTAAAGGATGACCGGATTTTCTTAAGGTCCCATATTCAGAAATTGTGTGTATTTTTGTTTTTAAAAATGCTGCCCATCTTAGCTTGTTTTGAGGTTTTAAATCTCAGTGGGACTATAATGACAAAGATATTGATAATTTTCAAGTAAGCTCTTTTTCTGTGCTGTCACTGAATTGTGCCATTTATGTGACACTAACATGCCAAAAATGTCTTTAATTTCTTGAAGTCTCCACTATTGTCTGTCTGGCTATCACCAGACCAAGCTCAATTTAAGATTGAACATCGGTCTGGAGAGCCTGCTATGTATTTTCTACTGCACAAGAGGCTTGATAAACGAGCATAATTCAAATGACTCTGTACGCAACTGGTCCTTCAACCAATCAGACCACAAGAGGCGTGATCAATGAACAACAGCCTGTCGGTGTCGTGTCATAGCTGGGGGAACGCCCACAAAAACGTAATATTCGCCATATGCCGTGGGGGAGAACAAGCCATTAGAATGATTGCACGTAGACCTTGTTAGACGCTTTATCTTTACTCTTTGTAATGATTACGATTTATTTTTGCTTGGTGCAGTCCCGGAAAGTTGCCTTGTGGCGTTCTGCACCTCTACTAATTTATCTGAAGTTTAAAAGTTAAAAAGATAAAGCATCTAACAAGGTCTATGTGTATTCATTCTAATGGCTCATTTCCCCCACGGCATATGGCGGATATGACGATTTGGTGGGCGTTCCCAAGTATTGCCGACCAGGTCTATCCATCATCGTGTTAGACCCACCAATAGCGCGGCAGGTGGATAAGCCAGTCTATGATTGGTTTCTGCAAAAGTGTAACAGAAGCAGTGGAAATGAATACAGGTTTCCAGACTGAGTTGCAGGGCGAAATCAAATCGCCGGCAGATCAGGCTGGGTTTACCCAGTCTACACCATTGTTTGAACAAACCAATAATTCCACCCCAAATTCACGCTAGTTGTTGAGACAGTTTCGCTATGCAAAAACCATTCTACATATCAAGGTGAGATAAGAAAAAGTACTTAACATAAAAGTACTTAAAGATAGTAAAAACAGGAATCTTGATGCTTTAAGCCAGGGGTGTCCAAACCTGCTCCTGGAAGACCACTGTCCTGCAGAGTTTAGACTCCAACCCCAATTAAACATACCTGAACCAGGTCTCACTACTAGGTATACTAGACACTTCCAGGCAGGTATGTTGAGGCAAGTTGGAGGTAAACGCTGCATGGCAGTGGTTCTCCAGGATCGAGTTTGGACACCCCTGCTTTAAGCTGTAATGAAACGTCTCAGTATATAAGCTTTTTAGTTGTGATCTAGCCCACACAGAACTGTAGACTTCTTGCTCTATTGTGAAATTCAACATATTTTTGTTCTTTTTTTTTTGCACTGGGGTACAGTCTGGTAGGAAAAGGGCCGGAATGCCATTTCTCACAAGTCATTTGGAGAGGCTTCCTCAAGGACCCTTTGGGGAGTCATACCACTCTCATGACCTGCCATGACTGTTCTTACTTTCTTTGGACCTGATTGTTTCTCAAAAAAATGTCAGTTGTTTGGCTACAGTATCCTGCTCCTCCAATATAAAGCTGCTGTTTATGTTTTTCTCAATCATAAAGACTAATGCACTTTGAAAATTCTTAACTGACCTTTAAGATAGATGTAGTTACTGAGCTGATTAAATTTGTACCTATATAGGTTATGCAGCAGATGCTATTTATTATTATACTATAGTGTTTAACATTATTTCTAGGTCATCTGTTATCCAGACATTATATGCGTTTTAATTGATATATTTAGTCTTGATATTAAGCCATCAAGTGTTTGCAGTGTAACCTAATACTACCGTTGTAGTTTAAAACCGGCTGCAGAAAATTTCTGTTTGTGGATAAATGATCTGCAAATAAATGATCTGCAATATCATGTCTGTATTGGCTCCACTATTGCTCAGAGACTCTCCAGAACCTGGTGGAAGGCCTTTTATTTGTCACAAAAATGTATTTTAGAATTGATCACAGGCTGTGAAAGAATAAAGGGCCTTTAGGATTAAGAGGCAGTGATTTCTGTACTGTGTGAGTTATGAGTGTGGAAGGAAGATTGGCATAGGTGGTGATGTCGGCATCCCACATATGGGGGCCGGTCATGGGGGCACATATGGGGGCAAGGGTCAAATGCCAGACAGTGTATCATGCATAATGATATTGGTGTATGATGGATAGTTCCCTCACCTACTGACTATAGTGCAATTGCCCATGAAAAACTGCAGTTAAATATGTTTTTATCAACCTGGTCTCGCAAAATTACGTGAATTGAAAACGACCCTTTAACTCAAAATCCTAGGTAGATTCACGGAATCGCCGAAAATTCCATGATGGATCGATGGAAGTGATGCCTATGTAAGTTAATGGTCCACACACGGATTCCCTGTTCAACACCTTATTCGTCAGTTTGATTGAGCCAGTAAAATTGTATTCATTAATTTATACAGAAAGTACTATTCCAAGTGTTCCAAGGCCAAACGTTTGATTTGTGTGAAGAAGTTGTGATTTGACAGCAGCTTAGCGCACGTTGCCCTGAAAGGTCATGCCTCTTACCATAACGGGGAGATGCATGCACTCAATGATATTGCAGACATGGTGACAAACACACTCTATAAACGCAACACTTCCTCTTCTCCACTTGGGAGAGCAACAAGACCACGCCCCCTTTTTTGCATATTCTTGTGGGCGGAGGTTAGTCAACAAACTGTTCTAGTGACGTAATTAAAGCAGGAAGTGCAGGGATGTAGTACAAACCGGTCTTTCGCTGTAGGCTTTGAAAGGGAACTTTTGTTAAATAAAATATCTCGCTTGGCATTGAACTTTGCGCTTTATAATTTTACAGATATTATTTATGCTCTAACAGCAATATTACACACTGACTAAAGTTTGAAAGATGGGATCACGAAGAACAGGACCTTTAAAGGGTTACTTCAGCGATTAGCATTAAGCTTTGTATCAGTAGAAACCCAGGAGTATATTCAAATTATCATACTTTGCGAGAGAATTATGTATTTTATTTCTGGAAAAATTCCTCCGATGACGCAAATATCATCATTTTGCGTCATCGGAGGAGTTTTTGGCCAGAGGCTGAAGACTACAGCCAGCAGAGGGCGCTATTTCCACATGTTTGCAACATCACACTCACAGCACTTGGCTCGCGGAGCTGCGGAGATTCATGTAAACGGAGCCATGGAGAGCAAAGTGAGTGTTTTAACGTTTAAAATGAACTTCCTATGACAGTTAAGCTTCCAAAGACATGATCTGAAGACACGCCAGACTGTTTCAGCGCCGTGAATGCAGCCGCGAATCCCGCGCTTACCTCATTTCATGTGATGAATGTAATCCGATCCTGCTGCGTTTGTGCCGTGACGCTCAATCGGCTCACTCGCATTATATCGAACAGACACGTTCAGTTTTTAATTGTAGTGTCTCTAACTGAACTGATTTTCTGAAAATGAACGCGGTGGGCAAGTGATCTAGTAATCCAGTAGCCGACTAGCCGCGCCTAGAGTAGGGCAGTGAAGCAGTGCGTTCTGGGAATTGTTGTCTTTCATCCCCATGAGACAAAAATACATTTTCTGTGTTTTCTCTAGAAGGCACCAAATTCAAAAATAATTTCACATTTTTACTACATTAATGACACAGTTTAAATACAGATTCATCTTCCCTGCGCTGAAGTACCCCTTTAAGTCAGCTTTGATTGTAAAATGCCATTGGCTCTTGTGTGTCTTGTGGCCGATTGCGTCATGCTAGAGAGTCGTGTGTATCATTTGAATCAGATAAATGAATGAGTGTGTTCACGGAGTGACGGGATCATCATTTCAGCGATTAAAACATTAAAGGAACACTCCACTTTGTATCTGGCGGTAGCACTTTTAGCATAGCTTAGCATACATCATTGAATCGGATGAGACCATTATCATCAAGCTCAAAAATGACCATATATATATATATGTATAATTTTTATTATTATTTATTTATTTTTCTAATTTACCCCAAACAGAAGCAACATTTCTGTGCCAGACTACTTTGTGGTTCCTAAACATAAAAGCAGAACATAAGGGTTAATGATAAATGCCAATCCACTGCTTAACGATCTCTGAAAAGACATCCTTGACTCCCACTTCCCACAGAAGTTAAATAAGTGCTCTGCTGTTGACATGTCTCAATATGGGGTTGTGAGGTCCACATACGGGATATCTCACTGATAGCAGCCTCAAAAGCCCTGGTCTCTGTCACTGTTGTTTCTGGGGACAACGCTCTTGACCCGCTGAGAACTGAGAATGGAATCTCTCTGTATTTTTTTTATTTTTATTTTTTATTATGTTCTCTCTGAGTTTTTTTAATGTTTTTTTTTCTTACATGATGATTGTGTTCCACATGTTCTTTGATAGGAAAAAAAAACAAAAAAAAAACAAGCAAACTGAATGATCCCATAATCATTAAGGAATTGTTCATAATTAGGGCTCAGATCAGCAGGGTCCCCTAAAGCACTATTAGGGACTGGTATTTACTCCACATTTTGACAAATTAACTGCTGTCTAGTCTACTTTAGCTAGGCTACCACTATGAAATTTCCCATACATTCAATCCTATTCAACAGTGCCAACAAAAACTTAGTTCTTTCGTAGACAACACATAACAGTGGAAATTGTACTATTTTTTGAGCTAAATGGCACTCAGATCTAGGCATTGGCCATAGGTCTATGGTGATGGTTTTAATACTGATGATTTTGGCATACAGCTCATGAAAACCCAAAATCCCTTTCTCAAAAAATTAGCATATTTCATCCGACCAATAAAAGAAAAGTGTTTTTAATACAAAAAAAGTCAACCTTCAAATAATTATGTTCAGTTATGCACTCAATTCTTGGTCGGGAATGCTTTTGCAGAAATGACTGCTTCAATGCGGCGTGGCATGGAGGCAATCAGCCTGGGGCACTGCTGAGGTGTTATGGAGGGCCAGGATGCTTCGATAGCGGCCTTAAGCTCATCCAGAGTGTTGGGTCTTGCGTCTCTCAACTTTCTCTTCACAATATCAGATTCTCTATGGGGTTCAGGTCAGGAGAGTTGGCAGGCCAATTGAGCACAGTATTACCATGGTCAGTAAACCATTTACCAGTGGTTTTGGCACTGTGATTAGGTGCCAGGTCGTGCTGAAAAACGAAATCTTCATCTCCATAAAGCTTTTCAGCAGATGGAAGCATGAAGTGCTCCAAAATCTCCTGATAGCTAGCTGTATTGACCCTGCCCTTGATAAAACACAGTGGACCAACACCAGCAGCTGACATGGCACCCCAGACCACCACTGACTGTGGGTACTTGACACTGGACTTCAGGCATTTTGGCATTTCCTTCTCCCCAGTCTTCCTTCAGACTCTGGCACCTTGATTTCTGAATGACATGCAAAATTTGAGCGACAGTCCAGTGCTGCTTCTCTGTAGCCCAGGTCAGGCGCTTCTGCCGCTTTTTCTGGTTCAAAAGTGGCTTGACCTGGGGAATGCGGCACCTGTAGCCCATTTCCTGCACACGCCTGTGCACGGTGGCTCTGGATATTTCTACTCCAGACTCAGTCCACTGCTTCCACAGGTCCCCCAAGGTCTGGAATCGGTCTTTCTCCACAATCTTCCTCAGGGTTCGGTCACCCCTTCTCGTTGTGCAGCGTTTTTTGCCAAACTTTTTCCTTCCCACAGACTTCCCACTGAGGTGCCTTGATACAGCACTCTGGGAACAGCCTATTCGTTCAGAAATGTCTTTCTGTGTCTTACCGTCTCGCTTGAGGGTGTCAATGATGGCCTTCTGGACAGCAGTCAGGTCGGCAGTCTTCCCCATGATTGCGGTTTTGAGTAATGAACCAGGCTGGGAGATTTTAAAAGCCCCAGGAATCTTTTGCAGGTGTTTAGAGTTAATTAGTTGATTCAGATGATTAGGTTAATGCTCGTTTAGAGAACCTTTTCATGATATGCTAATTTTTTGAGATAGGAATTTTGGGTTTTCATGAGCTGTATGCCAAAATCATCAGTATTAAAACAATAAAAGACCTGAAATATTTCAGTTGGTGTGCAATGAATCTAAAATATATGAAATTTTAATTTTATCATTACATTATGGAAAAAAATGAACTTTTATCACAATATGCACATTTTTTGAGAAGGACCTGTGTGTATGTGTATATATATATATATATATATATATATATATAATTTTTATTTTTGCTTCCATGCCACTGAGCCCTGAAGTGCACATTGAGTTCCTCTGGGAAACCTCCTTCATGAATTTTTCAAATCATCAGAAGCACTTTCTGGACAGTATCAAGAGAGAACAGTTTAAAATTATGCTCAATGTTTTTGCATGCCTGACTGATCTAGAGTGTGTGGGCAGGATGTGTCAAGCTATATGAAATTACATTTATTTAAAGGACCCACATTATCATTCGAAAATCCATTCGAAAATGACTTTTTCAGTTTCTAGTGCCAAAAATGCCTCTCCTTGGATCTAAATTGCTGATCAGCCGATCCGGACTCAACAAGACGCCTTACGGTGGATGGTTTGGATCAAAACACTTTCTTCCACTGCTCCATGGTCCAGTTCCGATGTTTGCTTGACCATTGTAGTTGTTTTCGATGATGGACAGGGGTAGGCACTCTGATTGGTCTGTGTCTATGCAGCCCCATTCACAGAAGAGTGGAATGCACTTTGTGTTGTGACATATTCCTCCCATAACCATCATTAAAATGTTGTTACTTTTGCCATAGTAGACCTTCTGTAGGCTCAGACCAGACGGGATAACCTTCGTTGCATCGATGAGCCTTGGGCGCCCAACACTCTGTCACTGGATTGGGGTTTGTCTCTCCTTGGACCACTGTCGGTAAATCTCACCTCTGCTGACCGGGAGCAACCCACAAGCCTTTTTATTTCAGAGATACTCTGACCCAGGCACATTGCCATAACAATTTGGCCCTTGTCAAAGTCGCTCAGATTCCTGCCCGTTTCTCCAGTACATGATTATGAGAACTGATTAATTGCTTACTATCTAATCTACCCAGACTTAAATATGTGGCCTTGCTAGGACATGCAATGATATTCTGTGATTGGTTATAAAGTTGTGGCTCATCAATAACCAACGAGAAAAACAAAAATTAAATATGTTAAATTCTATGAAATAATAAACAAATTAAAGACCCATTAATTTCTGAAGGGAAAATGAAAATAAATATCCAAATAGACTATACTTTTTAAGGAATGTGGGGAGAAATGTCTTGTTAATTTTGTCAGAGGGGAGGTCGGCAGTCTGAGACTTTAAAATGTAAGGGACCTTTTACACAACACTGTTTTCAACTAAAAAGGAAAAACTTATGCAATTTGGCTTTTCATTTACACACCAACAGCGCTTTTGGAACCTGAAAATGCAAATGACTGAAAGGGGTTAAAATTAAAATCAAACGCACACAAGAAGACTCGTTTGGGTTTTTGATTTGATGGTTGCCGTAGGAGAAGTCATACTACAGGACTGTGCGTCAAATCTTCTGATACTGCCAGAATTTGATTGCAATGGTCATTAATTGGCTGTTGTTAAACATGTTAAAATAAAGATAAAAAATTTCAGATTTTGGCCTAGGATCAGAGGAATCTTTTAGGATTCTCAACAGTTGTCCCCAGGGGTGCCGCTAAGGGGGGGGAAAGTTAGGACGATTCTAAGGGCCCATGCACTTTTGGGGGCCCAGAGATTGGTTTTATTAGTAGTAACAGTACTAGCAGTAATGTAATATAAATTATAAATGTATAATCTACCAGAGTAACAAATAAAAGAAAATTACGTCTTATTTCTGCATTTCTTGCAAAATTACCCCCCTAAATGGTACGATAGGGGGGCCCAACTTCATATTCTTTCATAGGGCCCAAAATTGCTAGCAGTGCCCCAGGTTGTCCCAGACGGCCAAATTGAGGCCAAAATCGTACGGTGTGAATCAGGCTTTAGTCAAATTGAAGGCGATGGAAAGCAGTGGCATGCTGGAGACCTCCCTGAAAGATAACAGCCGCTAGGTACTAATTTGCCAGGTGATGAATGATTCGTCTGTAAATCCTGAATACAGACAGAGAGGTTAATACAGATGTACTGCATAGAATTAATCAGATGCTGTCACTTAAAGATACTTTCCAGACCTATGTGAGAATAGAAGGAAAGGCTTATCAAGGTATGCAGCTTCATAGAAGTCTTCAACCAGTAAATAAGATGCTAGCTATTTGATCTTCTTGAAAATCACTCAATGAATGTGGTTTGAATTATTTTGTTATGCTTCAAGTAACTATGGTTGCGCACACAGTTTTGGCAGCTTTTCATATCTGTCAAATAATGTAAGCAAAACTTGACAGCCACCTCAGGGCAATGACAGCTGAAGTGGGAAAAATCAGATTTTCGTATGCAAAAATGTAAAAGTGCAAGCCCTTGAGCTTACAAGAACATATTGATGTCTTTTGTCAGAGCTGTGAAGTAACCAGGATTTTTTTTTAATGAGCTGCTGTCAGTGTGTTTTGCATTTTTTTAATTGTTAAGCCACATTTAACTACAACTTTAAGCTGTAACGTTTAACTTTGTGTTTTTATTTTTAGCTTGAGTTCCACTTGTGACATTAGTTTTGTTTATTCCAAAACAGTTATAATTTAGTTTTTTCATGATTGCCTATGGTGACAGGGTTTTCTAGGGTGGCATCAAGGGCCAGTTGCATAAACATTGCCATTTAGCTGTGTTCACACTGACACAGATTGGAATTTTTTGCACATGTAAACACAAAAATCTATACGAGATTCGATTTTTCCATATCTGATCTGAGCTGATATCTGGACATCTGCCCTCACAAGGCGCGGGTGACACATTTATCCACAAATACTTTTTAATGTTGTATTATGAAGCAGATGGGCCTGTATGGACTGTATGTTTTTTTTTATTGAGAAATTGCGCTCAAACTGAAACATTCAGGAGCTGGTTTTCAACCTCTGCCCTGTGAGTTTTATAAATAAAACAGTATAGAACAAGACAGAATAGAACATTACATTTCTTAACAATGATTTCATAGTTTTGCTGTCATTAACCCAACAAGCTTTACTATTAGGCTACTCACTTGCTTTCGCTCGTTTCATTAATTAATTCAAATTCAAAAAAGTAACTTTACAGCGCTACTTTATTTCACTTCAGAATTCTAGATCTAATTAGCTGTAGATGAAATAACAAACGAAAATGATTTTTTTATTTACCTGTTCGGTCAGATTTTGTGCTACAAAACATCCATGACAGCTGTTATCTTGTCCATGCTGGCCACATTAATTATATAAATAATTTTAATAGCACGGTCATTCAAAACCAGAGGGTCTATCATGTGCATAGTAAAATGAATTTGGGTGGGAATTAATGTAAACACAGATATCGATACCAGTCATGTTTAAAGTGAACGTAAACAGGTGGGCCAAAACATCGTACAGTAGGGCAAAAAAGTATTTTGTCAGCCACCAATTGTGCAAGTTCTCCCATTTAAAAAGATGAGCGAGGCCTGTAATTGTCATCATAGGTACACTTCAACTATGAGAGACAGAATGAGAGAACCCCTCCCAGAAAATCACATTGTCTGATTTTTAAAGATTTTATTTGTAAATTATGTATTATGTACTTAATTTTAAATGAAGTATTTGGTCAATAACAAAAGTTCATCTCAATACTTTGTTATATACCCTTTGTTGGCAGTGACAGAGGTCAAACATTTTCTGTAAGTCTCCACAAAGTTTTTACACACTGTTGCTGGTAATTTGTTGCACACTGTTGCCCATTCCTCCATGCAGATCTCCTCTAGAGCAGTGATGTTTTGGAGCTGTCACTGGGCAACACCGATTTTCAAATCCCTCCAAAGATTTTCTATGGGGTTGAGATCTGGAGACTGGTTAGGCCACTCCAGGACCTTGAAATGTTTCTTATGAAGCCACTCCTTCATTGCCCGGGTGATGTGTTTGGGTTCATCGTCATGCTGAAAGACCCAGCCACGTTTCATCTTCAATGCTCTTGCTGATGGAAGGAGGTTTATACTCAAAATCTCACGATACATGGCCCCATTCATTCTTTCCTTTACACGGATCAGTTGTCCTGGTCCCTTTGCAGAAAAACAGCACCAAAGCATTATGTTTCCACCCCATGTCCCTGGCGGCGTAGTGTGTTACTGATGGTAGCCTTTGTTACTTTGGTCCCAGCTCTCTGCAGGTCATTCACTAGATCCCCCGTGTGGTTCTGGGATTTTTGCTTACAGTTCTTGTGATCATTTTGACCCCACGGGGTGATCTTGCGTGGAGCCCCAGATCGAGGGAGATTATCAGTGGTCTTGTATGTCTTCCATTTTCTAATAATTGCTCCCACAGTTGATTTCTTCATAACAAGCTGCTTAACTATTGCAGAGTCTTCCCAGCCTGGTGCAAGTCTACAATTTTGTTTCTGGTGTCCTTTGACAGCTCTTTGGTCTTGGCCATAGTGGAGGTTGGAGTCTGACTGTTTGAGGTTGTGGAGAGCTGTCTTTTTTACTGATAACAAGTTCAAACAGGTGCCATTAATACAGGTAACGAGTGGAGGACAGAGGAGCCTCTTAAAGAAGTTGTTACAGGTCTGTGAGAGCCCGAAATCTTGCTTTTTTTGTAGGTGACCAAATACTTATTTTCCACCATAATTTGCAAATAAATTCTTTAAAAATCAGACAATGTGATTTCCTGGATTTTGTTTCTTATTCTGTCTCTCATAGTTAAAGTGTACCTTGATGAAAATGACAGGCCCTTTTTCATCTTTTTAAGTGGGAGAACTTGCACAATTGGTGGCTGACTAAATAATTTTTTCCCCACTGTATATGGTCAAAAGATCGGCATTAAGACATGCAGTGTAATCTATGTTAAAACAGTGTCTTAAGATCTAGTTTGACACACTAGCAGCCAGTCAAAGGGCAGTCGATCAGTCTTACTTTTCACTCTACATTTTTATGTAACTGAACAGTCATTAAGACAAAATGTTTTACTAACTTGTAAAACTAGTCTTAACGTCTAGATACAAATTTCTCTGTAACTCATTTTACGGTTTGCTTGCCTCTTCCATTGAAAGTGAGTTGTAACAAGTGGACAACATTTTCCTGAGCAGCTGATGTTTGAGCTCTTTAAAAGCACCATGTGACCCAGGGCTGCCACTGCCCTGCCATTTGGAAATGTAAAAGATAAAAGATAAATGATATTTTTTTTATATGGCCTTTTAATTAGTTTAACATTAGGAAATAACTGCCATGAGAAGACAGATGTCATGACACTAAACATTAGGCTAAAAAAGAAAGCCCTATTAAAGGGGTGGTTGATTTCACTTTTTTAACTTTAGTTAGTGTGTAATGTTGCTGTTTGAGCATAAACAATATCTGCAAAGTTGCAACGCTCAAAGTTCAAAGCAAAGAGAGATATTTTCTTTTAAAGAAATTGCTTTTATAGGACTACAACAAACGGCTGGTAGGGACTACACAAGCTTCCTCCCGGGCTAGTTACATCACTAGTGACATCACTAGTGACATCACTATTTAGGCAATGCAAGGCAAGTTTATTTATATAGCACATTTCATACACAATGGCAATTCAAAGTGCTCTACAAAAGAAATAAGAATACCATGTGTAAGAATTAAAAATAAAAACAAGGTTAATTAAAACAGTGTAAAGAGAATTTCAAAAATAAAAATAAAATGTGGATAAATAGATACCTATCTGCCTGATTCTCTAAATGCGGTCACCCCTATCTGAGATGGAAGAGATGGAGCAGGTTCGCAATGTGTCCTGGATCTTACAAGTCGGTCCAGGACGGGCTCCTGTAGAGGATGTTACCTATGCCCCGCAGGGCCTCCCCTTTCTTGAGTCCGCTACTCTTCACTGTCTGCTACCACAGAATGAAGCAAAGCACACTGCTCTCCTTTTCCAATCTCCTCCAGTCATACAGCCCTAACCAACAATGACAATCAACAGATACAGAAGCAATAGAAATATACAGCTGTAAAGAGAATTAAAAAGAATAAGATTATATATAGATAAAACCAAAGATAAGAACAAAGGCAAACAGTTATAAAAGAATAAAAAGATGATGCATAGATAAGAGCAAATCAGTCGGACGTACAGTGGCACAGTGCTCATTCAGTAAATGCACAGCTGAACAGATGTGTTTTGAGTCTGGATTTGAATGTGGCTACTGTTGGAGCACATCTGATCTCTTCTGGAAGCTGGTTCCAGCTGCGGCTGGCATAATAGCTAAACGCTGACTCCCCTTGCTTTGAGTGAATTCTTGGTATTTCTAACTGACTGATCCTGATGATCTGAGTGATCTGTTGGGTTTGTAATTAATCAGCATATCTGCAATGTATTGAGGTCCTAGGCTATTAAGTGATTTATATACCAGTAATAATACTTTAAAATCTATTCTAAATGTAACTGGAAGCCAGTGTAAAGATCTGAGGACTGGCGTGAAATGGTCATATTTTCTGGTTCTGCTCAGAATCCTGGCCGCAGCGTTCTGTATGAGCTGCAGCTGTCTAATGGTCTTTTTGGGAAGGCCGGTGAGCAGACCATTACAATGGTCCACCCTGCTGGTGATGAAAGCATGAATGAGTTTCTCTAAGTCTTGCCTGGAAACAAAGCATCTGATTCTTGATATATTTTTCAGATGATAGTAGTAAGCTGATTTAGTTATTGCTTTTACATGACTACTGAAACTCAGGTCTGACTCTAAAATCATAATAAGATTCCTGACTTGATCCTTAGTTGTTTTGCCCCTAGCTTCAAGGTATGTGTTCACCTTGAGAATTTCATCTTTGTTTTCAAATGCCATAAGTTCGGTTTTGTCTTTGTTTAACTGAAGAAAGTTTTGGCACATCCAGTTGTTTACTTCATCAATGCATTTGCACAGAGAGTCAGTGGGGCTATAGTCATTAGGTGATTGTGCTAAGTAGATCTGGGTGTCGTCAGCATAGCTGTGGTAAGCCATTTGGTTCTCTCTCATTATATGGCTCAGTGGCAGCATACAGGTCCTTCTCAAAAAATGAGCATATTGTGATAAAAGTTCATTATTTTCCATAATGTAATGATAAAATTAAAATTTCATATATTTTAGATTCATTGCACACCAACTGAAATATTGAAATATTGCTCATGAAAACCCAAAATTCCTATCTCAAAAAATTAGCATATTTTATCCGACCAATAAAAGAAAAGTTTTTTAATACAAAAAAAGTCAACCTTAAATAATTATGTTCAGTTATGCACTCAATACTTGGTCGGGAATCCTTTTGCAGAAATGACTGTTCAATGTGGTGTGGCATGGAGGCAATCAGCCTGTGGCACTGCTGAGGTGTTATGGAGGCCTAGGATGCTTCGATAGCGGCCTTAAGCTCAACCAGAGTGTTGGGTCTTGCGTCTCTCAACTTTCTCTTCACAATATCCCACAGATTCTCTATGGGGTTCAGGTCAGGAGAGTTGGCAGGCCAATTGAGCACAGTAATACCATGGTCAGTAAACCATTTACCAGTGGTTTTGGCACTGTGAGCAGGTGCCAGGTCGTGCTGAAAAACGAAATCTTCATCTCCATAAAGCTTTTCAGCAGATGGAACTGGAAGCATGAAGTGCTCCAAAATCTCCTGATAGCTAGCTGCATTGACCCTGCCCTTGATAAAACACAGTGGACCAACACCAGCAGCTGACATGGCAACCCAGACCATCACTGACTGTGGGTACTTGACACAGGACTTCAGGCATTTTGGCATTTCCTTCTCCCCAGTCTTCCTTCAGACTCTGGCACCTTGATTTCCGAATGACATGCAAAATTTGAGCGACAGTCCAGTGCTGCTTCTCTGTAGCCCAGGTCAGGCGCTTCTGCTGCTGTTTCTGGTTCAAAAGTGGCTTGACCTGGGGAATGCGGCATGTAGATGTTTCTACTCCAGACTCAGTCCAAAATATATGAATTTTAATTTTATCATTACATTATGGAAAAAATGAACTTTTATCACAATATGCTCATTTTTTGAGAAGGACCTGTATACAGGTTGAATAGGAGTGGTGCAAGAATTGACCCTTGTGGGACTCCGCATGTCATGGATGTCCAGTCAGACTTATGGTCACCTATACTCACATAATAACCTCTTCCTTCGAAGTATGACCTGAACCATTTAAGGACCATCCCAGAAAGCCCAACCCAGTTTTCCAGCCTGTCAAGAAGTATGTTGGGGTCAACAGTGTCGAATGCAGCACTGAGGTCGAGTAGTACCAGAATTGATGTTTTGCCTGTATCTGTATTGAGGCGAATATCATTTATTATCTTTATGAGTGCTGTCGCTGTGCTGTGATGTGGTCGCAAACCGGATTGAAAATTGTCAAAGTATCCGTTTGAGCTTAAGAATTTGTTCAGCTGACTGAAGACAACTTTTTCAATGATCTTGCCTATGAAGGGGAGATTTGAGATTGGTCTGTAGTTGCTCAATATGGAGTTATCCAGATTTCTCTTTTTCAGGAGGGGCTTAACTACTGCGGTTTTAAGGGAGTTTGGAAAAGTCCCATAGAGAAGTGAGGAGTTTACCACTTCTAGCAGATCTGCTTCTAAACAGTTAAACACACTTTTGAAAAATGAAGTGGGGAGTGTGTCGAGGGCGCAGGTTAATGTTTTAAGGTGCTGTACTGTTTCTTCTAAAATTTTACAGTCAATCGGTTCAAAATCAAACATAGTAACTTTCTGAGGTTGTGGTCTGATCTGACTGACCCCAGAGCAACTCAAGGATGTGCTGATCGCCTTCCTGATATTATTGATTTTCTCGGAGAAGAAGGAAGCAAACTCACTGCATTTGCTGTCAGAGAGCATTTCACTGTGAATGTGACTCGAGGGGTTTGTTAGTCTCTCTACAGTAGCAAAAAGAGTGCGCATGTTGTTTATGTTTCTGTTTATAATATTTGAGAAGAAGGTCTGTCTAGCTTTGCCTAGCTCCACATTGAAAGCATGAAGGCTGTCTTTATAGATGTTTATTTATGTAAACCCTGCCCACAGGAACAAGCAACAAAGGGGATGAGATTATCATGACAGAATATGCTAATCAATGACTTGAAGATAGTTAACTCCACATCAGCTACATAAATGAATCAACTAGCCATTCAGAAACATCATGTTGCAATTTACATGTTGTAACTTCTTAAAGCTCGCCATCATTGTCCGACTCCAGTTTGAACATAAAAGGCTGAACAGTTTCATTGCCTGTCTGCATGAGGTTATCAGAGCTGCTAACACAAGCTCTTGAAGCTCCACCCCATGAGCAGCAGCTCATTTGCATTTAAAGGGACACACAAAGAGTTCACGCTCAAAAAGTGACAATTTTAACATGCTATAAAAATGATTTTGAGCTAAAATGTAACACACACTCTGGGGACATCAGAGACTTATTTTCAGAGACTTGTAAAAAGGGGCAGTCATCCACCCCTTTAACTTATGTTCAATCAATCAATCAATCAATCAACTTTATTTATATAGCGCTTTTACAATGACGATTGTTTCAAAGCAGCTTCACAGTGTTAAACAGGACAACATTGCAACAAAATTTGATTTGGCTAGTTTAATTTGGATAGTTTATAGAATTATATATGACCAAATTAATAAATTCTATTTGTATATTTATGTTGTTTTACTGTCTGCTATAACAGCCATTTCAATTCTGTTTGCATGGTTTCAATCTGTTAGGAATAATATTATGCCTAATTTAGGGCAACAGTGACTATAGGGAAAAAAGGAAACCTTTGAAAAAGTTGTTCCGTCTGTCATTATCTCATTAAAGTCAACGGATGGTAATAATCTAGAATCCAGATTGAGCAAAGTGGCCAGTGTGTATTTAAAGGTGGGTGAAATTTCTTGAATAAACCAGGAAAAGATTAGTGGTTGTTGTAGTCAGTTACATGGTGTGAAGCATCCAGATATGGGCTGGAGAAAAGATAGGATGTATGATTGCATAGATCAGATGTGTTCATTACAAGATTATGTCCAGTGAAGGCAGTGGTGGTCAGCATTGGTCTGGGAGTTTTGTTCATAGGCTCAAAAAATGTAAACTATGCTGCCATCTTTTGGTGAGCGTAGGTTGTCATTTTTTGTTGATGCAATTGCTTGTATAGGGTATATGGCTGAAACATTGCCTTTATATTTGCATTATAGTTCCATTTATTGTGTTAAAGTACAGAAGTTAGAAGGTGACGGACAATTTTAAATCACTTAAATCACTTGTAAAAAACGTATGTTATATATTGTAATAATTTGGCCTGCCTTGCAGTCATGATACAATCATGCACAAGCACTTCTTGAACTTATGTATAATTTAATTAATTTGTAAATATATTTTTACACACATTTAATAATTTTGAAGTCAGTTTGCGCAAATTTGGTGTTTTTTTATACTTTCCTTTGATCTCCACAATATGCAGCATGAAATTCTAAAACACATTTGAAGGGTTAAATGATTAGCTCACTTTAAAATGAAAATTACCCCATGATTTATATGATTTACCCTCAAGCCATCCTAGGTGTATATGACATTCTTCTTTCCGATGAACATAATCAGAGTTATATAGCTTTATAATGGCAGTGATGGGGCTCACGAGTCTTAAACTAAAAAAAGTGCATCCATCCATCATAAACGTACTCCACTGGCTTCGGGGGGTTAATAAAGACCATCTGAAGCAAATTGATTAGTCTTTGTTAGCAAAAATCCATATTTAAACTTTATAAAGTAAAATATCTAGCTTTCGCCATACCACCTTCCATATTCAACTTGCGAAGAAAGTTTAACGCCGCAGTTTAAAGACGCTTACACAAAGTCTGGCATCATACGTCATGTCAGTTACACTTTTTCGGTAAAATGAATACAGAAGACGGTCTGGCTGAAGCAGGAAAAATTATAAATTTTTAAATATGGATATTTTTCTTACAAAAACTCATCGATTAGCTTTAGACATACATGGAGTACGCATCCAATATGAATGAGTTGATTATGTTTATAATGGATGGATGCATGAACATGATGAGGGTGGAAATCATGGGGTAATTTTCATTTTAAAATGAACTAATCCTTTAACATCTAATCATGAGAGTGGGAACTTTCTCCTAATTTCCTTCAAATGCTACATCACACTGCCTAATACAGTAGCAAACTAAATAAATCACTCACAGAAGTCAGTGAGCAGTTTGTATGTTCAGCGCATACTTATTGCGAATCACAGTCCAAATCCTATTAAGACCTTGTCTAGCGCTGCATACAAGCATGAAACAGCAGTTTTGGTGCACAGGAGTCGCCAGGAGCAGGGTTGAAGACCTCTGGTGTAGAAGAATTTTGAAATCCTTTTCATCAGTTTTTCCTTATAGAGACTAATAGCTCTAAATTGTTAAAATGCTAATTTGCTGATATTTGTGTAATTTATCGTAAATTAGTCTGTTATAGTTATTGGTATTATGCCTCCTATGATAAAGCAGACATTTTGTACTGCTGACACATTCGCACATGTGCTGTGACTGATATAGAGCAAAGTCTCCATTCACGCTGTAGTGTCCTTCTCTGAATGTGTTGTTGATCTGGAAGTGAGTGAGTTTTTTTGTCTCCTTCCCTCTTCCCTTTCTCTGCCCTCCCACATTTTCACAGCTTTTTGCACTCAATTCTTGTATATTTTTCAAAATTGAGGTGTGATGGACTTATGGTAAAATTGGGATGTTTCACAACCCTTTAACATGGCCTAATTTAGCAGTTTTATTTTACTTTTACTTTCACCCTTGTACATGTCACTCTACAAATTTCTGTAGTTTGTATTACCGGGCTGATACAATGTTTTCATCGTCTTCATTTGCAGTCATCTTTACTCTGAGTAGAGTGCTTAGAGTACTGCTTTGTGTCTCGAAGGTTAGTATAGTGTGCATGCTTATGAATGCTTATGGCTTTCTCATTTTCCTCCGCTTCTGCACCATTTGCTTCATAATTTGTGCAGCAAGTGGAAGGGATTGCTTATTAGACGCCTCCACTAATCAGACCCTAATGGACACAAAGACACTGCCAGCAAGCCGCAACTTCAGGAAAGGGACATTGATTTTAATTGAACGTGGAAACTTTCCATTTGATTCTGCAGTTAATTTTCACAGCGGGAAACACAGAAGGGCATACACAGTGCTTGGTTAATTCAATTTGCTTCATAGATTCAAGATTACACATTTTTGGGCACATGCAACAAGGACAATGAAAGTCATTCAACTCAGTCTTTTGTACATTTTCTAAAAGGCTTATGTGACAACAATCAAAACATATGTATTGACAAACGGTTTCAATGGTTTATTAGCTGATATTTGAGGGTGTGTGGTGTTTTTTTAATGCATTTTTTTTTGCATGGTCACCTCACCTATTTTTACATTTAAACTAAGTACTGTAATCTAACACTCACTTCAAGTTAATCTTTAAAACACTAATTTTTATCTAAAAATGTATTTTCACGACTGTACATGAAATACTGTACATAATAATGAAATGTTATTTAGCCATCAAAATAGTGTACATTACTAAGACTATTTCTTAGTTTTTACTGTTTTATTTTAAATTTTAGTCAAAATATTAAATAATTAAATTAATTGCTTATTGACCATAACATGAAAATAATTCACTATTTCAAATGGGCTAGAATTGAATACTGTCATTGTTGCACTTGCTATTCATGTTCCATGTTCTATTCCAAAAATCTATTACAAACAGATCCGTAATGTAAGCTAATGCTTGACATGCCCGTTAAACAGAAAAGACCAGGTCTGATTTATAGTATGTATTCCTCATGACAATGTTAAATTCAAAATTATATGTGTGATGCATCTACAGCTAATGTGGAGTTGACACTGAATAAATACATTTATTCTTTCTTTCATTATTTTTTTATTAGGTTTCCTGACCCCAAATGTATCTTACTGGTGGTGCTGTCATAGCAGCAGTTGTTTGAATTAGGCAATAATGTTAGCCAAAGATAAATGCTCATCTCGGGTGGGCGGTAACCCAGGAATCGTGATGTACCAGTGTGCCCTGATGCCAGAAGAGCAGGAGGAGAGCTCAGCGCCCTGCTGCTCACTCTTAGGACCGGGCTTTGGTGCGGCACCAGCACAAAGCTACCGTTGGCTTACCACCCTGTTTTTCCGAGGGGTTAAGGATTTGTCCACTAACTCTTTGGCACATGCTGCGTGGTGTTTAATCATCAATAGTCTGTGCCCAGTCATATTCGGGATTATTTTGTTCCACTGCATTATATCATCATAAGCATTAGAGCTTTTGTACTGTATGTTATCTAGTTATTATGAAAGTGGGCCAGCAATCAGAAATCTATTTGTGTTAGAAAATACGCTGTACTTTGAAAAAGGCTTGTAGTTTGAGCACTTTATACAGCAAATTTAATAGCGACACCATGCACCAGTAAATGCGTATTGCCTTTTACAATTTAAATTGTTCATATTGCTACCTTGCTAAAGTTATTGCCATTATGCCTTTACTGTTATTCTTACAGCTCACAATAATTAATTCAAAATAACAGACTGAGAGAGAAAAATAGCACCTTGTTACATCAATGAAGGGCATTTGTAGTTTAAGGAACTGATTGTTCACGAAAAAATGGTGAGGTTGATTGAAAAATGCTTATTTGCAGAGTCCAATAGCACTTGTTTACCTGCCAATTTGTATTCGCACAAGCTGTGATGGGAGTTGCTAAATGTCCCTATTGTGCAGTAATTTGTCTGTCATTTAGCATTAGTTCATTTGTCAGATTTGACCATGGTGGTATTTTCAGGAGCTTTTGTGCAGCTTACATTTATTTCACTTGTTATTCAGTGGCAGAATAGATATCAGACCAACAGCTCTTTAAAAAAGCATTTCATTTTGCATTGTAATTGCAATATTGTTCTGTGTATCCTGACGGTGTATGTCCTGTTTTCTTTTCATAATGTTTTTTTAAACTAGTGCATATTGTGGTTATTTCAAACATACATCTACAAACACCTTCTGTATAAAGGAATGTATGTGTTGAGCTGCTTCAACGTTTGCTCTCTTATTTTTTTCCCCCTCACTGCAATTGATCTTGTGCACTCTCTGCATCTTGAGTTTCTACATGCGTGACGGATCAATCCGGTCACGCCTGTCAGTTTGCAGCTTAGCAAAATCATGAAACCTTTCACTGAAGATGAAGGCAGATTGAATATTCACTCGACGGGCATGACATCAACGGCTCTTCCTCTTCCTCTTATTGCTAGGAAATACTCGCATGAAAACCGGAACGGCCTGACAAGAACACACGTTCTACCCTTTGAGCAGCCTTCTCCCGTGTCATGCCAGTCAAGCCGTGAGAGTTGAGATGGAGAGTGGGGCCTGATCAGACCTGTTTTACAAGTCTTATGGCAGTGCTGGCGGATCCGCACCGCAGCACCATTCTCTGCTCCCACAGCACCCGTCAGGATGGACCGATCCTGGAGAGAGCCATCTTTTCTCCACTGTTCAGGCATTTAACAAACAGGCTCCAGAGACTTGCATCATAGCTCTGCTTTTGAAAGCGTTCTCCTAGTTTCACCTCTGGAGAGACACTTGCTTTAAGTTTTTGAAGAAGTCCTTTGAATTGTTCTCAGAAGTAAAAACAGCTCACTGCATTAAGGTATTTAGACAGGTGTAATTTATTTTTTGAGTACATTTTAAGAGGTTACAGGTACTGCTTACAGAGGCATAGTAGAATGTCAGTGCTCAGCCTATTTTCCCCCTGTGTGTAGTCTAGAAAACACATGAACTATATACCTATTTATCAACTCACTCACAATATGGGGTTACATTTTATTTTAAGGCGACGTAATTACTTTGTACTTAGTCAAAAATGCACTGAGTAATATTAATGAATTACCTACAGTTAGGGTTTGGTTTAGGGTTAGTTACTTGTAGTTACACATAATTCACTGTTATTACTATAGTAAGTACATGTAGTAGCTACCTAGGGTAAGGGCACCGACCAAATTATGTCGGTACTACAGAGTACCGATTCACATTAAAGGTACACTATGTAGGATTTTTGCAGTCAAATATCCAAAAACCACCAGGCCAGTGTTATATATTTTGTTCAGTTGAGTTCTTACAATATCCCAAATGTTTCCAACTATTTGTAAATTGTGAGAAAATCGCTATTTTTACCAATGAACTGGGACATGTGAGCATAGCATGTGAGGGAGTCGCCTGTCAATTGCGTCATATCTGGGTTATCCTCGGTTTCTGGTTTTATTTTGCAGAAAACTACTGTAACGTTAATAATCGCATCCATGAACATGATTTATGCCCAAGTCCTATCCCGATTCTTTTCCACCGGCTGTGAGGTGAAGATTACATGTCCCAAGACTTAACGACTTAACGCTCAAACTTAACGTCATCAAACTTCGCCTTTGTTTTGAACAGGCGCCCTCTAACGGACGGAAAAGTTGCATTGGGTACCTTTAAAGCAATCGGTACCTGAGAACGCATCTGGTGATATAAACTAGTGTCTGTGAATATTAAACAGTAAAATGACTATGTAAATACGAATCCTGCATATTCTGCGTGTCTCTGTGTGAATGTACAGTTTAATTCACCTACACACACACGTGACGGTTGGGTGTTTCCATCTCATACGAGGACATGAATGCGTGATCGTCATCTCCAGAGGCTCTCTGAGAGTCACTTCATGAGCATTTTACCGTTTAATTTGAGAAAAACTACAGTGTCATAAACACACAGAAACTCAAAGGTATTCACAGCAACCCGTTAAAACAAAAGTTACACTAAGATACGTCTCGGTGTAATAATACTAACACTAATTTAATAATAATAAATTATCTCAAATTTTGATTAACAGTATAAAGCTCAAGTGTGCAGCACTTTGTTTGACAAAAAAGTTTGTTTAATTAAGTTTAAAGATATATTAATGTTTTATGGCTTCATTTGATTACCAGAAAATACACAACACAGAATTTGTGGGAAATCTTTTCATAGAAATTGAATTAAAAAGAAAAATATAATAACATGGTTTTTATGAATTCAATTAATTAAGTGGCTAGTAGCCATTTACTGGTAAATTTTACAGTAAACAAACATCACAGACAATGGCAGACAGAGACCAAAGCAGCTCTGACATAATGCCAATAACACTTCTATAAATGACTTACAGTTTCTTTACAGTTATTGATGTATCCCTAAAGTACCGAAAAAACGGTACAATTGGGTACCGATACCGGTTAAAATGTGAACGCTACCCAACTCTAGTAGTAACGTGTACCTACATGTAACTATCAGCTTAAAATAAAAAGTAACCCAATATAGACTTCCATGAAGCCATAAATGCTCAAAAACAGATGCTCAAATATGTCTGGGGTGATAAGTCCAGATTCCTTTCGATGAAGATTAAATGACCGTGTTATATTTCTTGACAATCAAGTTTGTTGTAGTTCTCGCTTTTAAAAATCACACTTCCAATAACCATTTAATTTAAAAAAATACTCTAATATAAATGAATGCTCCATTTACATTTAATGTTTACATGTTACAAATAATGTTTTGTTTTATCATTGGTCTGTAGATTTCTTTATACCCTCTGAATTTGAAGGCACCATTTCCTTCCTTGCCTACCTTCTTGGCCAAAATGCCCTATAGGCTTGCTGGGTCAAATAACTGCAATGTGCCTGCAAAACCTGTGCTGGCATCCTCAAAAATTGTGTGACCCACAGATCAAGCCCTATGGGCTTTTTCAGGTGAATCTAAAAGCATCAAGTCACTGTATAAGAACTTTGCTGACACAAACATTAAACATCATCCCATTACAGCAAAGGTCACCGGGTGTGAAACAAGCCAAATAAACAGAATGGGGCTGTTGACAAAAGATGACCATAGAGTAGTTTACTAGTTTTTACAGACTTCTCATAAAATCCACCACATGCTCCTGTCTACAGGGGAAAGGCCTGGTGTAATATGCATTATGCATGAGTGGTGCCTCTAAAGACAGCTCATTGTGTTCAGAGGGGAGCGGTAGTCCTGTGCTTTATTGCATGTTTATTGTACAGACAGATTTGAGTGAAATAAAATAAAATGCGTATAGGCAGACGCACCCCAGGTGAAGGTGACGAAGTATGCAGATTAAATGTTCATGCAATCAGCATGTATTCAGATGCCACATATTATTAAAGCATTTCAGAATATTCAATGAATGCAGTTTACATCCTGCTGTTGCTTTATTTCTGCTTTCTTTTTCACATCGTTCACTGTATTTGCTAAAATAATCATGGGAGAATCAAGACCTTGTTAAATGATGACGGTAACTTTGCAAATGTATTTAAGTGCAGATAATTATGATAAGTGAGAACGAAGAGACATTTTTTTTGCTTTACTCTTCCTTTTGACGCCTGTGGTAGGTAGTAATAAGTGGCTGAAGACTGTAGCCCGTGGACCATGTCTTCTCTGTCTTGTTATCCCAGCTCTAAATCTCTAGTATGTTGGCAGTCCAGGAGATGTGTATTCCCAAACACGCTCCCTAACTACCTCCCCCAATGGTAACCATCATCATGGCACACTCTCAAGTGCTCCTACACACACGCGTGCGCACACACATAGCCTGTCGGCTATATTTAGTAAGACTAATTGGGTATGTTGGAAATCACCGTCGACCACGAGTGACACCTATGAAGTTGAAATGAATCTCGGGTGCATTGTTTTATTTTTGTTTTATTATTATGTTTTTTTTTGTTGTGGATGTTTCGCTGCATGGGAAATTTAGAGCACATGCTGTGGCGGTTTATGTGACAGCTCATTTAAAAGAAAAAAAGGCGTTCAAGACTGAAGACGAGATGAAACGATGTTTCTATAAATGACTTGCTTGTCCTTTTTTATCAAGAAGGCCCTGGGCAGCTTCAGTCCCATAAGGTGTCAGACAGGTGCGTCTCGCTCTTCATGTCGGAAATAAGTGACTTGTCACCAGGGAGGTAAACAAGCACAACATCATCCCTCTTGTGTGCGAGCCGCTGATTGTTTTGCAGGTCAACAGGCCGAGACGAAAGCTACTCTGATTGTGAGACCGTGATGTGTCATTGACAGCCATTTGCATGCAGGTCATCCAATTTATTGAGTTGCCCGTTTATCAAATAACTAAAGCAGGCATTGTCATGCCTGTAAAAAAAACAGATTAGGTTGGCTAATGGTGAATGAATTCTTTTTAGTGATTTGTTCTCTAGGTGTACACAGGCAGCTGTTGTGTAACTGCAATGATGTGTCTGTTGAATCATGTTTTCTTATTCTGACTTACAAGAAGTGCAACAATGCCAGTACAAATGGCATTCATTTTTTCTTTTTTTTTGCCTAATTAAATTGCGTAGTTCAGAAGGTATATGTATTTTTTTACTACAAATTATATTTTTAGCAAAAAGATTTCTGTAAGTTAAATGGGAAAAACATTTAATTTAATAAACATTTCAGAATATTAATATTAGTGCAGTTTCTTAGTAACTCCACAAGTTTGTATAAAACCTGATCTGTTATCCAGGATGTTCCAAAGAGCATCCTGTACTTCAGTAAAAGTAAAAAATAAAAATAAAAAAGTTTGTTTTTTACAAAGGTAACAGCCAGTTTCACATTGATTGATATCTTAAATATTTATTTCTATATAGTTTTAAATATTTATTTTCACTTGATGTCATAATGTTTATTTTATTTTACATTTTACATTTTCTAATCCTAAAATTACTTTATTTCAAAATGAAATGTTAATGTTTAATTTGAAGGTGTGGATTCTTTTGAACCTGGCTGCATCTGTTTGGAATTATACTCCTAAATTAGAATATAATTCAAGGTGCAGCGTTTGAATCATGGCTGCAGTGAGCTGTTCCTTTCATGTGGCCTTTACAGCCAGGATTAGTGAGTTTTCATACATGTTTATTTTAGTTACAGTTACTGTTATTAAATTTCAGTTACTTATGAAATGTTAACAATTACAAAGGGTGTTTAATTTAGTTAAAAATATTTTCTATAAAAAGCTAGGCTATATTGGATATTACAGGTCCTTCTCAAAATATTAGCTTGTTGTGATAAAATTTCATTATTTTCCATAATTTAATGATAAAAATTAAACTTTCATATATTTTAGATTCATTTTTACACCAATTGAAATATTTCAAGTCTTTTATTGTTTTAATACTGATGATTTTGGCATACAGCTCATGAAAACCCAAAATTCCTATCTCAAAAAATTAGCATATCATGAAAAGGTTCTCTAAACGAGCCATTAACCTAATCATCTGAATCAACTAATTAACTCTAAACACCTGCAAAAGATTCCTGAGGCTTTTAAAAACACCCAGCCTGGTTCATTACTCAAAACCGTAATCATGGGGAAGACTGCCGACCTGACTGCTGTCCAGAAGGCCATCATTGACACCCTCAAGCTAGAGGGTAAGACAGAAACAGCGGCAGAAGCGCCTGACCTGGGCTACAGAGAAACAGCACTGGACTGTCGCTCAAATTTTGCATGTCATTCGGAAATCAAAGTGCCAGAGTCTGGAGGAAGACTGGGGAGAAGGAAATGCCAAAATGCCTGAAGTCCAGTGTCAAGTACCCACAGTCAGTGATGGTCTGGGGTGCCATGTCAGCTGCTGGTGTTGGTCCACTGTGTTTTATCAAGGGCAGGGTCAATGCAGCTAGCTATCAGGAGATTTTGGAGCACTTCATGCTTCCATCTGCTGAAAAGCTTTATGGAGATGAAGATTTAGTTTTTCAGCACGACCTGGCACCTGCTCACAGTGCCAAAACCACTGGTAAATGGTTTACTGACCATGGTATTACTGTGCTCAATTAGCCTGCCAACTCTCCTGACCTGAACCCCATAGAGAATCTGTGGGATATTGTGAAGAGAAAGTTGAGACCTAACACTCTGGATGAGCTTAAGGCCGCTATCGAAGCATCCTTGGCCTCCATAACACCTCATTTACCTCATTTTTATCCAAAGCGACTTACAGTGCACTAATTACAGGGACAATCTGAAGCAACGTGGAGTAAAGTGCCTTGCTCAAGGACACACTGGTGGTGACCTGGGATCGAACCAGCAACCTTCTGCATGTCAGTTAGGTGGTTTAACCCACTGGACCACCATCTCCACCTCAGCAGTGCCACAGGCTGATTGCCTCCATGCCACGCCGCATTGAAGCAGTCATTTCTGCAAAAGGATTCCCGACCAAGTATTGAGTGCATAACTGAACATAATTATTTGAAGGTCGACTTTTTTTGTATTAAAAACACTTTTTCTTTTATTGGTCGGATGAAATATGCAATTTTTTTTTGATTGGAATTTTGGGTTTTCATGAGCTGTGTGCCAAAATCATCAGTATTAAAACAATAAAAGACCTCAAATATTTCAGTTGGTGTGCAATGAATCTAAAATATATGAAAGTTTAATTAAAGTCTTAATTTAAGTAATTAAGTAAGCCTTACAATAATCTTGTGTTGAGGTTACCCCTGCATGGTTTAAATGATTAAAAATTATTAACAGTTAAAAACATTGGTAAGAAATTTTGAAAAGTAATCAAAACGTTATCAATCAGTTACATTATTAATTTGAAAGTAATTGAAATAGTCACAGTTCTTATTACATTTGGGTAACTTCCAAAGTAACCTTCCCAACACTGAGTAGGCATTTGATTGTATGTGGGTGCAGTGGGTGCACAGTAAACAAACACTTTTCTCCATGTTTTAATTCCACAATCGCAGTTTACCACAAAAGCAGTTTACATGCTGAGGTGTGTGTAACTTTCCTTTATCCGGTCATGTTTCTGAGTCTCTAGTGCTGAAAGGCCTTTCTCCAGTCATTGTGACAAGAGCAAACTTTACCCATCCAGAGAGACTTAATCACACACTCTTCATCTGTTGTAATACCTACAACCTTTTCTGCAATAAGAGCACATCATCCGTGGCTTGAAATATGGCTTGCTGATTAGATGAGAGTCTGTTCCTCCAGGCTCCAGGAGAGGGCACGAGAGGACATTCAAAAGTTTGATAAGCATCAGCGGACAGACTCAAGGAATCAAAAATGAGCCTCGCATTTCAATTCTATGCACACCCTTTGTTTGGATTTTAAAAGCAGTTTTAATAGTTTTATATTTGTGTGGTGTTGGTTTACCTAATTATTTTCTAACTAGAAATGAAATAAAAAATAATCTGTATCATTTTTTTAATCCTTGTTTGTGTCTTTCAAATAAGATAAACCTCCTTAAAGTCTTAACATCTTTAAAAAAAGATAAGTTTATTTAGAGTAAAATTGCATAAAGATGTCTTCGAGTTACTGTGTTGGCTGTTGCGTGTTTTTTTTGGAAACGGGTACTTTGTAATCTTACAATTCTATCTCTGTCAAAGTCAGCCTTTTTTACCATATGTCAAACAATAAATATGAGCGACAGTGTCCATCAACACAGAAAGAGATATATGATTGGTCACGCATCCTTTCCCAGCACAGAAGCTAATGTCAGCAGAGCAGAGATAGCTCATCTTGTCAGCCACTGAATCAAAACGAAAAAATCTGAAGAATATTTTATTTTTTACCTGTCCGTCCGTGCGTTTCTTTAAATAAGCACTTCTCGTTTAGGAGGAGTTGGTGTAGCCAGGGTATTGCTTGTAATCAGCAGTATCGGAGAACAAGAATGTCATTGTCTCTTCCCTCGTTTCCCATCCGGATCAGATGGTCAAAGTGAGGCAAATATTAGATCAACAAGATGTATGGAAATATATGATTACAAAGAGAAGCTGTTACACCGTGGACACCTCCGCAAGTCTGGGCTGATGTTAGTTCTCCTGTTTCATTATTCATCTCACAAATACAATTTTACATCATATTTTATTCACAAGTTCCTCTGCGCTTAAAAACGACACCGTAAAAGTTAATTGCAGTGAAGTTTTTGAAGAACGCTCACAAGGGCAAACGTGTATTTATGGAAAACATCTTTGGTCTATTTTTGCCTATGGTCTTTTTTACAATATTGATCAGAATGAAAGATTATCAATGAAATGAGCGTGCCCTTTTAAAATACAGCCTCATCCATCATAAATGCCCTTTATAAGACATTCACCGTGTTTCTCTTTCCTTTGTTCTTTGTGTGTCTCTCTTTCTTTGCTTTTTTTTTTTTTTTTTGAAAGTGTCTATTTTATCATCATTTGCCCCCCTTTTTTAATGGCCCTCCTCACCATTAGCAATACACTTGACACATCCTGCTTTTGTTATAAGACTGTCTGCAGGCTGTGAAGATGCTAAAGACAATTTTGTTTCTCACTAGTCCTGTGAGATTTGTGAACCGCTGCTGCAAAGAAAAGGACCTCTGGGGTCGAGGCGGACTAATATGTTAACTTATTTGGAGCAATAAATTTATTGCACGTATAACTTTGAATTAGGTGAGCACATGTCTCTTTCTATCTCCCTTTTTCTGTCTCACATGCACAGGTGGCTGTACATTCACATCAGGGCATGTTTAATAACATCGGCAGACACGCAACTTCTGCCGCTCTCTGTCGTCCTAATTACATTCGTCTTTCTGACTTCTATGAAAGCCTCTCTGAAACTCATTTCACTGGAGACAAGGAAACACGAGCTGGCAGCTTTGACGGAGCTCTCATTTTGTCTGTCTATAAAGGGCCGAGGGGTCTCTTGTTTGAAACAAAGAGCACTAAATTACAGCGTGTCATCACCTCTCTCCAGAAATTCTTGATTGTAGCCAGGGTGGCTGTGGACGTCCAAGGCATTAATGGCAAAAATATATGCCATCAGCTCCCACTGACGAAGCACGGAAGCTACCTGAATAGCCATTTATTGGAATGAAAGGAATTCCATGCCAATGAGTTGTGATTGCTTCCGTAATAATGGAATGTTCCTGAATTGTTCTGATTTGCACAGCTATTGGATGCTCATTTAAGTGTGACCAATTACACCCATCATCCTGTCAAATTATTTTTTATTTATTTATTTTCACATTTTCCTACCCCAAACTGCCAGTATAATTGGAAAGTTGAGTCCCCTTTTCAAAGTTTCCAAACTTGTTGCAACTCGTAACAATAGCGGGAGTACTTTTGCAGACTTTGATAGCGACACACTTCTGCATGACGGCTGATACGGAGAAGTCATCATCTGTCCACTTTGACACTCCACACCATGCCATTAACAGCCACCTAAGCGTGGAAAGAGCTGTGCGCTTTGTGAAGGTTTCCTGTGTGGACAATTGTAGGTCACGGCTCGAAGCTCTCGCGGCCTGTCGGTCTGATGAGGGGGGAGTATGTGGTTCTTGTACGCCGTTTACAGAGCATTAGATCTGCTGGGCACTCGCCCGCTTACCTGACAACCCCGACTGAGTCACAACCGCTGGGGCGGTGGCTCTGCTGTGCTCAGTAGTACGGAATAAAATCCATGGCAAATATTTGCAGCTTACGGCTTGTGGTAGCAGCGCCAAAGTTGCTTTGCTTTGTGTTTCTGATTTTCTTTATTTTTTTTTTATAAAAAAAAAAATCAATAATGTATTTTTGCTGTAGTGACATGAATGTTTATTAGATTTGATATTTAACAGACAGAGTGAGGAGAGTGACTCCTTATCTCAAGCAAGTGAGAAGGATTATTTTTCTTCTCTTTGCCTTTTATTCATCAGACTATGCGCAAATTGTAAAGTAATTTGGATTCTTTGCAGCTTATTGTCGACTGTTTTCCCTCTGCACTTCAATTCGTCTTTAATTAAGAAAAAATGTTGAGGCTGAAGGTGAATTGCAGATAATGAGCGGCAAGGTTGGCCTGTTTTTTCCCCTTTCTCTCTGTGCGCCCTGTAAACCGCTCTTTATTTTCGCTGTCAACGGTGGCTGCTCCTCCAGGACAGCTAGAAGCCTAATGAGCTACAGGGGAGACAATAAAAGACTTTTCTCCCTCCCTTGCCTATCTCTCTCGCTTTCTCTCTCTCCTTCTTCTTACTATGTCTCTAGCTGTGACAAGTGGGCCTATGCCAGTCGCTGGCTAGGAACCTGCTTCTGTATTGGCGAGTTAAGATTAGTTATTATTTACTCAAACCCTGATTAGATGAGGTTTCAACTTCCATTCTTGGAGAACATTTTTATTTAGGTTCAGGTACTAGAGTTGTCAAAAGGTGCAATGATTTTATTATTTTTCAGAGAAAAAGTTTGTTGATCTGAAGGATAGGAGCTGGTTTCCAATTAGTTGGTCCAAACTAACTGGTGCAAGCATGTCATCGTGTGGTTGACCAGTGTCCGTGTTCTAAAATCCAGCTCGCCCACCTTAAGCTGGTCAAATCAGCTAGTATCTAGGATTGGTCCTGGTCCAACACACAGCTAGCAGCTTAAGATGGATTTTCTTGTGAGGTTACGCATAAAAAAATGTGACTGATTTCATTGTATTTTTCCATCATGCAATTGAGAGACTGGTTTAAAAAAACCCAGGATGAATCTTTCTTTATATTTACGGAGAATGTCTCTGCGAAGTTAAAAACCCCCAGCATCATCAAGGTCTGGGGAACATGATTTCTATCGTTGGGAACTGTCGTTGATGGATGCACTCAATTCATTGACCTTGTTGTAGTGGTAGCATTATGCCAGTTAATAGCTAAATAAAGTCTTCAAAAATTAACTATAGTGTTTAAAAGCAAAGTTTATTTGTAGTTTGACTAGTATTTGACTAGGCGTCTGTATCTTTCCCGGTGTCCTTTGTCTTTCCGATTACTTACTTGTTACCTTTATGTTAGGGTGAAAATCTCAGATTTTTTTCACAAGAAAGTGGGTAGTTTAGATATCCTTGTGTTTGATACCTCAGAGCATGCTCCAGGCAAGGTTAGCATCTTGTAAACCTGAATAAAGGGACTAAATGCAGCCTCAAGGACTCAATGCCATTTTTTTTTGAAAAGTGGTTTTCAGAGATGTTCTCTTGGCCATCCTACTCTTATTGAAAACCAAATGGTCTTAGTTTTGTAGAAAAAAGCAGTGGCAGTGCATAGACTAAGTTTGCCTATTCAGCCTGGTCTCATCGTTAATGCGTAGGTATTAATACGTTACTTTCAAAGAGACAAAACATACAGGTCCTTCTAAAAAAAATTCATCTGAATCAACTAATTAACTCTAAACACCTGCAAAAGATTCCTGAGGCTTTTAAAAACTCCCAGCCTGGTTCATTACTCAAAACCGCAATCATGGGTAAGACTGCCGACCTGATTGCTGTCCAGAAGGCCATCATTGACACCCTCAAGCGAGAAGGTAAGACACAGAAAGACATTTCTGAACTAATAGGCTGTTTCCAGAGTGCTGTATCAAGGCACCTCAGTGGGAAGTCTGTGGGAAGGAAAAAGTGTGGCAAAAAACGCTGCACAACGAGAAGAGGTGACCGGACCCTGAGGAAGATTGTGGAGAAGGACCGATTCCAGACCTTGGGGGACCTGCGGAAGCAGTGGACTGAGTCTGGAGTAGAAACATCCAGAGCCACCGTGCACAGGCGTGTGCAGGAAATGGGCTACAGGTGCCGCATTCCCCAGGTCAAGTCACTTTTGAACCAGAAACAGCGGCAGAAGCGCCTGACCTGGGCTACAGAGAAGCAGCACTGGACTGTCGCTCAAATTTTGCATGTCATTCAAATCAAGGTGCCAGAGTCTGGAGGAAGAAGGAAATGCCAAAATGCCTGAAGTCCAGTGTCAAGTACCCACAGTCAGTGATGGTCTGAGGTGCCATGTCAGCTGCTGGTGTTGGTCCACTGTGTTTTATCAAGGGCAGGGTCAATGCAGCTAGCTATCTGGAGATTTTGGAGCACTTCATGCTTCCATCTGCTGAAAAGCTTTATGGAGATGAAGATTTAGTTTTTCAGCACGACCTGGCACCTAATCACAGTGCCAAAACCACTGGTAAATGGTTTACTGACCATGGTATTACTGTGCTCAATTGGCCTGCCAACTCTCCTGACCTGAACCCCATAGAGAATCTGTGGGATATTGTGAAGAGAAAGTTGAGAGACGCAAGACCCAACACTCTGGATGAGCTTAAGGCCGCTATCGAAGCATCCTGGGCCTCCATAACACCTCAGCAGTGCCACAGGCTGATTGCCTCCATGCCACGCCGCATTGAAGCAGTCACTTCTGCAAAAGCATTCCCGACCAAGTATTGAGTGCATAACTGAACATAATTATTTGAAGGTTGACTTTTTTTGTATTAAAAACACTTTTCTTTTATTGGTTGGATGAAATATGCTAATTTTTTGAGATAGGAATTTGGGGTTTTCATGAGCTGTATGCCAAAATCATCAGTATTAAAACAATAAAAGACCTGAAATATTTCAGTTGGTGTGCAATGAATCTAAAATATATGAAATTTTAATTTTGTCATTACATTATGGAAAATAATGAACTTTTATCACAATATGCTAATTTTTTGAGAAGGACCTGAACGTCTTAGTACGTTTGGAGAAGTGCTAAAACGTAGAATATAGATGTATTGGCAACATTTAAACAGCATTATTACATTACAGCTAAAAAACGTAAAATATTTACGAACCCATCATGAAATATTTTTTTAAGAATACAAAACTTTATACTAGTAAAAACATTATTTTTTTGTTATATCATAAAGATTTCCCTTTGGCCATTTTATTAATTAATATAAGATCCCTTAACACTACCCAAAACCTAAACATACCAATTTAATACAGAATATAAAGAGAATAAAAGGTAAAACTTTGGAAAATGACGATTTTGGTAACAATATAGCATTAAAAAGATATTTTGAACGGCTAATCCTTCACCTACCCCTAAACCTACCCATTAGCATTTATTAAAACAACGTACTATTATAAATAAAAGCATAACAGACAGACCAGTGTAATCACAATCATTTATTAATTGCAAAAATGTCTAAAGCGGTACCAAAAGTAGTTTAAATGAAGATGTGTTGCAGTCGCAGTCCTCTCTGGTGGCGTTTTTTGAATTTGAATTCACATCGAGCGCGAGATTTGATGTTTTCGGTCGCGCTACTGAGAGGATTTGAAGACTAATGGAAGGCTAATGGAGATGAAGATCACTGGATAAAGGGCTCAATTTGGATTTGTTTCTCGCAAACATATGGATTATAACAATTTGGATTACAGCGAACAAATAAAGTGTGTGTTTTGTGAATTGATGTTGTGTTTTGGTGTATCTTGTGATCGCCAGTTGCTGAATAGAAAAAAAATGCCTTTTTATGCCAAACAACAAGCTAAATACTACAAAATGGTTGCCAAGAATGTTATTCATCTTAAGGTTTTAAAATAAACAATATTATTGCCACGATTTTGATATTAATGCATGGGAGCCAGTGGCTGGTACACGTTCACACATTTGTATACGTAAATAATTTACATTTGAGTGCTGTCAATAAGTCAATATTTTACGTTTTATTGTGTGTGAAAACGTAAGTAAATGTATGTGTAGTAGAATCACACTTTACGTTAAAATACTCACGTATTTTCATGAGATCACGTTGGCCTATTTAATAGTCTTTTAACTTTTTAATTTTGGGAACTTTTGGACCCACAGACTTTTAAAACACTCTTTTTTTATTGTATTTGTCTACTAATGATGATTGGTTTCTGTCACTGTTTTATTTCCACCATATCAAATCATGTTTTGTGTTTAATAGTATTTTGTAGTGGACTGTGGAAACAAAATTTTTAACATTTTGTAAAAAAAAAAAAAAACTTTTACAAGGGCTAATTTCTTGGCTAGAACTTTATGAATCACAAAATACACACACAATGCAATTATTTTTAATAATGTGCTTTGCTTAATCTTACAAAATTGCAGCTTAATTGGAAAATCTCATTTCCTCACAATAAATATTAAATATTGTCTCGGCAAGACGGGCATTTTGACATGTTTTTGTGTGACATTGTCCGTTCAAGCACAAGAAGACATGAAAGAATGTTTAAATTGGAAAGGCTAAAAAACATATGCAAATGATAAACTTTCATGATGATTGCAACACTGGTCTGATCAGGACAGTGACATTTCTGTCAACTCTTGGCCATCGGGCAGTCCTGTTGAGCCCAGATCTAGCGCGTCAATTTTCTTCTAGTTTCAATCAAGTTTCAGTTGTTTAAAAAGCCTTGTTGCATGCCCCAATTTGCCTATTTATACTATACCCTAAAAGTGTGTACTGTTTTTGTGAAAGAAAAAGTACATAATTTTGAATGTGTAGCAGAAGAGTATACAGCTTTGGGACATACTACTTTCTCATAATTGCGTCTTTAACAGACAGCTCTGTCGCTTAGTTACGTGCATCCTGTCACTGTATAAACTGCCCTGTCAATCATCTTGTCACAGTTAAAATCCTCCACATTCAATTTAATTTAATATCCTAGCGTATCGGAGAGAAATGTAGTTGCACGTTGATCTGCAAGTCATGGGTCTTTCATGCGGAAACTCTCCTCATGTGTTTGCAGAAAGATTTATTTAAAGGTTATTGACCTTTTATAAATGTTTGCAATGCTGTTGCAGAGGCAATATAATGTGGACAACATTAAATAAATGTCTTTTTGTGAGATTAGATACTAATTATTACTGACTATCACTCAATCCTCTTTATCAAAACCTTAACTGTCGGTCTCACACATCTGCCGTGTTTGTAGCTATGTTTTTTTTTTAAATTTTTTTACATGTTTTACTTGTTTGTAGTTAGATTGTGAGCAATATTAGCCATTAGAGTGTGCACGGATCTACATCCAGACCATCTGGGTATCTTTGGAATACTCATACTACGCTGTGGGACACACAAATTCTACTTTAGAAAACTGTTAAATGTGTAAGAGAAAACAATGAGGGTGCTCACAGCCAAACAATGGTGCGTAAAGCTCAGCAGACAATGAAATTGTATCTGCTTTAAACTGATTTTTTTGCCTCTAGCTCAATCACAGGCGACTGAAATTGAGTTAATGTAACAACACATTAACATTTACAAAAAAGCTCTATTTCAGAGGTGTAAAGAGACCTGAAAACCATACTTGAGTAAAAGTACAGATACCTTACGGTGAAAATTATTCCGTTACAAGTTACCATTCCAATACGACTTTGGGAGTATCTGATTTTAACAGTACTCATACTGAATGTTAGTCCATCTTAGAGAACACATTAGAGACATTCCAGCGGTTGTTGGGCTGATAAACAATATCATATCGAATCGCGATAAAATTTATTTCGATAATGATGATAAGCTCTGGACATTTTTACTCGATATGAGATAATGTAACAACCATCACAGGACAGAAATAAATGCAACAACAGCCAGTCAGCGAGCAGCTTTTAGCTTGCACGTCAAAGCTCTGCTGGCAAAGAAAACTCGACACGAGAACGAAAAAAATTGTGGAAACAGTGAAGAACATTGAAAGTAGAACGTAGAACATTGAAAGTGAAACTAACCTTACGAAGATGACGAAGTTGCCGATAAAAGGTAGCACAAATTCAGTTACCGATTTGAACTGCGGCACACAGACTATATTTATCCGCTCGGGTCAAGTCCACACGGCAGCGCAGCGCGAGCTCACTGGAACAGATCCGTTTACTCCAATCGGTCTCGGTCACACGACACTGAACAGCGCTGTGAGGTCCAGTGAGAAGCGTGTGAATTCAGCGAAAAACAAGTGTCTCTGTGATTTAAACTACTTTAAAGCCAGACAAAACAGCGTTGACAAACACTAAACACTGTGCGCAATGATACAGTCAGAATGATTTCCATGTATTTACTGTAGTAACACTAACTGCACCATGGTACTGTGGCAGAAATGTAGGATATTACATGTATTAAATGTGTTAAAGGAGTAGTGGAATATTATTACAGTATTTTTTATTTAGCTATAGAATTTGTGCATCTATATGCTACTAAATGTTTTTAGGCTACTATTTTTCATACAAATACCATAAACCATAAAGATACATTTTACCATGGTAGTGAAGAGCTATGGTTTTAACTGTGTCATCATCTAAATGTATGATACTAGGGAAGACCTGATATATGAACCAAATAGAAATGAGGTTGTTACAATTTTAGACAGATGTCCATGTTTTTTTTTAATGACCATACATTTACACACACATCTGTATCTTCCTAACTTAAGCTACTACTACTGTCAACTCACTGTCAAAAGTGCATTTTTAAGACAAAACATAATATTAATAATACTGCAGCCTGCACTGCAAACTGTGCACGAAGATATATCAGGCAACACAAACCTGTTTCATGACTAGAAACAATATCACCCGTTAGCACACGCAGAAACTAATACATTATTTTTTCTGTTAAGGTATTTAATTTAAGGAAAAATGACTGGAAAAGGTTAAGGAATTCAAAACGTGAAATGATTGTCATATTCTGACAATAAAGAGTAGCTTAAAACCACAATTAACAGTCTGGTTTCTACAACTTTCACTTGGGAGCAAAATTTATACATTTGCGGAGCCTTTAAATTTGAAATAAATAAATATTTGACATTCACCAAATCGATTATCGATATCAACTGATATCACTTTTTGGCCATATCGCCCAGCCCTACTTTTGTCTGAGGTCAACTTATGATGTTTGCGTGGTTTTTACATTCAAAAACATCATAATGAATAAGTAATAGGGTATTTTCTACCCTGGTTTTGAGGCTCTCTCAAGACACGTTCGGTTTTAATGGGCATGCCGCACTGAAGACTTGGAAGTAAACACCCACGGCTAGGATTGGATAAGATTTGCATATTTAATGAGCTTCTGCTCCCCTGTCAGTTCACGTGAGGGATTGTTTTGAAAGCGGCAACCAGAAAGATTCTCTCACAGGGCTCTCAAGATGTATTTATTAAACAAACACAATGATTTATCTCTCATCCACCCGTGATTGATTGGAATATTATTTTTTTATTACTTTGCCTGCCAGATCGGTGAATATAAGCGCAAACCTCTTCAAATATCAAGTCAAGAGAGTGAACAACGCAGATCACGAAAGGATTGTTATTTCACTATTAAAAATTCACCAGCCTGCCGACGGGCTTTCATTTTGTTAGCCCGTTTTGGAAAACACATAGCCCCGGGACGTTGGGCTTTATGAGCCCTGGCTCATACATGTCCGAGTCTGAATAATGAACATGCACGATATTGTTATCATGAGCACTTCAAAATACCGTGAATAATTATTTATTTCTAATTATTCTGATTTTTAGAATGTATTTTAAGAATATTATTTTATATTATTATTCTTTACCCATCAGCCATTTAAAATGAAAAAAAAAAAACAAGTCAAAGAGGAACGTGCATTGATGTAAACAGACCCAATGTGCATTAGCAGTGCATGGCGGGATGAGTGAAGGAGACGCATTCACTCTGTGACAACAGAGGACGCTGAATGAAACTGCAGAAATGCTGGCGTTTCCCTGGTAATCCTCGTAAACAAAGCAGACTAGCACTAAACAAACAACCATTCAGATTTCTGTATTCGCTACGGTACTCATAACAACCAAATACTCAAAACTTAAAGACATAAACGGTTAGTTCACCCAAAAATGAAAATTAGCCCATGATTTACTCACCCTCAAGTCATCGATATATGACATTCTTCTTTCAGACGAATAAAAGTTGAGTTATATTAAAAAAGTCCTGGCTCTTCCAAACTTTATAATGGCATTGACTGTTGCTCTGTTTTTGAAGTCCATAAAAAAGCATCTGTCCGTCAAATAACATGATCAATGCGGCTCCGGGAGGTTAAGAAATGCCTATGGAAGCAAATCGTTGTGTTTGTGTAATAAAAATATACATATTTAAAACTTTTTGAATTAAAGTTCCAGCCGATTGCATACGTGACATATGACGAGTGTACCTGGTAACGTAAGCCTTTGAACTGCAGAGGCACTTTCAACACTTTTTCCATAAACTGAATATGGAAGGCGATCGTTATTTGATGGACAGATGCTCTTTTATGGACTTGAAAAACAGAGCAACAGTCAATGCCATTATAAAGCTTGGAAGAGCCAGAACTTTTTAAATATAACTCAACTTTTATTCATCTGAAAGAAGAATGTCATATACACCTAGGATGACTTGAGGGTGAGTAAATCATGGGCTAATTTTCATTTTTGGGTAAACTAACCCTTTAAGGCTATTAATGTTCAAACTTAAACATTTAATATTTTGATCTGGACTATTGTGAGTGTTTTGATTCTTTGTCACACACTTTACAATAAGGCTTTATTATTTAACATTAGTTAATTCATTAACAAACTGACAATGAAAAATACTTCTAAAGCATTTATTAATCTTAGTTAAATGTATTTTTTTTAGCATTTAATAAAACATTATTAAAATCCAAAATTGTAACCTGAGCTAAAACTAACAGTTGCTTTTTTAACTAATGTTATCAAAGAAGAATAACTTCTGTAAAAATGTAGCTATTCGCCCTTTGTTAATGATAATGCATTGTTTTTAAATGTTCAGTTCTTTTTGTTTTAAGAAGGTTATTAAACCTGTTATAGTATGACAACACTTTTTTGCAACTTATTTCAATATCGTGATAATACCGTATACCATGATAAAAGCTTCAGCAAATAATCACAACATGAAAATGTGATACCGGCACATGCCTACAGACATGCAATGTCTTACGCATGTGAGCTGGAACTTCATTAAAAATAAAGTTCATCCATGCATTCATAATATTAGAATTCAAAGGAAGCTTTGGCAGGGACTGTGTTCTTCTGAAACCAGGCACAGCACAATATCTTGCTATCTTCGTCATGTTTATTGCTCAGTTGCGCAATCTGTTTAGCTCCACGAGTCGGTGAGCGGGGCTACAGGAGCAGGCAAACATATTTATCTGTTAAGGCGGCTGTTCTATTATGAATTTCCCTGTTCTATTATGTCATTGATCAGTTTATTTGAGAGCTCTCATTTTCCGGGCATGGTGTTCTTATACTACCATGACCTTTTATATCAAAGGCTCAAGGGAAAGTTGATTTCTCAATTGATCACCCCTTTAAATTAGTTATTAGCTTTTCATAACCTATGTGTTTTTTTGTTGTTGTTGTTGTTGCTGTTTTTTCTTCTTCATTAAGTTGCTCCTGGATAATGGTGCCATACAATTAACATCTTATGTACAAATGCCAATAAGTTCACTTCACACCATATACAACGGTCACAGCAAATTATCAGAAAGTTGTTCACTCTCAAAAAAATGGTGCTAAATATTACTAAAAGTGGCTCATTGGCTTGTAATCACAGGGGAAACACTTTAAGAGCTATATAGCACCTATCTTTAATGGTGCTATTATACAGCACCTTTGTCAAATGGTATATAGAATCAAAAGAGGTACATCCATTCAAAGACTACAGCCAATCACCAAGGCTTGGGGTTCTCTCATCCTCCAATTGTTTTTCTCCTTCCACATAATTTAAACTGCAACTGACAGCTCTCAGTATCCAAACTGTTGCATCCCACCACCCCATTCTCCTCCATATATTTTAGATGTGTTTCTACAATGAAAAAGCTGTTTTTAATCACTTTTATGCTCTTTGGAGGTCAAAAAGTCTCGTGTGGGGGCCCTGGAATATTTCCTTATAGGGGCCTTGGGGGCAGAAAGGTTGATAACCATGTTATCTTCAGGAAATACCCTGTATTTTTAATGTTCTTTTAATCCTTTCCCCAACTAAACTAAGAGACTAAGATAGAGTCAGAACCTGTTAAGCTCCTGTATAGCTTTTAAAAGGTTCTTTTTGTATGGCAGTGATGCTATACCGCACCTCAACCACCTCAAACAACCACTGAAGAACCATTTTTGTGTGTGTGTGTGTGTGTGTGTGTGTGTTGGCTGTTTGCGAATGTACAAATGAGCACAGACTGTACAAATGATGATCAGTTGAGATAATCATACTGTCTGTGATTTTTAAAGCTCTAAAGCAGAGGTCTTCAACAGGGGGTCTGTGGCAGTGCTGCATGGGGTCCACCAATTATTGCTTGATCTCATACTAATTTTGTGACAAATTGAAAAAATTCTAAACTACCATAATAGCTTCACAAAACCAAAACTAAAGTTAAGAAACTAAAGTTTAGTTCAGTCAGGCCCACTTAAGTCAAGAACACCATAGACAAACTTTTTATTGGCATATTTTGCTTAATGTACATTTTTGCGATATGTTTTAAATTCCCCACCCTTTCATGAGCTCCATGAAAAGCCAAGACAAGGAACAACAGCAGCTTCTGGGGACAACTTCACTTTTTTTTTTAAATTGGGAGGGCAGCGTAAATTCCCCTTTGAGAACAGAGCATGCCTCTATGACAACAGAATGACATTGATTAAGTTAAACACAGTTTAAGGAAGAGCTGGGTTGCAAAGCAGCAGTGGAAGCAGCCAAGCAGGCAGATTGAACTGAAGCTACGCTTAAGTAAGGTGCCCTGTTTGAGAGTTGCCAATTGAGTGCATAGGAATTGTATCAGCTGATATGGGCAGAGTTTTTTTTTCCAATCAGCTTATAAGCAGAGCTTGACTATGTGCCCTGCCTGAACTAACGCAGAATGCTTGATTTAAGTTTCATTTGACCTCCCATATTAAAATGTATTAAGTGTAATGAAATGTATTCTGAACTGATTCTGTACAAAAATATTGATTACTCACTTAGCAAAAGCATCCGTTATGTCAATACCTTAAAGTAGTATTCATTTATTACAGACCAGACTTACAATTCAGTGCTCAGTGCCTAATAGGGGCTCCTTGCAATGATCATTTTAGTTAGTCTAGTTTGCTGGAATATGCCATTTTATGAGTGTCTGGGGAACATTTATATAACATTTATTATGGATTTAATATTTTGAAAACCAGTGAGCGAAACAAGGGTTTTAGAACAAGTCTGCAAACTCAAGCAGTGATATAATTATTTGGCTGAATTTGTGCCGAAGCCATGGGGACTTTGCGTCTATTTATTACAAAGTACCCAGCACGGAAAAGCTGTAATATAAATGATAATCAATTCATGCATAGAACAATTGATGACTGTATCTACTATAGAGTTATTACATCCTAAAGAACCTGTCATACAATAAATATAGTTTTATTCTCCAATATGAAAAACAAAACCAATGGCATACAGTACTGTGTCAGAAATAAAGTCTTCCACATATTCAAATATAGGTGAAAATCCCCTTATTCATGCTGCTCAATGAATATTCATATTATTGTTCTATATTATTGTCCAGATAGCACACACTGCTGTTGAGAATGATTTTCTCTGGTGGTCTCTCTACCTGTGCATAAGGCAGAAAGAAGCTCTGACTGCTTTTTATCTATATTTATTCTTTTTCTTTTTTTTCAATTGAGCCCATGCTAATGTTTATCCCCAGCTTAACGGCATGGTAATGTCGTGCTGTCAGAAAAGAAGGGCGTGAAAGGGCTCCGTCTCAATGATTTGCTAGAAGAGAACAGCAATTAGCCTTCCAGATCCACCACTAACTGCTTCCATCCAAATCTGCAATCCACGGCACACTATGACAACAGCATTATATGCCATGACTACAAATGTGTCCCATGCTCTTCTCCCAGCCTCCATTAGTAATTGTAATGAATGTAATGTATCACAAGTAAGTGCTGGAGGTTAAGACATAAATCCACAAGCTGAAAAAAGAAAGGGAAAAAAAGAACAGTAAACATATCGAAAAGAGTGTTGCATGAATAATGCAGCTGCCTGCACTGAAATCAAAGCAATATCCAGTTTGTAAATTTGTGTCAGTGCAAGTCCTTTTAGCCAAAGTCTAGAAAGCTGACATGCCACTCCATTTCTGCCTCCTTCACTTCTGAATAAGAAATACTTTCAGAAAGGATAAAAAAATAATAAAAGAAAATCATAAATGTTAATGAAACTTCTTGAGTGGAAACTTTTTGTACATTTGGTTTGTCTCATTCCCTGCCTGCAGGCAGACAGCTTATTAAAATGACCCCCCACCTTCGCTTGTGACTTTGCCAGACTTGGTCATTGTGTGTGACTTTTCCTTCCCGACTTCGTGCCTGTGGCAATGTCATTAATGAAAAGACAGACTTCGGAGAAGAAGAATTTTTTATTTATGTGTGTTGTTTACCAGAAGTTGAAAGGACATAAACTGTGGTTTGTGTAGTGGTGACCGTTGGGCACTCTTTTGTAACTCCTTTTGGCTGGTATGAGGTTTAATATCATTGCAGAGATGTTGTTCATAAACAGCGGGTTAGTGTTTTCGTTTATACCAATATTCAAATCAAACTGTGCTGCCCGGAGGCATACACAGTATCATAATGTGCACCCTAGGGCAAGTTTGCTTCTCCTACAAGGAAAGATCCATCAATAATTCATAAAATCACCAAAATGACCTTAACAAAAGTGTAGTTAGATAGGGACGGAATTTGTGACGTTAGATTTTCTTAGATTTGACGATGACAAGAGGTGTGCGGGGATGTTGGCATAACATTGGGCATTTCAGGCATGTTCCTTCTCCAGTTCCTAATTTCTGACCATGATTTATTTCCAATGCTCAGCATTTAGTTAACAAGTATTTGTATTTCTCTTCAGCATGCCTGTCATGCTCTTTTCTGTAAACCTTGGGGCTTGAGATGAAAAGAACACTGGCGAACATGTGTAATCCTTTCAGAAGTCAGTGTTTGCAGGTTTTCAGTACCACCAACCAACCATACCATAATCACTCCCTCCTGTGCGAGATAAGAGGTCTCATATGACGACATAATGAGCGTGGAACATCACCCTGGTTCAGTAAACACTTTTCAGACCTTGTCAAGCAGTGCAGATGTTTCTGGAACGTCCATGGGTGGCTGCTGATTTAATGACTGGACTTGTTCTAGAGGAGAGGCCCCAGTGTGGCATCTCAGAACTCAGCCTTGGTGACATTTAAGAAAGGTTGAAATAATTACTGGCATGAAAGCCTCCAAATCAGACAAATTTAACCCAGATGTTATGGAAAGGCTAAGTGGGAAATGCCAGCCCCTAATTAAGTGCTTAATCGGCGAGGTGTTGAAACAGATAGGCTAGTTTGATGTCTAAGCTGAAAAGCTCATTAAAGATGTGTCATTTGACCCTTGTTCTTTAATCTCCCTCAAGAATTACACCCCACTGTCCAATGAGGGAAATAATAAAGCGTCCAGTCTGATAAAAGGTACATCAAAAATACCTCCTCAGTTATACTACTGCTCATCAAATTAACCTTCAAATGCTGTGCATGGCGCTCAGGAACAAAATGTGTGCACATGAGAGAAACATTGCTAACTTGAGATGTATCCCTAAGCACACACCACTGGTTCCTACACAGAACAAGAATGAGCATTTTGGTAAAGGTCAAGTTTAGGGATGCACCGATCATGATTTCTCATGGTTGATTCATTTATAGGGTCGATGTGACCGTGGGGAAATTTTCCCACCAGTTAATTGATGTGTGACAACACAGATAAAACCGTTATCAACAGTGGGGGATTTTCAAATCGCTAATTTAAAACCGAAAGTAAAATGCGCACGGCCGCTCGGGCATTCATAATTGAGCAGTGCGGAGCAAAGCTAGTGTTTTCAATGAATTCCTATAAAAGTTACTTCTATTGGCATGAACTAAGAACACGCCACACTGGACACCCACCGTGAATGACAGTGCAGCCGTAAATGTGTGCGCACTGTGCGGCCGTGAATGAATGACACTGCAGCCGTGAATGAATGCCTGTGCAGCCAGCTTCATTTTACTTTTGGTTTAGAATTAGCGCCAATTTGGTGGCGGGTTGCTTGAATGGTGCGTTCATTAGCCTTATTGTTCTTAATGAATAACACAATAACAAAACAGCACAATGACAAACTCACTTAAACAATTCACTTTGAAACTTTGAAACCTTGAAACCTTGAAATCATCTTGTCTCTCAGTTCTTTGCTCTTGTGATGAATTAAATCTTTTTTCATCTAGATGAATGAAATTTGTGCTTCGACTCTCGTTTTGCTCACACTGTATTAAGCAGACACGTTCAGTTTTTAATTGTAGTGTCTGTTCTCTAACCAAACTAAATCATTTTATTACTATAAAAATCTAAATGACGATGGGGGCGGTGCTGCGGTGGGCAAGTGATGTAGCCGGTGGTTCGCCTGAGCACCGGTAACACCGGCAACACCAACTATCGCAGCAAGCCTAGTTGATTAAAGTGTTTTACATGCAAATTGGCTGATCCTGATAGCAGTTGTCTATTTTTTTTTCTTTTATTTATTTGCTGTTTATTTTATCTATTACAGGCCAAATTGTACTGAATGAAAATGCAATCTCACTCTCTGCCAGTAGGGGAAAGTTTCTAGAGGAAACAGTGTGTTACCTTCAGAGATTCATTAATATAAACCCCAACACCAATTCAATATTTATATTTTTCTTCCTATATTTTTTGCATCATGAACAGTGAGCTTGTTTTGCCTGGTACAGTACTTTCTCTGCTGAAGCGTCTTTGTTCTCCTCTTTGCATCTGTCTTCAGTGTGTCCCGTCGCTGGCCTGTGTTAATGTCCTGTTTACAGACTTTGTAGTATTTCCACACAAATTACATTTTTGGGATATGATTGCAATGCAGTCTGTGTACAGTACAGAATAGAGATTGGTAAAGTAAAATCATTAAATAAGCAAAATCAAATGCACCCTATATTTAGTTTTAAGTCTCTAATTTCATTGTGACATTTGATAAATTACCTCATTACATATAAGTTTGTGTTATACAAAGTGTCTACTTGACAAGTATGATTAGTAGAAATGAGATGTGACATCCATCCATCAAACCATTTTCAAAACATCCTAAACTTGTCTGCTTGTCCTAGGGTCTGGGATGCCGGAGCTTATCCAATCATCTTGGACTGTAGGAGGGAAACACCCTGAATGGATGGATGAGAGGTACCATTTATGCCATATATGACATTTGCTGACACGATTTTCTCATACATATCATACTGTACTGTAACTTGAAGTGTGGCATCCAGTATGTTCTCTTCACAATGGTCACAGTGACCGTCTACAGTAGTATTCATCCTGGAGGCAGTTTAACCATGTATTTGTCTCCAACATCATTTCCCCTTTCTCATTCTGTTTCCATCTCTCTGTATTTCATCTCTCCTCCGAGCATGTATTGTTTTCCATATTGCCATCCACATGCCCCTGCTGGGCATGGAGCAACTTTCCCTCTCAGCACATTCAGCGCAATCAGTTGCATTTTCACCGCGCCACATGCAACAAAACACACAAGAAAGACAATGAAGAAGAGAGAGGGGAATGGGGGCCATAAATGGGACCAATTTGCCTTCTCCTTCTGTCTTTGTTTTTTAATGAGCACATTTTCCCACCAGCAGGTTAAAAATATCAAGCCGCCCCTAAATGATCATATTCACCATTGCCTTGCTGTTCCAGCCCACTTTGCCAAGCTGGTAATTTATAAAATTTTTCTAGATGCAAGGAGTGCTGCTGCCTTCCATACACATAGACACACACACATGCAGAGACACGAGCATGTAAAATGCTATAAATGAGACATGTGTGCTGGCAGCTGTGTGCAGCTTTTTCTGTTTTGGAGAGGAGAAACTCTAGGATTGCTCCAATGGCTCTGCCCACCTGCTCCTCTGTGTTGACTGTCCTTCTACGTTCCCAGTATCTCTATTTCCTATTTCTCTCTCTTAACTTCTCACTCCTCCTTTTCTAAGTGTTTTTTTGTGCCGCTTCTAACTTATTTTCTCCCTAACTGTCATTTGGAATGTGGCATTGCCGTGACTATTGACTTTATTGATGCTTCACGCCTTTCGCCTCATAGATCATGTTTTTTAACAAAATATTTTAAACGTTACATTTTTAGGTTGGTCTGCCTTAGCAGCCTAACAGCATGTGTCAGTCAAAATACCGTATTGTTCTAAATATAAGAGAATTTTTTTTAAAAAGAAATACATCTAAAAAAAAATTTCAGGGTCTAATGGGACCAAACATTCCCTGTATGTGATTTTAAAATTTAAGACGGAACCAAAATTTCACAACTACAATAAGATTTCACTTCTACTGTTAAATAAATTTGGTAAACGTGAGAGGTAAAATGTTAGCAGATAAGCATTTAATATATCCCACTGCTAACGTAAGACTAACTTCCATGTAGTCTGAGGGAGACGCACGCTTTGCGGCTTACGTCAGCAGCGTCACTGTGGACTCGTGAACGCGGATTCAAACAAACACGGAAGAGAAGACAATGCTGAATAAAGTCATAGTTTTTGTTATTTTTGGACCAAAATGTATTGTCGATGCTTCAAAAGAGTAACTAACCCACTGATGTCACATGGACTACTTTGATGATGTTTTTCATACCTTACTTCCTACCTTTCTGGACACGGACTGTAGAGTGTGCGTACACTTTCAATGGAAGGACAGAAGGCTCTCGGACTAAATCTAAAATATCTTAAACTGTGTTCCGGAGATGAACGGAGGTCTTACGTGTTTGGTATGACATTAGGGTGAGTCATTAATAACATAATTTTCATTTTTGGTTGAACTAATCCTTTAAAATACGTTCTTTAATTCCTTTAAATAAATAAAAAAACTATTACTACATTACTACCTCTTCTAAAACAAATTGGTTTGATCAATGTTCAAGACTTGGAATGTGGTAGATGTTTTTCATTTAGATGGTCATCAGCTGGCTCAAGCTAGTAGACCAGTTTGGACCAACAAGAAAACATGTATCAGATAATCAGATTTATATTAGCTTAAGGCTGGATTTTTCCAACAGGCTTCGGCAACCCCAATTGTTCCACCCCCTATAATTCTTCCATTCTTCCATTCTCTCTAACACTGCCTATATTTCCTCTTATCGGACTGAAAGCGAGGATGTGAAGTAAATTGTGAGGAACTGTCCTCTCGCTGAAGTGCATCTGACAGCCCATGATCACATACAAAGCCTGTGAGTAATTCTGTTTGTTCTGATGCTCAGACATGATAATGCAACCCTGATGTCTTTGCCCAGCTTTTGGATTACTTAACAAGCAGATAGGATTTCTGACACGCAGGTTATAAAACAACACAATAAGAGACATGGTGCGGATAATTGATCTTGTTAAACCATTTGTTCCGGATGTCAAAAGTCTTGGGTGGACTTGTGGTGAAGAATATTTCTTAATACTCCAAAGTAGATCTGGTTCAGACATTACACAATAAAAGCAATATAAACTGAGTAAATGCCTTGTAAACTGTGTCTGACTGAGCTACTCATATCAGGGTCATTACAGGGTATGAATGAGGTGCTGAATAGGTGCCTGTGCTGTTCTTCCACACGTCAGCAGCACTTATTTTTCCCTCGAGGCAGGAATATGACTCCTCTAAATCTATTCGCAACATCTGTTTTGATCAGCTTAAGAAATTTCACTGTAGCTCGCACTGAATATATCACAGCTTTCTATGAGGCAGCGTCATGGTTACAAGAAGCCCAATTAGAGTCACTAAAAGCCTTTTATGCCTTACGTAGACAAGTGAGATAAATGACACTGTGCATTTTAGATTTCTTTTATCACTATTTCCACTCTGGAGTCACTCTCTGTCTCTCAGCAGGATGCTGTAGTTCGGCGGCAGGGTCGAGTCATGTTGCCAGTCTGTGAAACAGCTCGTGGCTCAGGTGTGGTCTCATATATGCATTCTCACGCAGAGGTTGGCGTTATATCAACAGGCTAGGACACTTTTTTTCTCTTTATCTGCCCACAACGTTGTGAATCCCCAAGGTTGGCGAGAAACGGCTTAGTTACATTGAGCAAATAGTCATTAAAAGCAAATGAAAAGCAACCGTAGATGCCAGATATAGACGAATATCTATATAAATGCACAGGATTAATTTAGGAACTATAATATGTTCATGATGTCTTTTCAGTCTTTCAGTCAAACTTGTCTGAGGCACAACATACTGTCAAAATGCAGCATTTTGATGTGCCAAAATAGGAGATTTCCATCAACTCCTGATGATTTTTTTCTTTATCCTCACTAAGAATGAAGTGTGCTGTTTTTTATACTTGAATTTCTTTTCTTATTTTATCAGTATCGAATGATACTGGATATTTAATTGTGCATGCTGTTTTCCCCTTTAGATCTAGATTACTTTTGCCATCATCTAACACTCATTTTAATGTAATTTATAAAAACACTAATTTAATATGGTAATTTTTTTAAAACAAATCTTAAAATGAAGATACTGTTTTTAATACTGTAAACAAATTGTAGCATTTAAAACAGTTCATTTCAGTATTTTAATTTATTAAAACTAAATAGTAGCTATCATTTCTTTTATATAGGCTGTTACTGACCAGAATCGTAATATATGTGTATCAGTTGACATTAATAGCAAATAGCGCTACTGATTTAGCATTTATTGCCTGGTTAAACTGAATTATGAGTAGGTGTGGAATATCATGCAGTTTTTTTTCGATTGAAATCGAGTGAATTTTCCCCTCATGCTTTGTTTGCTTTGTAAATAAATAATGCTATTGGCAGATGACTGTTTAAGAGTTCCAGAGACAGTGCTTTTTATATTGATTTCTTGTCGAAAGAGTAGCCACGTGCTTTAGATTACAGGTGTGAAAGTGAGAAAGCAGTGGAAACACTGCAGGTGTATGTGTGTGTGCATGAGAGAGGAGAGTCTGAAGAGAGTCCATCCCTACGGGTTGTGGTTTCACCCCGTTCTGGAGTTAATAGCGGTCACTGCAGTGTGGTCAGGAGACTGAGCCTCCATTTTCTCCACCCACTGAGGAGAAATGATAGCTGAAGCTCAACTCACTACCTTTCTGAATGTGAGCTCAGTCTCGCCCACATATGCTTGAACATCATCACAGAGTAGTTATTAATCAACAGGTCCTTCTCAAAAAATTTGCATATTGTGATAAAAGTTAATTATTTTCCATAATGTAATGATAAAAATTAAACTTTCATATATTTTAGATTCATTGCACACCAACTGAAATATTTCAGGTCTTTTATTTTTTTAATACTGATGATTTTGGCACACAGCTCATGAAAATCCAAAATTCCTATCTCAAAAAATTAGCATATTTCATCCGACCAATAAAAGAAAAGTGTTTTTAATACAAAAAAAGTCAACCTTCAAATAATTATGTTCAGTTATGCACTCAATACTTGGTCGGGAATCCTTTTGCAGAAATGACTGCTTCAATGCGGCGTGGCATGGAGGGAATCAGCCTGTGGCACTGCTGAGGTGTTATGGAGGCCCAGGATGCTTCGATAGCGGCCTTAAGCTTATCCAGAGTGTTGGGTCTTGTGTCTCTCAACTTTCTCTTCACAATATCCCACAGATTCTCTATGGGGTTCAGGTCAGGAGAGTTGGCAGGCTAATTGAGCACAGTAATACCATGGTCAGTAAACCATTTACCAGTGGTTTTGGCACTGTGAGCAGGTGCCAGGTCGTGCTGAAAAACGAAATCTTCATCTCCATAAAGCTTTTCAGCAGATGGAAGCATGAAGTGCTCCAAAATCTCCTGATAGCTGGCTGCATTGACCCTGCCCTTGATAAAACACAGTGGACCAACACCAGCAGCTGACATGACACCCCAGACCACCACTGACTGTGGGTACTTGACACTGGTCTTCAGGCATTTTGGCATTTCCTTCTCCCCAGTCTTCCTCCAGACTCTGGCACCTTGATTTCCGAATGACATGCGAAATTTGAGCGACAGTCCAGTGCTGCTTCTCTGTAGCCCAGGTCAGGCGCTTCTGCTGCTGTTTCTGGTTCAAAAGTGGCTTGACCTGGGGAATGCAGCACCTGTAGCCCATTTCCTGCACACGCCTGTGCACGGTGGCTCTGGATGTTTCTACTCCAGACTCAGTCCACTGCTTCCGCAAGTCCACCAAGGTCTGGAATCAGTCCTTCTCCACAATCTTCCTCAGGGTCCGGTCACCTCTTCTCGTTGTGCAGCGTTTTTTGCCACACTTTTTCCTTCCCACAGACTTCCCACTGAGGTGCCTTGATACAGCACTCTGGGAACAGCCTATTCGTTCAGAAATGTCTTTCTGTGTCTTACCCTCTCGCTTGAGGGTGTCAATGATGGCCTTCTGGACAGCAATCAGGTCGGCAGTCTTACCCATGATTGCGGTTTTGAGTAATGAACCAGGCTGGGAGTTTTTAAAAGCCTCAGGAATCTTTTGCAGGTGTTTAGAGTTAATTAGTTGATTCAGATGATTAGGTTAATAGCTTGTTTAGAGAACCTTTTCATGATATGCTAATTTTTTGAGATTTGGGGTTTTCATGAGCTGTATGCCAAAATATTAAAACAATGAAAGACCTGAAATATTTCAGTTGGTGTGCAATGAATCTAAAATATATGAAAGTTAATTTTTTATCATTACATTATGGAAAATAATGAACTTTTATCACAATATGCTATTTTTTTAGAAGGACCTGTATATTACTCATTAAGAGGAATTCAATTACCATCAAGTTACCAATTATCCACTTTTACGTTAAAAAATAATAAGTGGATAAGTGGATATGGACTGCAGAAAAACACTATACACATCAAAGCAGTCCATATCCACCTCATTTAAATGTAAAAGGGGGCACGCAGGCATTTGTAAATTGATGTGTCAGGCTTTTGGTGTCATCCACATGGCATTTCACACGGCAGCCATGTTTAGCCGCATTTAGCCACATGTGGTGCGTGCAGTAAAGATTGTTTGCTATTCAAATCAACAATGGAGTTTAAAAAATACGGCGATGGACCGCCAGCGAGGTTCAGGCTTTAGACGAAATCCAGCGGGAACTGAAAAGTCACGCGCAGTCCTACATCACCAATTAGCCTAATTGTCATGGTATTTTAGACCATAAAGGATATGCACAGCAAAAAGTGTAGGGTAATTTCAGTGGAAACACGGCTTTAGAAATGCCTCTTGGACACTTTAAATGGAGAAACATCAAACTCTCAAAGCTGTTCACTAACTTCACAATTAAATTTCATATTTGAAATCACCAATGAAATTGGACCGCAACTCGTGATAAGCGCGAGTCTTAGAACACTGACTGTACAGCAATCTTGGATATTTTATTTAGAAGTCGGGACTTATTCCACCATATTTTCTCCCATTTATATTAATATTATATGTAAGTGCAAATATGCACCATATTTGTGGTATAATCTTATAAATCTAAAGCCTTATGAACCAACCAAAATTTAGGTTGTTAAATATTTGTTCTCCAGCTAAAGACTCAAGAACAGCTCTGACATGAAATACATCCTATAACTGGATCAGTCCGATTTGTGAATGAATCATCACTTTTGAACATTTTTGGTGTCTGACAGACTCTATGAATTGAAAGAGCAGCTAAATGAACCTGTTAAAAAATGTACACCATACGACACAAGGGTGAGGACATAACAATATTTTTAGTAATAGTTTATTCCTCAAAATATAAGGTAAATTAAAATGCACAGCATAAAAAAATACCAAACTTTTAGCTATACAAATTGTGAAATAATTATTTTCTTTGCATGAGAATTGATTTCCAGCACTTTCTCAGGAGGTAATGAAATAATTGGACATGTCTCACCACACTGCTTCCACTTCGCCACTTCGTCCCTGAATGAACTCTAATTCAGAAAGTGTTTGCAGAGTATGTCTGTTATCTCGACTGCAGCCCCCTACCTTGAGGGACCTGATATTTGGTAATAGCACTTTTTTATTTTTTATTTTTTTATAATTCACATACTCTTTTGCAAATGAACTGTGATGAAGTCTCAGTTGTCTAGCATAATTAGTCCTGAATAGCCCTGCTGACATAAACTCATAATTAGTTTGAAACCATATAACCAATTGGTCACCCATTTCATTAATTACAGTAGGATTTCAAGCTCTTATTGCTTAAGAAAAACAACTACAATGGTGATAGAGAGTCATTTAAAATCAATGCATATTATTTAAATAATATAATAAGACTGCTGTTGCTAACAAAGACAAAAGAGTATAGTGTACACAATGTGGGGATTTTTTCCCAGACTTGATTCATTAAGCCACAGCCAATTTTTAAACTTCGCAGTTTCTTTTGCAGATGGAAGAGTTTTTAAAGACTTAAATAAACTGTCTTCACCCTGTAGCGTCGTCTGCCCTCATTAAACACAACAATTACATTTGTGTATCAAATCAACACCCAATTCATGCAGTGTGACATTATCATCTGTATGAGGCTCTGCGCTTTTACAGAGCAGGAAGCGAGTTAAAGAACAATTAGTGGCATGATGGGAGGAGATATTTAATGCGTAATCTTCCTTTTTTGCAAAACACAAAGAGATAACAGGGCCACCGATGGCAGCTGTGACTGCAGTTCTGCTGAGCTCGTAAAGCGATCACAGAGAGAAGGAAGGGGGTTGAGAATAAAAGATTAGCGTGCAAAACCATGAAGCCGGGCCCAGCCTGCCGACTTGGGTTGAAATATATCAGTGTGTCTGACACAGATTTTGTTTACGGTAATTAACATTATTTCCTTTTCCCTTACAATTTCTTTTTGGGCATGAATGTGGGCCGCCATCTGGGGAGTTCATTCAGCCTGTTGTATCTACCCATGCTTTCCCCATGAGAGCAGTACATGCATTTATGACTGTACAATATGGCCTGATTGAATGAAGGTGAATGAATGTGGTACAATGTCTATTATGAGTTATTACACCTGCCAGCTCTTACAATGGCTGCTTTGGAAAGTGCTGGATATTACAAGAGAGATTTGGTGAGGAAGAATAAAGCTGATGGTTTCTAAGAGACCTACACATCTGTTTCTGATTTCTAAACCGTGGTGTAGACAAATGTTATAGAATTTATTTTGATACTTTTAAAAAAATGTTTCATCAGCAGTTACGAACGTGCCATATACAAACACTAACCTGGATTATGTAGTCCATCTAAACTTTAAATGGATATTGTCTTTATTTATACTCATGAATATTCACATTATGACTCATTCAAAGTTAATAGGTGGTTAGTGTAGACAAACACCGTGATCTCTGTCAAGGACACGGCACTGGTATCAGAACAGCTTCCTTTTGTTCTTGGAATGCCATTGAATCACGCTTTCAAAGGACTGAGCTAGAAGGAAACACTGCAGATGAGAGAAATGCTCTAACAACTGTCTTCAAAACAGAGTGGCCTCTTTGGAGGATTCTCTGAAAAATGTGTATTTTATTATATAGACTTTGAGATGGAGGCCCTCATACACAACAATGAAAATTTAAGCTTAACTTTGATTGCAACTTTAATGTTATTGTGGCCTCTCCAGTCCAAACAATGAATTAACTCAGGTTGTGCACAACTCACAGAAAATATATTTTTGAATTCCAATTCAATGTGCAAACAGGGTTCAGAATTGAACATTTTCATCAAAGGAAGTAGAATGAAAATGAATTGAAATTTCAAAAACTTTATATTACTATAATTTTCTAATTAGAAAATAAGTCAGAAAAGCTACCCTGGAATTTTAATGTTCATTCAGTGGCTCACTAAAGTGGAATATTTTTTGTGAAAAACCTGAAATTGTACATTCAAAATGGAACTTTTGACACGCCTCATGTCATTCCAATTGATTATGGTACCAATCAAATCTGATTTAAACATGGCATGTGTAACGTGTTGGGACAGATTTGACGTCAGTAATGTAAAACATCACACAATTTTAGCATCTTTTAAAAAAAGCATACCTTTTTGTTGTTCATGATTGGAAGAAAAACATGTGATTGTGGAAATGATGACTGAATTTTCAGTTCTGATTGAACTTTTCCTATAATGAAGCTATTGATTCTTTGACCCTTATGTTTGGCCTGTCAAATTCCCAAGAGTAAAGAACATGACCTTCAAAGTAATGTTATTTTGCTTCTGTCCTGTAGATATGAGTTTCAGCCATATGTCATGGACAGAATGCTTGAAGATGTTGGTAATATTCTCTATGGTGGTATAACTCGTTTATGTTGGTGATGAATTATTTGTTTGTGCGATAAGAATTTTTCTTTAAATGTTTCCGTTGTCTTTTTTTTTTTTTTTTTGAAAGACACATCACAGACATTTATCCTACTATTTCATGTCAAGACCATAGACTGTATAAAAATATGAACGTAGTGTCCATGAAGTCACCCATAGGATTCTGAAGAGCAGTTTTGAATCGTAAACTATGGATGAGCTGGCCGTGGCTATCTTAGCAGCGTGTCATCGTGCGTCACTCCCAGTGTTTAGCCCAAAACTAGAATGTGTACCAGGCTGTAAACATGTTTTTTCTGCTGTTAAGTTGACCATTTTAACATGGGGCTCAATGAGATTCTGCTCCCTTCTGGAGCCTGTCCCTAGTGGCTAGTCGATGACCTGGCGTTTAAGTCACATCCGTATTGCCTTCAAGAGAGAATGTGAGAGGTTGCCGCTTGGTCAAGACACATGCCTTCATGACTTCCCAGAGATTAAGTGCCCTATTTTGGTAAAAAACTTTCTCTGCATATTTTTAAACCTTCTTGTCAGGTTGCTCACCATTAAGTGATCTTCAAATTCATATACTAGGGCAATACCGTGCTGTGCTATTATACTGTGATAAATATACCCCCTTCACTTAAATGAATTGTCGTGCCTTTTCCCAAGCAATTTCAAGTAAATTCAACATGTTTTGGTTCTGATGCCATCTGTTCCTTAAAGACCGCAGAGATGTAACTTTTTTGTAACTCTTTGTTTTTGTCTCAGGTGTGTGCTTTAAAGAGGAACATTGTGTCCTTTCTCCTCAAGTTTCGAGAAAATAATGTTCCTACAGGATGTTCTTGATGGCATTTGCTCACTGATTAAGGGCACTGAGGACACAGAAGTTTAAAGTGGCAAATTGCAATTAAGAATTTTGTGTGTGTGTGTGACATATTCCCAAGCGGATGTCCTTTTGAATATGATTTTGTATGTGTGGGGGTATACCTACTTAAAGGGATATCTCACACCAAAAAATATAATACTGTCATAATTTAGGCCGCATTTACATTCAAGCGGCCCAATTCCGATTGTATTTATTTTCCCTCCATGTGCCACAGATCAGGTATGACCCATGAACATGTTAGCACATGATTTCTGATATTCTCAGATCGTTTTTTTAGGCCTCGTTCATATGTGGAGATAAATCTGATATGAATTGGATATGTGCATTTGCGCTTGCCATGTAAGGGGACAGATCAGATTTTCCTGTCAATGAGAGTCATACATCGTTTTGAAAAAGCAACTTTTTCAAAAGGTGTACACCAAAGGACGAAGGCTCATCCTAATGTTTTGCTGACTTCCAAAGATGGTGCGGAAAGCAAAAGCTTGTATCACTTCATCTGCATCCATTGCGAATCAATTTTCAGCCTAAGATTCCCCAGTTCAGTATGTTTACCTTTGGTTGTTTCGCTAAGTGTATAGTGTAAATGCTGATATCGGATATAAGTCACTTTTAAAAGAAGAAAAAATCATATCGGAACTGGGAATCCAAGACATGCAGTGTAAATGTGGCATAATTCACCCTCATCCTGGGCTCCAGATTGTGACTAAAATGGTCACATTTATGACCAAAAAATTAAGCTTTGCTTGTGACAAAATTAATTTGCTAGGGATGTTTTTGCTAAAATGGTGTTAATAGAAATGTGAGTTATGATTAGGGGTGCACCGATCCGATATTAGGATCGGATATCGGCCGCGATACTGACAAATTAGCTGGATCAGGGATTGGAAAAATTAACAGATCCACAGGCCGATCCAGGTTTTTTCTTTTTCTTTTTCGTCGCAGCAGAACCTACGTCATTCGTCAGCTTCACGTGTGTCACATATGGGATGATTTTAGACTCAAAATGATTAATACATGCACACACAATTATCCATGAACTTTTCACTATTCACAAACAAATGCCTTTCAACTTGTATGTGCAAAACACAGAATTGCATGAATGTGTTGCAGTTTGTACAAATAGAGACATTTTTTTTAATACAAATGTTTTATTTTGCATTAGTGTATCATAATTTGCACATGCAAAAAATAAGATGTGCATTTGTGGATCATGTGACGCGTGTGCATTTATTGACGTCTTTTCTGCATTGATCTCATTTTATTCATTTGGATTTTGAGACTTTCATTTTGCGTTTTCAAGCATTTCACGTTTTCAAGCATTTCACAAACCACACACAAACAACTACCAGTGAATGCGCCTGGTGCGGATTATTAATGTATGCACAACTACCAAATGTGCATTTCTACATTAAAACTTTACAACTTGTATGTGCAAAATCCAGATTGACATGAATGTGCAGTGTTTTGTACAAACAGAGACATATTTGTGAATACAAAAATTCGATGTTGGTCAGAATTTGTGCGTGCACCGAGTACGATGTGCATTTGTGGATCCGGTGACGCGTGTGCATTCATTGACTCGTTTGTGAGTCGATCCTATTTGATTCATTTGGATTTTGAGACTTTCATTTCGCCAGTTTGGCCTTGCACGATCCACACACACAGCTGTCTAAAAAAACCTGCTACCACTAGATGGCAGTATTCTGCCGAAACAGACAACGGCACCGGAAGCGTTCTCATACTTATTGATGGTCAAATGTGACCATACAATGTAACTATTTTTCAATTAAATAAATGTTCTAAATATTTTGAGGAGATTTTTTGGTTTGTGCAATAATTATTGTCAATTAATGATATATATATATATATATATATATATATATATATATATATATATATATATATATATATATATATATATATATATATATATATATATATATATATATATATATATATATATATATATATATATATATATATATATTAGTCCTCAAAAAGTATTGCAGTTTTGCATTTTAATAAATTATTTAGATATGATCAAACACTAGATTTCCTTGAATGACATTTTAAAACGTTAATAACTTGCATCCTAATATTTTTAATGACTTACATAAGCACACACAAGTGAATATTAATGAATGTGAGCACATAATTTGACCCAAGAAATGTTTAAAATAGTGCTAAGACAAACATGAATTGATTCTGAATCAAGATCGAAATCGATATCGCCCCACCGATATTTTAAATAAATAAGAATTCAACACTTTACTTACATCTGTTATTTTGTCTTAGTTATGTTTAGTTGGTAAAGTCTAACGAGCATTTACTCTCTTAAGGAAGGTATACAGTTTATTATTAATTCTACAATAGTATCGGATCGGTATCGGGTATCGACAGATACACAAAGCCCAGGCATCAGTATCGGGATTGAAAAAGTCGGATCGGTGCACCCCTTGTTATGATTCAAAATTGCATGCCTTTTTACCTGCATGTTCTGTGTTGAGTAGCCCATCAAATCTTTTGTTGTATTGACGTAATAAAATGTCACACACAGGAAATTTGCATTTAAAAAAAGACAGTGGGGATCAGTTTTTCGCATCAGAAACGCATATCAAAACGAAAAAATATCAGGCTTTTTCAAAGCCTTCATCTTTATCGAGCAAAAACGCTGACGGCTGTACCAGCATGAGAGAGAAAACGACGGAGACGTGTCAATGAATGAGCAAGTAACTTTACTGTAAAAGAGCAGGAAGGCAGTGTCTATTTCATATACACAACATGGATAAACTACAACAGATAAACATGACAGCTGTGTGGATGCAAACTAATCATTAACATTTCTTGTTTTTAATTTATACTGATATGAATTCTAATTGTCAGTATCTTTTAATCTTTGCTGTTTTCTGTTATGGCCTGAACTTAACTTAATTTGTAGTGCAGCCATCCATCATCACAGTAAGATTTGTACTTAACTGTCACCTTTAAAATGTCACTTTTGAATGTGTTTATTAATTTTAGTAAACACTTAAACTTTCAGATTTCAAATTCTGTCAGTTTTATCACAAAATACAAGCAATAGCAATAAATGTAGTTTTGGTGTTCTTTAATGTGGCCGGCCAGATTGCTCAAGCTGTTTTGTACAAGTCGAAATGCTGATATGAAGACAATAACACGAAATGTCAAATTTACCTAAGAAAAGCCATTCAATGCTCATAAACTCTTTAGTCAGCTAGAAAAATAACTATAGAAAGGGGCATTTTGCTAAATATATCCACTATATCACATTACTGTATATGTTTACTGACATTATGATTTGTGACACTAGATTCTGTGTAAAGAACAATTCTTTGTGACTATGTAGTTCTCAAGTTGGAAAATCAATTAGTTCCCAGGACATGATGATGCTGTAAAAGCAGGGCAGACGTGACAACACATGACATTAAAAAAATGTCATTCCAACCATAAGACTTTTAGTAATCTTTGAAACACAAATTAAGATATCAGTTTCTATCTCTCCATTGAAAGTCCAGGTAACCGAAGCATAGAAGATCCAAAAAGTTAATAAAGTCTCTTCTAAATGATGACAGAATTAAAAATTTTGGGCGAAATATCTGTTTAACCATATTTTGAACACAAGCATTTAGATATCTAACTGTTATGTCAATGTTGTAATGTTAATGAAGGATGTCAGTGACATTCCTGTTTTAAAAGTCCATTTAAACATGCACTATTTTGCCAAAAGAACTTTAATGACATCCCATTCTTAATCCATGGGGTTTAGAATGGAGTTGTCCCACCCTTTGAAGCTATTACAGCTTCAACTCTTCTGGGAAGGCTTTCCACAAGGTTTAGGAGTATGATTATGGGAATTTTTGACCATTCTTCTAGAAGCATGGAAATTGGCTATGTTTGAAATTAGCTATGTTTGTAACCTAAGTTTACATAACTGAAAAGTCACTTATTGAAATGAGTTTTGAGTTTTAATAAGACCATACATGGAAAACAGTAAAACAAAATAGCCAACCTTTATTGCTTGTTCAGGAAAAAGGTGCATAACAGCTTCCATTCCTCCGAAAAGACTTTCTACTAGATGTAGGAACAATGATTTCGATACTGACAAAAATGATATCTTGATATTTTCTGGAATTTTGTTGATAACAATGTTCAGATGATTTTTTTTTTTTTTTTTTGCGATGCTGGTACCTCAGTTTAGGACTGTCGTGGACAGCTGACTCCTAAAGTTTTGGTTATTCTCAGTGTTTTGTGTGGTGGTTAGTTTGCAGCAGTGACAGAAATTACATCCTCCAATATGTTGTTCAAATGGACGTATCCATTCAGTATCGAAACGCCACTGTGAATATTTTCATTGGTGAAACTGAGCAAAACAAGCATATATTGTATTGAAGGGTTAGTTCACCCAAAAATGAAAATTAGCCAATGATTTAATCACCCTCAAGTCATCCTAGGTGTATATGACATTCTTCTTTTAGACGAATAATAAAAGTTGAGTTATATTAAAACAGTCCCGGCTCTTCCAAGCTTTATAATGGCATTGACTGGTGCTCTGTTTTTGAAGTCCATAAAAGAGCACCTGTCTGTCTTCCTTTGGAAGTGAATTGATGCATGTGAGAAAAATATACTTATTTAAAATGTTATTAAGTTTCGGCCGATTGCCTTCCGTATTCAGTTTATGGAAAAAGTGTTGAAGGCACTTTCAACACTTGGATAAACTAGGTGACCGGTGATCTTTCAAGGTGATCGGCTGGAACTTTAATTCAAAAAGTTTTAAAAATGGATATTTTTCGTACACGAACGCAACAGTTTGCTTCAGAAGGCCTTTATCAACCCCCTGGAGCCGTGTGGAGCATGCTATTTGACGGACAGATGCATTTTTTATCGTCTTTTAAAAAACAGAGCAACAGTCAATGCCATTACAAAACTTGAAAGAGCCAGGACTTTTAAATATAACTTTTATATACACCTAGGATGACTTGTGGGTGAGTAAATCATGAGCTAATTTTAATTTTTGGGTGAACTATCCCTTTAAATTGGTGTATAAAATCAATGTCCCATTTGCAGTCGTGCTAATATTTTGAACAAAATGTCACTCTTGCCTATAATATAGCCTAAAAATATAATTTTACAATGTACTTTGCTTGAGCAATGACATGAGCAATGACATGCACATGGGACAAAATATATAATTTTATAATGTACCTTGTTTTATGCACATGAGCAATGACTGCATGGGAAAAAGGGTCTATACAAAAACAAAAACCTCCCACCTGCAAACTATAGTACTGTAGAAAGTTTTAGGAACTAAAAGTTTTCAAAAATAATGTAATAGTTTTTATTTAACAGTTAATAATGAAATCAAATGGATATTTGGTGTGCTATTTACATCCTTTGCCTTTTAAAGCTATTTATCATTGGTACATTGCTCATAGATAAGTTCAAGGCAACATCCACATTGGTACCACATCATATGCACTCAGTAATGATTTGTTTGTTTAAGATTTGTCTGAACTAAATTTAAGGGGATTAGAAATTGAGAAATTTGATATAAATGTACAAGACTGTAACAACTTTTTAGAAAATAACCTCTGCATAGTCTCAGAGTTGATCCTTCCACAGTGATCCTCTCCCTTCTCTGTTAAAGGTGCTGTGGGTGATTACAGCTCCTGGGGGTCTACTGCTGGATGTTCCCCTGGGGACAGCTGTCCACAAGGGAGCAGCCTCTCTAGAGAGCCCAAATTAGAGGGTGTGTGACAGGTGCGGCGAGGGGGGCATGACGGCCGCCAAATTCCTCTGTGCATTAGATGGATGCAGAGAGAGGGAGGGAGAGAGAAAGTGAGTGTGAGAGAGAAGGCTGAAATATTTATGATCAACGACTTCACAGGGCAGTGCAGGGCTTCAGCACTGTCCCCCTGGGGAGCAAGTGGACTCAGTCACTGTGCCCGCCGGTCCAAGCTGACAGCCCCCCGATGGGTCATTAGTGAGCATTACCTGAATGTGCACACACACACTTACACATTCTCTCTCTCTCTCTCTCTCTCTCTCTCTCTCTCTCTCTCTATATATATATATATATGTGTGTGTGTGTATGTTAAATATCTTGTTCAGTCTCTCTCTTCTGCGGTATTGCCATTTTGCCCTCAGCTGGCATGAGCAGTGCTGATAGACTTTTATAAATGCTGTTTGGTTTTTACTGTGTCTGTCACATTGTGATGTCGATAATTGCACAGAGCAGTGCCCAGAATGGCCAGAGGAGAAAGCGACAGCAACTTTATCTGACACAATTTAGTTGTACATTGCAAGATGGCTGGTGACAGTGATAAAAGAACAGCCATGTTTATCCCATTAACCAGCTTGGATTTGTATCGAATAGACCTTTAATTTATGTCCCCTCTCGGCATGCTTTGATCCAGGTATCTTTGCGCTGTGGTGTTGTGACCAAGTTCCAAAAAATCCATTTACTCTTTTAAAATTGACAAAAGGCTTGTTCACGCTAAACAACACATTCTTTGGACCACTCTAAAGATGAGGTGTGTGATCAGTCTTACGAAAAACACACATGCCCGCACATTCAAGCACAGATTTTGTCCCTGCTGACTGAGACTCCCTGCCAGCACTTGGCTGCATACTGCACCATGCCATTTCCATCCAAAAGCTCATTCTCTTGCTGTGCATCAAACAACTTGCTGTGCAATTACACACAATTAAGTTCAAGATGCACTTGAGACCATTATGACGCCTAGCTGAACACATTTGAATCTCTGGGTTCCGTTTAAATCTGGATCCAATTAAATTTTAAATTTGCCCCAAAACAATGAAATGGTGACCTTTGGGTCAAAAAGAAGCAGTTATCCATGAAGGGTGTCCCAGATGTAGGGTGTGATGCCCAAACTCCCACCTAGATATTTTCTAGATGCCATTTCAACACATTTATTGAAGGGTTTTCTCTTATTAATCTTGACTTTGTATCAACATTTTTGAGCTTTATTGCAGCAGTTTTGAGGCTAAACTATCATCTTTGGCATTGGATAATAGTGATTTGTTATATTTTATTTTGAAGTGAACAATTAACACATGTTGTTACCTGTGATTTTTATTATTCAATTCAGTTATTATTAAAATTCATGGAGTTATTATTCTGTGATTCCATTAATTAGATTTCAAACATTAATTTTCATGACCTATAGGACAGTTGAATCAATCGGAATTACCTTCAGTTTAGTCTAGGATTCTGTTTTTTTTTTTTTCTGTCATTCTTCAGTTATTCAAACTAAGCTGTCAAAATGACAGTAGGACAAGATACTTGATTTTCAATTATATAAACTATACATGCTAAAACCATGTTTAGATATGATAGAATTTAGCAGCGAATACACACTGATACCCTGCGTACCCTGCATACACTAATCTCTGTCTGAAACAGGTACTACTTGTTCAATGTGGTTGAATATGAGATGTCTCTGGGGATTGAGGGCCACTGAATCCCTTTTTCCTCCGGCCATGCGTGTGCGCCAGTTGCACTCTTTAGCAAGTGACCCATAAGTGTGCCAATCCCTATCAAATGCCCAGTCTCTCTCAGTGCTGTGTTGCCAGTTGGCAAGCCTGGATGGAGGCAACATATTGCAGCACTGAATGTCCTCAAGTAGACTACGGTACATTGGACATTAATCAGACGGCTCTCTGCTTCCCTGTCCGTATTTGGATGCCGAAGTGCCAAAAATCACAGCCAGACAGTTTAAAGTGAGAAGAATTGCTCTTCGGGGAGCCAAGAGCCATGTGTATTTCATCCTGGCGGGAACTTGGTCCTATTGTGTCTTGATTGAGTAGTTGCTGTCCTCTCTCTAAATGTCCCTTAAGTAGCAAAGGTTACAATAATGTGAGCGTGTACATCTGAATGATTGATTCTTTTGATTGATGTCTCAAATTTGATTTTCCGTTCTTGTGTGTTGGGTTTTTTGAGAGCAAAACAATCAAGTTAAGCGGGATGAGAGGAAACATCCATATTAATATTTCAACTTAAAACGCTCGTAATGCGTTCTCCAAACACACCCCATTCAGTAATGTCAAATCGGAGGCGATCGCTAGCTCATTTCTTTGTTCCTTGTGGGAGGAGGGAGGAGCGACCGCTGAATGTACATGGATAATATGATTGATTCGCATCGTCTACACCAATTTCCCCTTCAGTCCACACTGCAATTTGTTCAGTATGACCCGCCAAATGATAAGTGAAGCCATTAGAGTAAAGAAGGCAATCTACGCACAGGGTTTCGGTTAGCGGGGTCAAGTCATCTTCCTACTCATTTATCAGCTTTATTCTTCTAATTTCTTAGTTAAAAAATGAAAGAGGTCTACTTTTCTTTCTCTGAACTTTAAAAAAAAAAATTGATACATCTGTATTTTGTTTTCTTGCATTGACCCTGAATTAGCCTATAGATATCTTAAAAATGTTATCTGAAAAACATATATTCTCTGCGGGCCTGTCTTTATTGAAACCCCACTGAAATTAATCAGAAGCTGAAGATGAAATTGCAGCTGTCTTTGTTTAATGTTTTTCTAAAACATTAATGTGTTTTGAACCCTTCAACTTTTGAAAGACTAAGTCTGTACTATGCAAATCAAACAGAAACGCATGAAAACTGAGACAATAAACCCATCAAATTCTGTCCAATGCCACATTGGCTGTGTGTGTGTCCATGAAAGCGCTTGGCTTATTCTTGCACGGGTTTTGTGCCGGGCCTCTCTAATCTAAGATTTATTGACCATTAGTGAACTCAGAAAGTCATTACAGTTCATTCTGCTTGGGGCCTGACGTTTTATTAGGACAAATTTCCCCGCTGAGAACGCGCACCAGCGCTGAACTGCTCACGCTTCCCACCGCGTGAGGTCACGTGACCCCCGGCTCTCCTTTCCTCTTCACCCCCCCCCACACACTAAAAGCACAATGTTACTGAACACCAGTCCATTACCAGGGTGCGGGACCCGCCATCGAGAGGGATGGTGGGAAGAGATGCCATCTCACGCTCCATGACTAATTATGTGAGGATGCAAATCGTTTTGCCACGCTCCCTTTCTCCCCAATCATTATGTACGGGTTTGATTTGTGTTTTTCATCCAGAGAGGTGACACAAAAGTTGTGGAGTGTGCAAGTCTGAAGTTCACTAAAAGAGATGAATAAATGAGTGTGAAGTTTTATCCTTTTTATAATATATCAGTGTGTGAATACAATTACAGAGGCACTCTATGTTTTAGTTTTTTCTTTGATTTTGCATTATTTATTTTCTAGCAAACCTTGTTTTTTATAAGCTGGGCTTAATGACAAAAGTTGACACATGGGAGGGAATGTAGTTTGGACTGACTTTCACACAGTCTCTTCTGTGTTCAAAAGTTTTTAGTTTTTTTTAATTGCATCTAAGTGTCTAGGGGTATGTAATATATATCTGTTCCATACTGAGTAAATATGTTTTTACTGTCATATAATGCATTTTTAAAGTTAATCGTAAAAAATAACAACACTGTAAAATCTAATGACCACAAAATTTTATATAATTTTTTACAAATTTTTGGTTATCAACAATAACATGGAAATAATTATTGGCTTATCAGTATTGACTATTTAAAATTGGTGCATCACTATTCAGATCTTTTTTTTTCATCTTTTTTTTTACATCGGTTATTTTGAGTTACTTATAGATCTTTATAAAACACTTAATGGTCAGAGCAAGTGCATTGCAGTCAAATATTTATATTAGGTAGGGTTGGGCGATGTCTACCAAATTGGCATCAGAAGATGTCTATTGTGATGGACGATGACATCGAGTTAAGTCTGTTAATGTTGTTCTGTATGTCTGGAGAAAGAGAGAATGCGCACAGAGCTGAAAGGGCTGAATGAAGCGCATGGCTTTAGATAAAACTACTAGAGGATATAGCGCTGACACAAATGATCCTGAGTGCTTGTGGTGTGATCTGCGCTGTTGTTTTGACACTCTGCTCACTTCAACTAGAAACAGGAAAATGGTGCTACCGTTCTATCTTGCGGTCCGTATGGAAACAGGCCCTTTGAATATCACTGGTTTAGTTTGTGTAAAGCATCCAGTAGCCTATAATTTGTTTGCAAATGAACTGAAAGGAAAAGGAAAGGAACTCTTCATGCTTCAGAGTTTCAATTGTGTTCATTGAACTGTTTTGAATGTAATTTGTATTGTGAACTTTATTATTTGCGGGTGGGCGGGGAAATCACGTTGTGATGTCTGTCAGCCATCGGCGATGGAAGATGGCATTTTCTATCGGCCCAACCCTAATTTATATTCATACAATTATATTTAGGCTCTTTTGCATCTCTTTTTTTATTTTTCATATGTGGCTCCATGGCTTTTTTTCTTTTTTCTTTAATGTCTGTTTGCAGAACTATTATTAGAATAGATACTAGGTCAGTCATTTAAATTGGACATGTCTACATACTGTATGTAAGAAAGAAGCTTGAGTATAAATCAGGCTCTGTAAATTTACAATGTAATCAATGTGCATTTAGGTTCTCTGGTCTGTTATAGGCATTGATCCGGCGACGTGCCTAAATCGCAATCTGCCCTTTCATGTACAGAGAACAGACATGAAAGAGACAGGCAGGGTAACAGTGTTAAGAGTGTTCTGTTCAACGATCACAAACTATGTCCTACACTGTTAATGAAAATAGATGCCGAGGGGACTGGCACCAATAGGGCTAAATGAGCAGCAGTGTAGAGTATTATTTTTTATTTTTTTGCTTGTGTGAGGGGTGGATTGAGTTACTGTCAGTGTCAGCTTGACTTTATGCCATCCTTTCTCTCCATTTGGGCAGACAGTTCACTTTATGAAACCATCATTCTGCCTCCTACCCTCTGTGTCTTTAGTGCCATAGGGGGAAAGGCAGAATTCCATTTGACTTGTGTCACCGATTCCTCTTATAGTGAAAGTGAGGAGGAGCAAGAGAGGATATGGAAGCTCCAAATGGGACTCTTTTTTTTTATTTGAAGTGATGCAGATAGTGTTGTCAAAAGTTCAGACTGCGATACCAAATTGGGTTGAGCTGTAATCTTAAACACCTTTTTGACTGGCCATTGAGCTCACGCGCTCATCGGATGTGCTTGTAGTTGGCTACAAAAATCAATGCACGGCAGTGCTTGAAAGCTCACGGAAGTGGTTGAAAATGTTTTACTAATAATAATAATAATTTGTTACATTTTATATAGCGCTTTTTACTGTGGACGATAAAATTCGCTCTTCAGACGTTTTACAACAAGTGTTGCTTTGCAACATCAGGAGAAAACATGAAGACGTAGATATTCGAGAAGGTGTCTATCCAGCTCGTGTCCCTTAATCTCAAAGCGCAGAGCGGCATGTGACGCATCTTTGGGAGGAAATAGGCTATGAAACAAATCTTTTTTAAACAAATATAACATTTTCTTATATTCTTAAGATTACCGTTATTTACTTATAATCATTTAAATGTTTTACAGGCTGTAGTGTGTCGTTTCACTGACAGAAAATAAACATGCATGCTTATGAAATGGATGTTTGAGCGTTTATTATTTCAAATTGTAGGCTTTATATATCTGGCATATACTACAGTATTTAAAATAGCATATATGCATTAGTTATACTCTCAATTTAATTTACAGAGCAAAGGTTTTAGTTTAACTATAGAAGAGGATTAGTGTTTGTCGCACTGACAACAAGACTCGCAACAGGGGGCGTGGCATCACGATGGTGGCGCTCCATCGTGATGTATGGGGTCTGTTTGGGCGTTTAAAGCGTTTACCGCTGAACTGCTGGAAACTTCTTGCTTTTCAACCGCGGTAAGAAAAAAGTCCATACCGTCCCAGCCCTAGGATACCAGTCTTGGGCTACAGGGTGATATGACTGCTGGTTTTGAAAGTGGGAACGGGAGCATTTGAAAGCGCAAGCAGGCGTCAACCATGTGGACCGGTTGACTGATAGACCCCTGCATTCACAGCGCTCAAAGGGTCATATTTTTTATTTCAGTACCGATTTGGTATCACGGTCTGTACTTTTGACAACATATGCAGGGATGTTCTGGAAAAAATACATGTGGATCTGCACTTGTATTTAGATGTTTGCATGCACAGCACACGGCCTCTCATCGACCCTTTGCATATGGTCACGTCTATGCCTTTGACGGCCCCATGTCTGCTTTTTTTTAACGCTCAGTTTCCAGTGGCATCTTTGGGCCAATAAATTGGGATTTCCCTCCAATTAAAGGCCATCTGCCTGTGTGCCTCTGTAGAGGCACGGTGTGCTGTATCCTTCCACCCAGGGGCTAGTGTAGCTGTCTTTTTTTCTTTCTCACACCCTGTCACCATCAGTCTGCTGTTTGCTCCTCTTATGCCGCATTATACCAATGTTTTGCCAGCATCCCCCTGATGTCTCCCACTCTCTCGCTTCTCGTTCACCACGCTTGGTTACTCTGGCAGTGCCCTCTGTTAGAAGTCTGACCTTACTAATTGCTCTGGACCCTAGTGTGTGTGTGTGTGTGTGTGTGTGTGTGTGTGCATGCGTGTGGTCACTGTCAGAGCCATGACTAATAAGATAGAGCAGATCGGAGCTGGGGAGATGGGCCAACAGCATGGCGTGTGCCTGTTATGGGGGTAGAAAGAAAAAAAAAAAAACATGGAAGGAAGGCTGAACTTGAAAGGCCACCAACTGCTATTTTAGCCGCATGCCGCATGCAAACTTAGAGAAAAAGACATTGTCTTATTTTGTCATCATTTACACAACATCATGTAATTACAAACTAGTATGCTTTCCTTTTTTTATACAACTTATACAACTATTCTTGCATGCAATTACAATGTTCAGAGACAGAATCTTTGAAACTTCAAAAAGGAAGCAAAGGCACTATAAAACTGTAGTTCATGCATTCTAGGCTGTTTAAAAATATAGGACAGCTTTATGTGAGAAACAGTTGGGTATTTGTTATTTAAAAGAAAATCTTTGTTCATAAGAAATCATTAGAAATCTAGTGGTCCTATTTTTTTGTTTTCTTTTTTTTACACTTGATCTTGATTCACGAAACCATTTTAAGTAATTCATACTGATCTGAATTCATTCAATTTGACTGATCTGGTTCTTTGGTGAACTCCAACTACAATGATCTGGGGCCATTTTCACAAAATATTTTATCTTAGCACTAATAGTTCTCCTAAATGCCAGTAAAAGTTCTTAGTTACGAGTTTTCTCTTAAAACCTATTCACAAAGCTGCTGAGAGCAACTTTTACTAAGGAATACAGAGAAATCTCAAGCTAAGAGTAAAGGCGGAGTTAACCTAGTTGTAATGGATGATGTCATCACCCTTACTAACTATGACCACAGTGATTGGCTGTTAGCAGAGGGGCCTCTGTCAGTGATTTAATATAGAAATATAAAAATATTAGAAATATTTTGTTGAACAAGGTTTCATGTTGCTATATTCAAATAAAATGTTTAAAATAAGAATGTTGCCATATTCAAATAAAGATTTTAAAAAGTAGGCCAAGTTTTACAAATTAAATTACTATATGATCAGCTAATTGTCAGCCCTGTTACATGTCTGCATCTCGAGTGATTGCAGAATACATGCAAAAATTATGTTTTATAAGCAAAGTTCATGAGAAGCAAGTTCAAACTGTCTATTTAATTAGCGTGAGAGGAGGAATATACACAGCCGAGAGCCGACTCACCAAGTTACCATGACAGTTTTCTGCATCCCTCCGCCATCCCGTTCCTCACTCACGGTCTGCGATGCGGGGCAAAACTCTGGGTTTGCTCTAAATTCCAAGCTCGTATCCCTCGATCCCCTTGGACAGTGCGCCTAATATGCTTATATTTTTTTACTCTATTCGATCATTTGTACATCTTTTAAAAACAACTGCCACGGGTAATCCAACATTATTTTTTATTGAAGCTACAATAAAAATTATTATTATCACTATTGCCTCAATGTTGTACAGTGTCTTTGCGTGGATTGCTGCAACAGCCAGATTGTTTAGTGGTTTGGTCTTAGTGACTTATAGGAGTCCTCTTGATTACTCCTAGCATTTCATGAATTTAGGAGCTAGTTTTAGCTCTAAAATGCTTTGTGAATACGGCCCCTGGTCTATTGGTGACTAATTTAAATTTCAGTCTGTTCCTCACACAAAGCTACTGTATGGCTTCATTTGCATTAGCCATTTTATGGTTTTGGTGCTTTTGAGTCCTTTTATTGAATCTTAAAACATTCGATTCCTGTTCATTGTTATAGCATGGGAAAGTGAATTTTGAATCGCTCCTTTAAACTTGAGAGTGAGTAAACAATAAATAACTTTTGCATGAATGTTAAATGTTGTGGTCATTTTAAAGGTCAGACCAGGGTCCCGTTCTTTGTACATGGATCACTCCATTATCTGAATTTTACTGTTCACGATTTGACATAATCCAGTATTGTTAGTTTCTTTAAAGCTCATCCCGGAGTTGCTATCATAGCAACAGATCTGTAAGCTTAAACCTGCTCAGGAGCAGGCTTACTTCATGTAAACAGGATTAGATTGCATCTTTCTTTTTAAGTCTGTCCCAGCCACTGCTACTTTCTTACAAGTATACCCAATTGAATCAGGGACAATAATAATTTGAAATAATAATAATTTGAAAATAATATTATCATGTTGTGTAGTCATAATACAGACACAACCAGTTTTACTCACTGAGAGATTTATTTGTGAGGGAATAATTACGTAATAATTTTATTGGAGTCTTACCGATATGATGAACAGTTAGTCTGAGCATTAATTTGAACAGTAATGGTGGCTAATATGGGATTGGCTTGATGCAGCACAGGAGATGTAAGAAAATGCTGTCTGCTGTTCCATTAATGAAAGTTTTTAAGGGTCAAGAATTTTTTTTCTAATGCTGTCACGATGCAAATATGCAGATCAAATTAAATTGCTAATTACAAGATTGAAATACAAATATAATGCCTGTACAAACACTAGAAATTGTGAAATAATGGAAATAAAGTGGGTATAGGGTTGAAAAGTTTCTTGAAACTTTCCAGAATTTTTGGAAATTGTCTGAATTTTTGGGGAAAGTTTATGGTTAAAGTATTATAGACCCTTTGCAACCCTATAATTGGGAATAATGTAACAAGCTAATAGACATGGATTAGATTTTTTTTCAGCACCATTCCAGAGTCCTTTATCAAGCTCAATATGAAGAATCGAAGGATCCGCCAACAGCACAGTTTGACTCAATTTTCTAAATTAAAGTGCTATGATTGGTCAAACTAACTACTTTACATTTTCTTATTGAAAATGTTAATTTTCTGTCATCTTTTGGAATATCTAAAAGCCAGGTTTACCTAATATGTCATTATTAGCAAAACACATTTTACATTTTTTAATTCAAGAAGGTCCTCTTAATTCTAACGTGTACTTGGCCTTATGAAAAAGTAAAAAAGTTATTGTAGTTGTTTGACTATTGCATTTGTTACAATATCTTTATATCTATAGCATTTGCAATGAAAAATAGCAATATACACGTTTAGAAACTATAGCTACTACTGTAACTATAACACACCACAGTTGTAATTAGAGATGTTCCGATACCATTTTTCCCTTCCCGATACCGATTCCGATACCGAGTACTGATCCGATAACTGGGTGTGTATCTGTATACAGCTGTATATACTACTAGCCCTGTATGAGTTCCTAGAATTTTTTATGGTGTGCTTCAGACTTATCCCTAAATAAAACATGAACAAATACATACAGTGAACTACATATTTATTACAGTATTTTTATTATCTGACAAACATTTGACAGTAATATTATTTATTTTTCTTAAGAGAAAAAGAACTTCAAATTCAGCCACAAATCTAACACCGCAAACTGAACAAGGTATTTTAATATTACAATATAACAATAAAAAACTAGGAATATAAATCTAGGAATATAAAACAATATAAATATATATTAATTAGAAAACAATCTCTTTACAACAAAACAAGTGAAAAATAAGCAACCATCTGGGCATAATAATTATTGTTAGTAGAGACGTATTATTATTACATAGAGACGTAGCTAAATCTACTGTAGGCAACAGTAGCCTAATATATTCTGTCAATTTCTAAACATGAAACCGAACTTTTATTTTGACCGGTCTATCGCAGATAGTTTTCTCAAATGAAACGGTAAATTCTCATTAAGTGACGGTTTATATATATCATATAGTGACACAGGGCAGAGACTACAGACAGCGGCGTGTGCGTGTGTGTGTATGTAGGTGCGTGCGCACCCGCCATCCACACTGAATTTGCGGGAGTAATATTTAAGTGGTTAGGCGCTAAGCTCGCGGTCATAATAACCATGGGTCTTGTTTAAGAAAATGGTATCAGAACATGGGCTCAAGTACTCACCGATAGCGATGCCACAATTTGTTGTGGTATCGGTGATATTTCCGATACTAGTATCAGAATCGGAACAACTCTAGTTGTAATATAAATATTTAGTGAAAAATCTATTCCATTAACAGATTATCTTTTATAAATTTTTAGTTTTCGTCAAATGTATCACAATAAGCAGAATGTGATGAATTCTACTAAAGGTGGACATGAGTAGCTTAAAAAGCTTTCTAGTTGATGTTGGTGCAGAATGTTTTCTCCTCTTTTCATCAGTCTTTTTAGTTCATGTGGCTGTTCTAGGTCACATGACCTCACATGACTTTCTACATAGCGTTTTAAAAAGCAGTACATTCTCAATAGAATTCACATTTTATCAACAGTGTCGCAATACGAAAAGCTTGCGCAAATCTTATCGCACTTTTGGAGCGCACTGGTGAACATGCGCAGAGTGTATGGTGATTCGCGTGTGACTCGTGCACAATTATAAACCGGGCTTCAGTCATATTGTGCAGATAACTGGTCCGCTCATTTCGTATGGCAACTTAGTGCTTTATTAAAGCTATGAATGCGTGATGTATAAAACATTTTAATATCCTGTTTTGGTTATTTACTGTTCTGGTTAGCCAGCAAACTACGACCCTGGGTGTGTAATGTTCTATTTTTTTAAATGTCATCAGTGCTGTCTTGCCATCAGCCAATCGCTGCATTGTAATCATGGTTTTGAGTAGTGATACATCTGCCCTTTCCAATGAACACAAGAACGTGCAGTAATCTCAACTTAATCCAGATATTTTAATCAAATCCCCACATTTGTTTAAAAACCAAATGATCCAGAGATCAGTTATTACGATTAGAAGATCTGGCATCTATCAAATCATCTCAGATGTATTAAGCGTGATACAAAGCTTAATGGTTTCTTTAGGGATCTCAATGCATTTAGCATAGTTAAGCTCATATCTATTCCTGCATCCCATTATGCGCTTACACAGGTTTAATGATTACATAGATGGACTTTGATTGACAAATCTAAATGTGTTTAATTTGTTTGCACCTCACACAACTAGAGAGGGAAACACTGCTCCTGGTGTTTGTCATGTCACGTTATGCTCAGCTTCTCTGATGCTTCGTAATCAAGCATAAATCAGACTTGCAGCAGTTTAAACTCAACCCATGCATTTCCCACTCAGCCCACAGTTTTTAAAGCCTCAGAATGGCACCACTTTAGATAACCCCCCGTCCTATGTTGCCTTGCTCTCATTAACATCGATATACAGAATGTGCAGAAGTTAAAGAGAGATATGTTGAGAAAAGAACCAAACCAGACATGGAAGGATAACTTGTTTTGCTTTGGTTTTCAATTTTCTCATTATATGCAAGATAAATCAATGGCGACTTTGCAAGTTTGGAGACTGTAACGAGGAGGATAAGCCACCATCTGCGTTTCATCTCCAACGGCCACTTTTTCGATAATGAGCCACCCAATATGTGTACCTCTGCTGCCAAGTGACGGTATGTGGACGTCTTTTAGTAAGGCTACTGCTTTTTGGGTGGGCGAAACCATACCCAAGTTTCTCCAATTACTGAGACCCTCCAGCACCAGTGGCTTCACTGCCATACTGGAGCAGCTCTTATGACAGCATGTCAGTTATAATGCCACCCCATGTCACTGTCATTCCCATAACTAGGCCTGACACGCTCGCCTCGCCAAAACGATTCCCGAATGTTCTCATCATCTAACATTCACCACAGCGGAAGCCTCAAATTGAACAGGTATATTCCATGCCTTCATGGAGCAAGCCTACCTGATTGGAGCATGGCAGCATGCAGCGACATAGGTATAATTGGCCGTATCTGTTCAGATAATGTTTTTACCCTCGGGCAGCATTCATATCGATTCAGATTGATTGAGCCATAGATTAACTTGTTATGACTCTTCGCCTATTACTGTGAATTGATTGCCAGCCCTGGTCGTAACCAGTCGGAAAAGTGTAATTGCGGTAGATGTGCATTGTGTAATTGTGCCTCAGATTGAATTTTGCAAGGTGTTATTTTGCTGTTGCGCCCTCTCCTTGGTTCTGAAAAGTATGTTTGGATGCGTTTGCGTGTATATGTGTCAGAAGTTCTGACTGTCAGAGATTAGCGCCCAACAACATTGAATATGGAATAAGCTCATAAGCTGATGGGCGGACACACTCGCCGATGTTGACTTGTGCATTGTCCGTTTCAAAAGCCGTGCTATTATGTGTAATCCCCCTTGCTCCGCCGCCATTGATCTATCCCACCCACTCGCATGGGCATGACAATGTGACGAGAAGGTTTGCTCTCTCAGACGGTGTGGCTCTGATCCTGAGGAAACAATTCCATCTATCTTCAGTAAAGCACAAATCCCCTATCACACACCAGTCAAATTATCATCCATATCAAGAGGCTTTCTGTCAGATAATGTCATTTTGTGAGGCCAGACGCCATTGAGTGAAAAGACATGAAAGGCTTCTGGTCCCTGCAGACAAGGGCAGCAAAGGATGACTCTTTCTGATATCTTTAGATCTTTTCTTTCCCGCTCTCTTTCTTTCCGTTCTTAAGGCGTTCAAGAGGATCATGCAAATGTATCATTCTGTCCTCATTAAGGGTTAGAATCCTGGCACTGTATCCATCTTTTTGAATAATGTTGATATAACCGTGCTGTTGGCGGATCCTTCGATTCTTCATATTGAGCTTGATAAAGGAATAGTGCTGAAAAAATCTGCTCTCCCAACACACTTTTATTGCTTTTAGTCCATGTCTATTAGCTTTGAAGTAATAGTTTGCTTCTTTAATATTTATCAGTCTTTAGTCCTATTCAGACAGAAGAACTGGTCCTTGAAGAGGTCAGGAAGAGGAAGTTCATATTTCACAGATTTGATTTTAAGATGTCCTTGAACTTTTCTTATGCAACTTTGTTACTTTGTTAAAAATACATATAATACATATAATTCTCTCTTATTTTGAGCTTTATTGAATGCCATAAACGCAAAATTTCTTGCTGCGTTTTGCACCTTGATTATGGATTTATATATTAGGGGTGGGAATAGATTAATTTTTTTAATCTAGATTAATCTCACTGTGATTTTGAAATTAATCTAGATTAAAATAGCTCATTTGAATTCTGCCGAAGGCATTCAGAATATGTGCGCTACCAAAATAATGACTGGTGTTTTTACACTTGGTTCGATTGCCTGGACCGAACCCGAGTTCGATTGCTCCCTGGACCGTGGTCATATTATATTTTTGGGTCCGAAACCGGCGTGCGTTTGCGTCATCAAAGCAGCAGCTGTTTACCCCGTTACTTGGTAACGACGTCGAAAGAGAAGGTGGCAGAATGAATGGCGTTGTTCACCTAACTTTTATATTTTAGTTTTTGAACCGTTAGTTTTGTTACCAAAGCTTCAGTACGTAATGGCACTTGCGTCTATCTGCCGCGGATGTACTGCAAATGCTCTAAAGAACGCTGACGACGAGCAGAAATGATATGTCCAGCTCTCTGCTTGCAGTATGTCAGTCACGCTCGTCAGGACTCGAGTACGGTTTGCGGGTGAGCACCCGAGTTCGGAAGAGCGCGTTCACGCTTGATGTGGTAATACACGCAGGTTCGAAGACTCGTTCTCACTCCCTACAGTGCAATTCGGCTAGGTAGCTATACATCCGTGCTAAAATATCACTGTGAAAGTCATCATAGTTTGTGTAATATACACCCAGGTCCCAACCCAACTTTGAGAATAGATTAACGGCGATATTTTTTTTATCGCCCGATAAGAGTCTCACGTTAACGCAGCACGTTAACGCCGATAACAGCCCACCACTAATATATATATATATATATATATATATATATATATATATATATATATATATATATATATATATATATATATATATATATATATATATATATATATTTATATATTTATATATATATATATATTTTGCCTGAGCAAAATATTCCATTACAGTTTAGTAGTAATGATTTTATGAATTTCTTCACTGAGAAAATAGAAAGCATCAGAAACAGAATTGTAAATGTACAATCTTTAATGATGTCTTATGATTCAACCTCAATTATCGCCCCTCAAGAACTACTACACCGCTTTACAACTATAGGACAGGAAGAGCTAAATAAACTTATCATTGCATCTAAACCAACAACATGTTTATTATATCCAATACCCACTAAACTACTGAAAGAGTTGTTACCTGTAGTGGAAGAGCCTCTTCTCAATATTATTAACTCGTCTTTATCTTTAGGTCATGTTCCAAGAATATTCAAGTTGGCAGTCATAAATCATCTCATTAAGAAGCCACAATTAGATCAAAATAACCTAGCAAATTACAGACCCATTTCAAATCTTCCATTTATGTCTAAAATACTAGAAAAAGTTGTGTCCGCTCAATTATGCTCTTTCTTGCAAGAAAATGATATCTATGAAAAATTTCAATCAGGATTCAGGCCGCATCATAGCACAGAAACTGCGCTCGTTAAAATCACAAATGATTTACTTCTAGCTTCTGACCAAGGCAGTATCTCAATACTAGTTCTACTCGATCTTAATGCAGCGTTCAATACTATAGATCATAAAATACTATTAGATTGACTTAAATTACACTGGTGTTCAGGGACAGGCATTAAACTGGTTTAGATCATACTTATCAGACCGCTACCATTTTGTCTGTCTAAATGGGGAAAAATCTAAGATAACGTCAGTAGACTATGGGATGCCGCAAGGATCTGTGTTAGGCCCTCTGCTATTCTCAATATATATGCTGCCACTTGGTAATATTATAAGAAAACATGGAATTCATTTCCACTGTTATGCTGATGACACTCAATTATATATTTCATCACGACCAGATGAAAACGCTAAATTATCTAAACTGACAGTGTGTGTTGAAGATATTAAATACTGGATGACGTGTAATTTCCTGCTATTAAATTCAGATAAAATGGAGGTATTACTTATTGGTCCAAAAAACTGCCCAAAAAACCTCTCACAATACAACTTTACCTTGGACGGATGTCCTGTCACTTTATCCACTACAGTAAAAGACCTGGGTGTTATATTAGACCGCTTGTCTTTCGAAAATCATATTTCATATGTTACAAGAACAGCATTTTTCCACCTTAGAAACATTGCTAAGCTGCGTAACATGCTATCTATTTCTGATGCAGAAAAGTTAGTTCATGCGTTCATGACCTCTAGACTGGATTACTGTAATGCTTTATTAGCTGGTTGTCCTGCATCCTCAATAAACAAGCTACAGTTAGTCCAAAACGCAGCTGCTAGAGTTCTTACTAGGTCAAGAAAATATGATCATATGACACCAATTTTATCATCTCTACACTGGTTACCTATTAAGTTCCGTATCAATCACAAAGTATTGCTACTGACCTATAAAGCCCTAAATGGTTTAGCTCCAGTGTATTTAACGGATCTTCTATCGCGCTCTTTAAGATCACAAAACTCGAGGCTTCTGGTCATTCCTAGGATATCTAAGTCCACTGAAGGAGGGAGGGCATTTTCACATTTAGCTCCTAAACTCTGGAATAGTCTTTCTGATATTGTTCGAGGTTCAGACTTGCTGTCCCAGTTTAAAACTAGATTAAAGACGCATCTCTTTAGCCAAGCATTCACATTATAATTACCTTTTAACTTTTAATACTACAGTTAAATCGGATCAAAAGCATTAATATTCTGAACAGCAGCTATACTAATTATTTCCCATGTGCTTTTCTGTTCTTATCTCGGGACACTAGTCCCGAGGTAAATAGTTTGTCAGCTCCAGTTTGTATCCAGCCTCTAATGGAGACTTCAAATGCCCAAACACTTGTGATGAGACGACTCGACGCCTGTGAAGAGACGACTCAACGCCAGCGTTATGGCCTAAATTAATACATGATTGATTAACTTTTTCTAACATTTTTCTTTAACATTCTCTTTCTAACATTTTTCAATGTAGATTTATGAATTGCACTTTCTGTAAAGCTGCTTTGAAACATTGTGTATTGTGAAAAGCGCTATACAAATATATATATGTGTATATATATACATACATTTTGGCCAACTTTCTCTGTAAAATAAACGGAAGACCATTTGACGACTCTAACGCTATATGTGGAAAAAGGGAGAAGGCTTTTTGTTAAATACTGCACAAATAAAAAAGAACATGTTTTAAAAGGAAATGTCAGAAAAAAACTGCACAGGTCAAGCAATTTCATGATGTCACAATGTAGGTTTATTATTATTCTATTTTCTCAAATTGACAGGATTAAAAATGTTATGATTAATGTAATGTTGGTATACATTTTGCATACATTTTAGATTTACTGTAAGGAAACTAAATGCATTTTTTTAAATAATAATTTTCCTTGTCAGATTGAGGTCTTCTGGTTAAGGAATGCATATAGACATATACTGCATCACTTTTGGAGACAGGAAAAAATTGTTTTGTAATTTTTTTTTTTTTTTGGTCAAACCTTCCTAGCCATACACTGTCACAAGAGTTTTATTTAAACTGACCCAATATTTTTACACCCTGTCTCTTTTTTTATCATGTTCTGTTTCTTTTTTACCATATAAGAGGACATGATTCCATTTGTGTGCGTGTTTTGCTTTTCATCTGTTGTACCGTTTTTGAATCTTAAAATAGGAGACACCCTTTATGCAATGACTGATGCTACTGTCAAGCCATTTTCTATTGTATGCTGCAGAAAAGAGGAAGAAAGGGAACAATGGACTTTTGGGTTTTTGTAACATTCAGAGTCTGAGGCTGTGAGGCATTAGAGCTGTGAATTAGTACACACCCCTGTTGCTTTGTCCTTGCGGAAATTATCCTCTAATTAGTTCTATTATTCTGTAATTGTCGCCTTAGTGCTGGTCAGCTAAGCTCAGACTGTATGAGAACTAAAGCCATAGCTTAAAGATTTGATCTCAGCCATTACTTGCACAGCTAATCTGTTTTTCTTTCATCCCAAGGGTTATTTTTTCATGCATTAAAGCAATATTTCACCAAATCCCTAATATTTTCAAATATTCCTCTTCGGCTGTTGCCAGTTGGTTTCAATATACAAAATCTATTTTCTGTCAGAGTTGCTGCAAAGCTTCGAGGATATTAAATATTCTGAATGCCTTTTTGAAATGCCCATGCCTTTGGTAAAGATTGGCACTCTGCAAGAAAAAACTGCAGGTTGAAGGTTTTAATCATAGAATACTATTATATTTGTTTAATCTCAAAAGAGACAGAAATAGGGTTGTAATATCTAAAGTAGTGATTGTCCTACAAAGAAAATATATATTTTTAAAATTTAATTATTATTATTTTTTATAAAGAGTCTTCTTTATATATATTCAGATATGTTTAGATATTTTTAATCTTTAAATTATTATTATGGTTATATTTCAGATTTTCCAAGACCAGATTATATTAATTTCCTTGAGCTATATATATTCTTATTATAGATAAACAATTTTGATTTTTATTAAGCCTGCAGAGGTTTTAGGAGAAACACAGACAAATGTTATACCTAAATGTAGCGTCACTAAAACATCAATTACCTTCAATTAACCAATCATCTAATTAACTTGAAATATCTCTTAAGCAATGATGTAGAAATCTCTCCGCAAAATAATTTATCTGAATATGCATAGATGAGCAGCTTCAACAAGAGTCTTTTTTTTTTAAACAATGAATCACTGTGCTCAGATTTACCAAGAAGTCTGCAATCAAATCAGTGACTTTTTATATCAAAATTTTACAACATTTTCCAGGCAGTCCCAAGTGAATAAAAAAACATATAATATAATTTAAAATAAGTTTATTTCATACTAAGTATACTACAAAGCCATTAACATTCACTTGATTTAAATATTATAATTCAAATGTATTTGGAGTACTTCGTATTGCACAATACACATTTCTTAAAATTAAACCTTTAATGTGTTGTAATATCATTATAGTATGATCTCAGATGTATAATATCAGTCTTTAAATACAAGATATTTAAAGAGTACCTAAAGTATACTTGCAATAGTTCCACTTTAGCACAATCAAATATACTTAAGTATATTTTTAGTTGGACCTCAGCACTATTTCTGGATAACCAGTGCTTTTAGTACAAAATTAGTTGTTCCAATTTAGCAGACTTTAAGTATATCAGTTAAGTATACCAAAAGTACAATTGTAGGGTATTTATATAACGTACATGTAATATATATTTGTACTTACTCAAATACATTTTGGTGTATTATTTTTTTCACTTTTAGTTTTCCTGAATATCAGAAATTAGTATTTATGTATTTTTTATTCTTCCTAAGGACTTTTAAGATAAAATTAGAGACTTTAAGTTGATAGTTAAATAAAGTGCAACTGACAGAGCAGTGAAACATAAGTTGCATTAACCTTTTCCTGTCTGTGTGTGTGGATGAACGGGTTGGTTTCGGATAGGAGTGAGAGACGGAAACACTTCTCACCTGTGTGTGTGTATGTGTGAAATATTTGTTTAAGAATGTTTGTGTGTATTTTTGCATGCATGCAGAGTAATGCTGTGTCCATTCATGCTTGGATGACTTCCTCAGCTTCAGAGCAGCAGCCCATGTTGGCAAGGGATTAATTGTTTTGTATTATGCAAAGGATGTGAATTCTTTTCTATGAAATGAAATATGCATATTTCTCACTTTTTCCACTCTGTTTCACAATGTGCCGCACGCAAAATTATTTATACTTTACAAGCTGAGTGAACGACATCTGCTTGAATGCTCCGAGCTTTATTTTGCTTTCGTTTTTCTTTTTTACTTCTTACCAATCTCACAATTTTAAGCTCACTTCAAAACTCTCTGCAGCACTTTATTTAAAATACGAGGGCTTTTTGCAAGCACACACTTTTTCCTCCTTCGGAGTGCTGTGTTTGTGTGGTTCCTGAATTTGTCGGTTTTATTTACTTTTCTTACTCATCCCCCGGCCTCTTGCCTCCCCGCTTGCCATCAGCTCCGTATATGAGCCGCCAGATTTATCTGTCCATAATGACTCCTGCATCCAGCGTTTGTAGAGAGTTTCAAATGAACGCATCAGCGAGCCGCCGCGAGCTGCTGGCTGCGTACCATGCAAGGGACCAAATTAAAGCGCCTGCTCTCTGCGGGGCAAGTTTGTCACGTCAGCTGATTATAAAAAGCTCACATCATACTCCTCACTTATTTCCTGGCCCTTAGGTCTTTGGATCTCCAGGGGGGATGAAGGGAAACTAGGAGAAAGAGAGAGAGTAGTAGTAAAATGGCAGTGGTCCAAAACCACAACGTTTTTCGTAGGACCCAGGCTGGTTGGGAAAGGTCACTGGGACTGAGATGAAGCAGGCTACGGAGAGAGGGGTTGCTGGGTAATTGGAGCTCTCAGCACACTGGCACTAGCCCATGTAGCACTGTTGTCAGAGAGGTCTCACCAGCGCACGCTCTGCAGAGTGGTTTCGGGGGGGAACGTTTGTCAAAGTTAGAGCCCAGTGACCATGACTGCTGTTTTTTAAGCATGCCATACATGACTCGAACTCGCAGCGCTGCCCTTGGCTACGTGTGGACTCAAGGTGCGGGCCAGAACATAAACTATGATTTTCCTGTAGAGACTGGCAGGAAAAAGAGTATAGCTTTAGATTCTCCCGTGTATCTCAAAGTGGACGCCGGGGTGTTGTCAAATTAGACAGGCTTTTGCACAATACTATGCATTAGTTAAAAGTGTGCCAAGTGTTTGAAACTCTTAATTTAACAATGCCAAGGAAGACTGTCAGCTTGTTATTCTAAACTGAGCAATGGCTGTCTGTGTGTAATGGTGAAGGCAGAAGGAGTCAGTTTAGACTGCATGTTAATTTCTGTCAGCCGTGAATAATCCCCTCTGCCAGACTAGTCCTATGCCCACACAGCGGTCAAAATAGAAACAAGGCGAACTAAAAATTACCCACACTATTGTGTCTGTCTGTCTGTCTGTTCGTGTGCCCTGGTGTAGAAAATATGAGACAGCAGATCTACACATCATTAATATATATACAGCCTTTTCCAGCCATCTATGAGAGTAAAGGAGAAAAAAAAAACAGGTGCTTAGACAGGTTAGCCTGATTTGGCTATTACTTATACTTAAAAATAAAGGAAAAGAAGATCTGTTGACAGAAGCCTATTATTTGAAATGGCAAGAGTTAAAAATGTGGTCATTATTTAACTCATTCAGTCTTTTTTTTTTTTGAGTAACACAAAAGGAGAACCTTTCAACGTTTTTCATGCCCGGATTATAATTTACTGTTTTATAATTTTGTGTATAATATGATGAGTTTAATTTAAATCCAAAATTATATAATAAATAACATCAGACTAATGAAATTACATAAATTCCTGAATTACACAATGTTAAAAAGGTATCCCAACACCGATACACCCATACAGATGCAGAAAGCAATGCTTATGTCAATGCATTAAAAAAATTGGAATGAACTAGATGACGTTCAATGTGTGCCATAGAGATTTGTCTCTCTAATCTGTATATTTCACCATCCTCATTCATATTAAAAGATGCCTTAGGGATCCACACTGAGATTTGAATTCATAAAGAAAGTGCCACCGGGCCAGTGTTGGTCAGACCGTGTTTAAATCCTACTCTTCATCCAGATGTGAAATTATTAATTGCAGCTATTAGTCTCTTCCATTGTGTTATTTTGGTACACACCAGAGGCTTGTGGGTCTAAATATTGGGTGCATTTGGGGGTGAAGTTCAAAAGAGGATGTATTTAATGAACCGAGTGAGGAAAAGTTAGTAAACACTGGAGAAATGGAAATCTCCTGTGGGGAAATGTAGTTTAGTTATTTTTTTATTGTCTTTGCTAATTGTTATGTGATGATAAAAAGCCAGATGCTACAGTTTCATCAAGACACTTGCACTCTTTTTTTAGATGTTTTGATGCAATTATATCAGAGTTATGAGCCTATTTATTCATACGTTTCTTTGAGTAACATTTTCGGAGAGAACATCACAGTGAAGTTCCCTCGGAGGAAACTGAACTTTAGGGTGAATGACAGCAAGTCTCATGGCAATTGTTTCTTTTCTGCTTTTAGATAACCTCAAATCCTCATTCAAGTTAAAGTTATATGTAGCTCATTCACACATAAATTATAGCATTATTTTGTGGTGCTCTACTTAGAGAACGACGAATGGAAAATTGAAAACAGACCTGACAAACTACAGGGCTTTTGTGGTAATATAAGGAGAGGCAGGTAAAACATCACTAGAGGGAGCTCTAAACAGTGGCGATTAAAGAGGACAGACAAAACCTTTTTAAAAAATATTAGATACTTGAGTCACATAATTCTGGCTCTAGTTTGAAGCTGCATGAAGATGCGATTATTAGTAAATAATTTATGAATACAAATTGTTCTCTGAGATGACACGCTAACCCAAAATATGTCAATGTAAACATAATCACGCACCTACACACAGACAAAAACGACAGGATAAGGGTGAAGGGTGTTCTGCACATCTTGTATTGCGTGGAAAGTTATTCCATTTCTTGGCAAGGCTCATATTTGCTCATTTGCAATAACCGAGAACGGATGAATCGGTCATTCATTCATTTATAACAATTATCATTGTTTTGTTTTGCTTAGTTTTGGGGTTTTTTCCCCACTCCAAATTTCATTGAGGCAATAATCAAAATGTTAAATTCGATAGCAAGGATAGTCATTTGTCTCTAGAATCATTACATATTTTTCAAATTTTTCATTTTAGGACTGTGATCATTATCCATTATAAATTAAACTTTAAATTTTCACTGCATTCCCAGAATGCCTGAGGCAACCATTATTGTAAAATGTTTTTTTTCCCCTCTCCCTGAAACCTTCTGTCAGCAGTGCAAAGCAATAAAACATAATGTTTGTATTCTATTTTATGTGTGTATTTGCTCTCTTAGCTGTAATGAACAGTACTAATGTGTTGCATTATAATGTGATACTGGGGTTCACTTTTAAGAATACGAATTGTGTGTGTGTGTGTGTGTGTGTGTGTGGCACATCATTCTAATTGCATGTGACCCTGACATATATGACAGCCAAAATCTGCATGCTTTTTGGGAGAAGGAATGCGAGTATATTTATTATCAGAATATTGTATAAGATCGAGCGGGCATTCAGATGAGTCCCCAGAATACCAACATGGCTGCGCTTACTCTACAAGTCAATAACGGAAAAGAATGAGTTTGACAGTTCAAAGAAAGCCCCTGCATAAAGCAATGCAAATATTGTTCCAGCTTCTCAGCGAACCCTAAAATGTATTCTGTGCGATTTCATATTCAGGTGTGGAGAGTTATAATTAGCCATAGAGGAAGGCTTTCTGTGCTTTCTCTCTATCGATGTAGTTCCTCATTGGAAAACACCCTTTTCCCTTCTCCATCGTGGAGAGATGGCACTTCAGTGTCAGTTTATTTACCTCATCTGCAACATGATGACAGCACAGTTAAACAAAGATGGCATATACACACGAATGGGAGAGAGTGATTAATAATGAATACGGAGATGATGGACGGAATGGGGTTTTCCGACCATAGCCTGGCCATCAGGTTAGGATAACTTCAGATCTCATAAATATTTATTGCACTTTATAAGTTAAGTGTTGTTTTCTCCACAAATCAATTAGATTCAGTGGCAGTCCGTTCTAGTCCATCACTGAAGCACTGTCTTTATTGGTAACAATTTTGAGTGTTTTACAGCAGTTTCCAAACAAAACACATCCCACCACACCCCCCCTTAGCTTGGCTTAACCGGACACCCATACAGTAAGGACTTGCTCGCTGTGCTTTCGTCCTCCCGTCTGTGCGCTGTCTGTCTCAACATTCTGAACAAGATTGGTTTTGCATATCTAACGTGGCGCAAAGAAGATCTGCTCCGTCAATACTGACTGGCCTGCAGTTTTATGTAGACAACTTGTCCTCTGTGGTCTGTTTTTCTATACAAACAGCAGGAGTTCCCTCAAGGTCTTATTTCATGTGTTTGTTTTATCAGCATCCTTCATTTCTCCTTGTTTACACTCCTGATTTTGATTCAGTCTCCCCCATGTCCAACTCAAAACTGTCCTCACTTTGTACATGGATCAAGATTCGCCGTGTGGGAAAGACAATCCAAAACTATTCATATTGATTACAATGAAGTGCTGGGGTGCAAAAGATGTTTTGAATGCTTTGAATAATTCAGGACCGCCATGCTGTAAATTTTAAACCGGTTAAGTCAGAGACGGGTAGCAATCGATATACAGACACGAGATAAAAAAGCAATGGAATGAAGAATATTGGTGTGTGAAGACTCAGAACAGGCCATAAAACAATATTACAACTTCCAAATGTCTTCAGCTGTGCTGTATGCAGGACAAGTGAGAGATATTGATTTGCAATCAGTCTGTGTTACTGAAAGCTTTGGCTTCGGCATGGTCTGCGGGAGATACCTCCCCATTATTATGTTTTCCCTATTTATTTGATCTGTTTTTCAAATCTTTTACTCATGAAGCATCGATCAACGCTGCACTCATCAAACTGTACTTTCAAACTGTGCTTTCTGGTGATCCCATGAATTTTATTTAAGACCTGTGGGTCTCAACTGGTGGTACATAATAAAAAGCAATTTACTATGTCATTTTATGTAGATAGGATAGAAAAGTTAATAGGCTTATGATCATAAACACTTTAAACCTTAAAAAAAATAGAAAAAGCTTACCATGTCTTTTGGCTGTGACATCAAAGCCTGTGTGTCCAATCAAATGATATAACTTTGATATTTTGGCACAAATTCATCTGTCACCTAGTAGGAGTTAGCCAAATTTGACAGATGCCTACATGGACAGGTTGCGTGACATGCCCTTATACTCATAAATCAAGAGCAAGCTTCACATGGTAGAAGAAAATGCAACCAAGCCTAGATTAAATACATGTTCACTTGCAGCGAGGATAAACATGGTTTGCGCCAAACTCAATTTGTTTTATGTGGTGAATTATTGGCTGCAGAGAGCATGAAACCATCAAAATTCAACAGACAGAAACCAAATTTCCCTAGTCAGTTGATGTCATAGAAATCTAATTTCTATTGATTTGAAATAAAAAATAAATTAAGGACATTTTGATGTAATTTTATATTGAAAAACGGCACTTGATGTACATTGTGTCTTGATGCAAAACCAGTTGAAAATCACAGGTATACAGTAGATATTTATTATAAATGAGCTTATTATATTTTCTAATAATAAGTAGTTCCAGCATTACATAGAGAGAGATTACACGTTCTTGCATGTTCTTTTCCTTCTTATTTCGCATGTGTGTTGGTAACGGAGAAGGCGAACTCTCAGTGAGTGGTCAATCTGGAACAGACAGGCTGTTAGTAGAGAAAGTCTTGTCCTGATTGGGACCCCTGCAGCGGGAGAGAAAGGGCAAAGAAAAGAGCAACAGACTCGAGAGAACAGAGAAAAAGAGTGCCACAAATCAAAATCAGTTTTTCTTCCTCCTGACACAGCACTCACCATAGCCTACCCTATCTGTCATATTCCACATTTTGTGTGAAAGTGAATAGTATAATTCAATTTTTACAGGACTGGTTATTTAAGGAGTGTTTCTTTCACATTATACAGCATATTTTCATATATTTAAATATGACACTGTTTTTTACTTCCTCTAAAATAAATTCATCTTGAATCAATAGTGTATTTCAAGCTTAAATTATGCCAAAAATAATTGAAAAAATTAGAATTTTTTTTAAATGAATGTGAAAATTAGCAAACACTTAAGCCTTATTTTGTACAAAATATTAGAAACAACAATTCAAAAATGTATATAGCTGAAACGAAAATACACCCCATATTGATATGTCATAATTATGCTATTTGAATAAAACACAAATTTTACTTCTGTGACAGACACTTCACTCCGGAGGGGAGTAAAGGTGCAGTAGCCCAGGGAAAGACTCTTAGCCGCAACCTCAAGGTTGAGAGAACGAGAGCAGGAAAGAGAGGAAAGAGGAGTAGCTGTCAGTGGGTGGCATCAGAGGCAAGGCTAATGATTTGGGGGCGAGAGTGACAGGCCCAGTTTTGGGGGAGAAAAGGGGAGAAGAGTGAAAGCAGCGAAAGATGACACACCGCCCCAGTGGCGCGCACACACAGGACGTCTCTGACAGGCGCTGGAGGTCTTCCGACTCCTCCGGGCTGCAGGGGCCTGACATCCACTGCTGAGAGACTTTGGAGTTCATAAACTTGCATCTCTCTCTCTCTCTCTCTCTCTCTCTCTCTCTCTCTCACTTTCTCTAGCCAGCAGTTCAGGTGCATATAGTATATGAGTGTATGGAAGACAGAGTAAGAGCATGTCTTGACAGCGCTTGACTGCTAAGAAGCAGGTAAGTGTGTGCAGATTGACGACTGGCGTTTGGGTGAGTGCAGACAACTCTCGCGCAGGTGTGACAGCCAGGAGGAGTGGAACTGGCAAGAGTGACATATCAGAGGCAGTTCAGAGCCACCATGTCACTAATAGGAAATCAACAAAGGCCGTGGGAAAGTCTTCCCTCAACTGGCTCTAAGTGACCAGCATAATTCAGCATAGGGACATGTAATTTTAATCATTAATCCCTAGGCAAGAGCAGGAAATGTCCAGTCGAATAAGTTGTGATGGGTACTTGCACTTGTCAGGTTGTGAGTATTTTCTGAGATTCTGCTGTGTGTGTGTTTTCACTTAATAAATTGATGTACCTGTTCAATATATTAATGCAACGCAATTGACTGAATCTAATAAATCGTAAATGCGTCCCCCTCAATTTGTTCGTATTTACATAGAGGTTTTCATGGGCCAATGTATATAATCTAGATTTCAATTCAAAGACACAAGATAGTCTACGCATGACCTGATGTTTTATTCTTATCCAAAACTAGGCTTAATGGAGCCCTGAACATACGTTTCATTCATATTCAAAGCTGGAGGGTGTTCTCTCCCACAAAGTCCAAAACTGACTCATAGAAGTCATAAATTACATTAATTACAGGAAATCCGTTATATGGACAAAGGCATCCAGAGTTTAGTGTGGCTGAATAAAAATGAGAAACAGACTGATGACAAGCGAAGACAATAAACACTCAATTGTCAAATCTCTGGGTATTTTCAGAGCATTAAAGCAGTGCTAAATGACAGCTTTATTATAGAATTATAGAATACAATATTGGTTAAAATATTTAATAAAACAATATGGTATTACACTTGACATTTTAGTCCACCTCACTTCTGAAATAAAGATAATTCAGCATTTTTAATACTATAATACTACATTAATGTTTTTTAATACATAATTTTGTAATACTATAACACTGTATTGTTTGAATTGTTACATTCATATTGCACTCATTTTATGTAGCATATAGTATTAAAAAATATATTTCAAAAGTATAATTGTGATTTGATTAATGCAACACAATTCAAATTAATATATTATTATAGCATTAAAAATATAAATGGAAATATCCAATTAACGTGACAAACTGGTTAAAATAATAATCCCTGTATCATAGTATTAAATGTTTAAAAATATAATTAATATGAAATATTTTATTCGTATTTAATACAAATATATAATTAATATATAATTATATACAAATATAATTATTAATTTAAGTAATCAAAAAATATTTAGATTTTCTAATGTTTTTATATGGACTGACATCAACAATTAAAATGGGCTGCAGATTGACTTAAAAAGATTTATATTTTTGTGCAAACTGGTTATTATCTTAATATTATTTATTATATAATTATTTAAATGATAGTGCTGAATGCGTTTAAAACTCTGAATTTTACCATCTGATCTTACAAGCTTCAACTTTTTTTCCTCTCTTGTTTTATTGTATTGCCACAAGAATTGATCTGCGGAAGGAGCCGATATGCTGGTTGTAAATTATTCACATGGTGCATGACTTTCAGTGGAGAATGCACTATGGAAAACTCTGTCTTTGCCAGGCTCGGCTGAGCAGCACCAGCGAACGCCGTCAAACCTCTAGCCTCTACCCCCCACCGCTCTCCCTCTGACATCCACCCGGAGAGAGCAGCCATGATGTGGTCAAACAGCATAACATATGACCCTAAGGGAAGGCCAGAGGCAATGCTGCCTGCCTTCTATTTCACCCTCTCTTTCCTACACCTAGTGTACACACGCACTGGTCAGGCAGACAAGACGAGCACAGTTAGATAAACACAGGTGCACACACGTTTGCCAGCCAGTCTGCAAACTGACATGCATATTCTTCGAGGCGACGTACCGACGGGCGTGCTCAGACACTGATACTGCCTACGGTGATATCGATAACAAGCCATTAATAAATCAAATTGCCCGAATCAAAGTATTTACTTGACATGGCGAACAGCAAAGCAAAACTGTGGTGTGGCTAGGCTTATGAACTGCAAACAAACAAAAACAATCCCATTGCAAGACACAAATTATCCCGTAGTTATTATTGTGAGGCGCATTGCTTGTCTCAATTTTTTTATTTAGAGGCCATGAGACATCACATCTCAATGGGTTTACGGCATCAGCTTTTTAAACTACAGTTGTTTTGAAGTGCTCGTCCAGGGATCTCTGCCAATAACTCAGTCAAGTCAAAAGACAATTTGTATTCAGGTGAAATGAAATCTCTGCAGGATTGGACTCGTTTTAATTCTCAATTATATTCAGTTTGGAAGGGGCTTCAATTCACCATTATATACAAGTCTAATTACACTATGTTTTTATGTACAGGACATCCTGTATTGTGTGTGTGTGTAGTCAATAGTTAATATAATTTTTCTTCTTCTTCTTGATAGGAAATGTTCTCTGTCGCTCATAATTAATATATGACGTATTGTACTACTGTGTACATGTATTTCTGTCCGCATAAAAATGAGATCAAGCGTTCAGAAAGTCAAAATTCCTGCTTAGTTTGTCTGGAGTAGATGTACAACCTTTTTAGGGAACGTATTAGGGATTAGGTGCATTTCTATGCCTGATACCATTGTTAGTGCCGCAGGCAAGCTTATGTTTCACCTCCAGCCATGATACATACCTTAATTTAAAGCCAACATCTCTATGAAAAGCATAATAAACAGAGATAAATAAGCCACATAATTTTCTTTTAGTTAAGTCTCTGGGCAATGTTTAGCTCAGTTCTGGTATTTTTAGTTATTTAACATTATCGATAAACGTTCAAGATTTTTTTTTGTAGCGCAATTTTGTTTCTCAGCTTTGATGGTTTTTATAAATGAGTGATTTAATATTTGTAGATCAATATCTGAGTAAACATCACGGTAAGTGTTACTCCTAATATGTTTACTTATATTGAGCTACATTAAAATCATATATTAAATCACTCACTAACCATACTACGGTAACCCTTTACAATAAGGTTTTATTTGTTGACATTAGTTAATGTATTAACAGGAACTAGTTAATGTCTAGTTAATGTTAGTTAAAACAAATACAGCTGTTCATTGTTTGTTCATGTTAGTTCACAGTACATTAATAATGTTAACAAATACAACTTCTGATTTTAAATGTTGAAATTAACTTTAACAAAGATTTACAAATGTTGTAGAAGTGCAGTTTATTATTGGTTCACGTTAACTAATGAAACCTTATTTTAAATTGTTACCCATCTTACTTTTAATTTTATCCAACAGTATCTATTTAAGTGATTAATTAATTTATATTGCACATCAGAAACTGCATACGTGCAACAACTTAGTGCTGGGAATTCTCTCTGATTGGGATGATACTATCTATTTGATCTTAAACTCAGGAGCCAATCAATCTAAATTTACAAAAGCTGATATGTTTAAAGGCCCCCTGAAATCAAAATTGAAGTTTAGCTTTTAGTATGACTATGTTAGCCTTAAGGTAAGGAATAAGCTGGTGTGTTCCAAATCAATGACAAAATTCACATTTAGGAGCATTCAAAACTTGCAGTCTCTCACTTCCGTTAAAAGGAATAACAGATTTTGATGACATCATTGCAGACTTCATCTTCTCCACATCTTTTGTCCAATCAAATGCTGTCAATAATCAGAGACGTCCCGCCCCCTATACTATAAATAGATGCAGAAGGCTGAAATCAGTCAGCTGTTCACACATTTACTATATTCTACATGGTGAATGGCACTATATATGCAATAGGAAACTATTCAGACATTGTAAATATGCTTTCAGTTGAAGCGAGCGAAGTCTGGTTTCACTTTAGTTTCACGGGCACCGCCGCAGCGCACACACATAGTCTAGACCGTACCCATTGACTAGACACGAGAGAGCAGCGCGGAACAAATGCGCGATTCGGCGGAGACAGCAAAACATATCGAACCAGAATGCTGTATTTCAAAGCGATATGGAGAAGATTATGATGTTAAACGGTTAGAGATTAGGAGGAAACTCGCTTTACCAAACAGAAAGGCTCTAGTCAAACTGTGGAATAACGAAACGCTATTGGCTGTTTCAAAAAAGGGGAGGAGCTGCTAACAGCTGGAGCCGTTTCAGGGGAAATTACATCAACACATTGAATAAAGGCACGTTTCAAGGCACTTCAGTGGGCCTTTAACTCTTCAACCCCAACTCTCCTTTTTCCATTCCCATTTAATCATGCTTATTATATTGTCTCTCTTTCTGCCTCCCTGTCTTTTTTTTTAAAAGTCTCACCTGCAGTCGCCTGACATGTTGCAGTAATTGTCACCTTCTGAGTGTGTTCGCAGGTGCAAGAGATAGTCTGTTTACCATCTCTCATCCGTATAATCTAGCACCTTTGCCAAATTAGGTCTTTTGTTCAGCAGGGTTTCCTCTTTGGAGGCAGGGCTGCAGCATGTTAGGTCAGAAAATCAGCTCCCTAATGAGGATCAACGGCAGCCATATGTTGGGTTACAGCGGAGCAAAGACCTAGTTCTTACGCTAACTCATTTACATCTTGCATCTTGTTTGACCCAGCACATAATATTCATTCTTTATTGCTGAGATTTCACTATTAATGAAAGGTACTTTCACTGTTGTGCACAGTGTTTATGTGTATACTTTGTTATGCTTATGAAAGTAGCAACACTTTTGTTTGATTGATTACTCCTTAGCAGGCTTTTAATAGGCACTCAGGTGAAAAATTTGTCTGAAATTCTTTGGGGACAAATGAACACATATGTCTTAGTTGCTGACCTATGCATTTTTTATGAATACTGAGGTGGTTCATTGTTGTGTGCCAAGTTGCAAAGGTCTGAGTTTTAGGCTGAATTATTTGTAAAAAAAAAAAAACTAATACATAATGGTTACGAATTCAGAAGCTGTAAGAAATGTAAATGTAATATTTCAGCATTCTCTATTGGAAGACATGTTTTATGTTCTGTGACTAAGCAACAGTTTTAGTTTGAAAACCTGTTTAAATGTCATCCACTTGGAAGCTTTTATGTTCGCAAATCTATGGACCAGTTGTTTTCAACCAACTGGGATGAATTTTAAAAAGTTAAGTTCTTCCAAAGTTGGACCAAAGCTATTATTTTTATTCTAAGCATCCTTTTATTACAGATAAGATATCAAAGTCTCCACTTTTTATTTTTCTGTCCTCTTCTCTCTTTACTTATTTTTGTCCTTCTGGAATCATGGACTAAGATCATTACATTGAATGACTCTCTTTGATTTGCAGTAAGGTACTTTTGAATATTGGTTTAAATTAAATAAGTAATATAATGGAGGATGCATTCTACATCTCATGAAATAAGGTGCCTATTATATTAGACCATTACATTTGTACTGAAGTTTTATCAACAAAATGTTTACCCTAAAGTTTGGGCATTACTTTTTGTGGCATTTTTGTAATGGTTTGTAATTTCCGAATCCACACACCAAATCCACAGTTTAATGTTGGAAAAAGCGGCCTGCGCACCAGGCCCATGGTACAAAATGGTTGTACCTAATTGTAGTCTCCTAATGAGTAATGGGTGTGTTTTGGGCGTAACGTGCAATAAACCAATTAGTCTCATCCCCCATTCCTTTTAAAAGCCATTTGCGCTTGCGCCATGGTGGATTTGCTATGTGGCGGAATATAGACACCATCAACCGACAACTCAATTTAAATATGTATGTATGTATTCATGCCAGGATTGGTTAAAAAAGTAGCCAATTTCATTTGTCATTACTGCAAATAGCTAATTCTGATAAATGCAATGACTATCCATTATGACATGTAGTCTTTTTATCTTTGTACACAATACTAATCTTTTACATTGTAATCCTTTTATTTTTAATATTATTTTTTTTTGTGTGTGTGTGCTGCTGCATCCCTGTGTGTGTGACAAGTGTATGTGTTGTGCACCCGCCTATAGGCACATATTACTTACTTGCCCTTTAAATCACACAAAATACTGCACTATTTACTTTAAACCAGGTTTTTGTTCAGACCAGCATGCCAATGGGCGAACAGATTGGTGCTAGTGCATTTGCTATTTAAACAATGTGTCGTTGAATGTAAAAATGATAACTGCGTTGGGCTGATACTAGCAAAAAACACTTGTTGGAAACACTATGGAAATTTAGAACTTTTTGATGAAACTTGACCATACTTTTGTTGACATTCATTCTGAGTAAAAATTATGCATGCAATTTTTTTTTTGGTGTCATTGTCACTTTCTGTGGGCTATAATGTCACTGAAAGATTATCTATTTGACATCACTTATATATTTTATGAATGGATACTGCATTGAAACATGTTCCTCTGAAACCATGTGCGCTTCATTTTAGTGCAGCACAGTTGCTTCCAGAGTCCTTAAAACAGGATGTTGGTTGCTTAGAAAAACCTTCTTGTCTTTTGACTTAGCTTTTGCGTACAAGCGCAGAGTTGTCAGATAGGTGTGCGTGTGCGCGGTTAGTGGGAATAGCAGTGGAAACACTGTTACATGGTTCTGATCAAGTCTATATGTTGCAGTCATGTTAACATATGGAATTGCACACATCGATCCAAATCCCGTTATTTTTTTATTTTTTTCCTTTTTATACGTGAAAAATCCTCCGAAACTTTGAATTCAGAAATTATAAATTCCATTTTATTCTATAATAAAGCAATTAGATGTCAAATAGACTATCATTGACATGTCAAACTCTTCCACTTGACCTGCACTTTTCGAGAAACTTCACAGGAAGATGCCCAAGTTCAGTTTTGTGGTGCAAGTGGATAGTTGTCTATAAATATGAATAAATATACATTTTAGATTTTTTTTTATCATTAATATAACACTACTAGTTTTTGGTACTATTCATCACTTTATTCAGGCAAACATTCTGCCAAAATGGCAACCCATGAAATCCCCCCCCCCCAAGTCTCGAAAGGCCTAAAAGATTTATATATTTGAAATATTTGCAAGTACTGACAGAATTAAGCAAGTATTATTCTTATCAATCTCAACCCCATGACAGATTCCAATAAACCAGTGACCTTTCAATTTGCCATTGATGCATAGCCCAGGATGTGAGTTATAACCTCTGATCTGGGTCAGCGATAGGTAGCGGTGTCTGATATTCATTTATCAAGCCTGAATATATTTATCATCAATCTGTGCAAATGATCTGTGGAATTATTGCTCTCTGCCAAAGCGCAGGAAGGAGGTTCATTTCAACTGGCTGATAAAGTCAATAAACGAAGAATGTGTTTCAACACCTTGTTTTTTTTGCTGTGTTTAGATGAGAAATTTGGAGTTGACATTCCAGCGCTGTGGGAATGGAGTGAGGAAACATATCTAGGTTTATTCTTCCAGTGGCGCTCAATCAGTTTGACCCTTGGTGTTTACAAGTAGAACAATCTTTTGATGTGTCTCATTTTAGTTTGAGACGGATACCCACTCTGCCACTGGCTGTGAGGCTCCATATGTGCCTCACGGCAGGAGATGAACTTTGTTTTCAAAGAGGTGATAATGGCAGAAAAGAAGAGGTGGTGGCATGTATTGCCTCTGCCTTCTCTTTTGTTTTGTTTTACATTTCTGCATTCTGCTCTCGCTTTCATTTTCTGCTCCATACATACCTGTAGGTTCATACACACAGGTTTTACTCTGCAAAAATGTAGTGAGCTATTTGTTTTTGTTTATTGGTGCACCAAAATGATTTTGAAAACCGAAACCAAATTAAATGAAAATTAAAGTTGATTAAAGTTTAAAGGTCCCGTTCTTCGCGTGTTTTCGAAGCTTTGATTATGTTTATAGTTTGCAATATAACATGTGTTCATGTTTCGTGTGTAAAAAAACACAGTATTTTTCACACAATTTACTTATCTGTACACCACTGTTTTCACTGATGAAAAAACGGCCTGATGATTTCCTTGTTCTATGAAGTCCCTCCTTCAGAAATACGTAACGAGTTCTGATTGTGCCAGTGCTTCCCGTGTTGTGATTCGACAGCAGCTTAGCGCACGTTGCCCGGAGAGGTCACGCCTCTTACCATAACGGGGAGATACGCGCGCTCAATGTTATTGCAAAAATGTCTATATTTCCTTATCAATTTGAGCCGGAATCAGACCCGGAGAATATCGGATCGATTACAACCTGCTCAGGAAAGACATTTGCAGGATGTTTCACAATGGTAAGCTGTCTGTTCAGTAGTTGTCATGCTTTTATATTTGGCTAACGTGCACTAACGTGGCTGCAGCTGAACGAGTATGTGGTTAAACAGTAAACAACAGATATAATAAACAAATCATTTAAACTGATCATTACAAACACCAACAATCGATGGTGTCTGAATACACTTTTTTAAAAAGTGTTTCGGATTAGTTTCAATTACCATCTAACGTTAGTTAACAAAGCTAAACAGCGTTGCACTTTGTGTAATGAGTTACATAAACTGTTAAATGGACCAACTTAAATAATAAAATACACTTACCGGTTGTGGTCCATAAACAACGCCTTCTCCAGACAAAGAGGGACGTCATCTTTTAAGAATAATCTTTCTGCGAATCCGGCATTAAACTGATTGAGATTGAGGAAGCAGTCCTCAGCAAAATGTGCTACACATAGTTTTAAATTGTGATTGTAATTTTCCGGAACCGAGTTAAACATAAATTGTAACCATTGATCTCTACGTACAGCATCCGTGGGAAGGCCAAACAAAGGTGATTTGACTCAGGGATGAAAATAACAGCGTCTCGATGACATGGCGAGAAACACACTCTGCAAAAACAACACTTCCTCTTCTCAACGGAGAGCAACAAGACCACGCACCCTAATTTGCGTGTTCTTGTGGGCGGAGGGTTAGTCAACAGACTGTTGTAGTGACATCATTAAAGCAGGAAGTGCAGGGATGTAGTCCAAACCGGCCGTTCGCTGTAGGCTTTGAAAGGGAACTTCTGATAAATAAAATATCTCGCTTGGCATTGAACTTTGAGCTTTATAATTTTACAGGTATTATTTATGCTCAAACAGCAACATAACACACTAACTAAAGTTTGAAAGATGGAATCGCGAAGAACGGGACCTTTAATAATGAACAATTTAGTCAACTTTATTTGAGTTATTAAAAATACATACTCCTCTGGGTTAGATGTAACATCGACATGGTTTTAATTATCATATCCATGCTGATGGAATCTAAATATATAATATGTGTAAGCCTGCTCTGTCTACTCAAATTGATAAAATCTTCACCTGTGTGAATGAAATAAAAGAACCCCAAATATCTGCAAACAACATGGACAAGACTAAAATTATTACTGGAGCCCCATCGCTTAGTAACAAAAATGCGGTTGACTTTGCTTGGGATATTGCTGATACTCTCATCAGATCATCCAGTACTGTTTTTTTAGACTCCTCTCACCTTTGAGGTTCATATCAACTCTGTTACTAAATTTGGATTCTTTCACTTATGTCATATTGTCAAGCTCCATCCCTTCATTAGTGTTAAATGTGCTGAAACAGTCGCTTTCATTTCATTTTAATCAAAACTCTGCTGCACGACTGCTCACCCAAACCAAGCGTACCGCCCATATCACTCCTATGCTGTTTAATCCCCACTGGCTTCCAGTGGCCTATCGTATCAAGTACAAAATACTACTGCTTACTTTCAAATCATTGCATGGCTTGGCTCCTAGATATCTCTGTAATCTGCATCTCCTCTACATTCCGACTCGATCACTTCGGTCATCTGAATCTGGCCTTTTCTCTGTCCCTCTGTGTCACCCTTCTTCTATGGGAGGTAGATCATTTAGCGTTATTGCACCCAAACTCTGGAATTCTCTCCCCCGGTCACTCTGCTGTACTATTAATATTTCTGAATTCTCTACTCGAAACCTGTTTGTTCTCTGAATGTTACCATTCATAAGTTGTGTTCTGTATTCCTCTGTAAATGATTATATGCTGCTACGTTCTACCCTGTAATGGCCTTTTAAGATCTTTGTATTATCCTTGCTTATAGGGGACATAATACACACAGTTTCTGCCAGTCTCATGTAAATCTTGAGCATAGAGTATTGCATCCTTCATATCGCCGAAGAGTCTTTAGTTTTATCATATTTAGAAAAGACAGATGTGCAGTACCGATTCTTTCCGAAAACGCATGCACAAGCTCTGGTGTTTTCGGAAAGAATTGGTACAGCGCATCTATCATACAGTGGCCGGAGTCATGAACACACACACACACACACACACACACACACACACACACACACGCACGCATGCACAAAATACATCATGGCTTTATCCCTAGATAACCTTCGATTCACTATATGGTCGTGTTGTTTACATCAAGGGCGTAGTTTTAGTTTGAACATTTGGGGGGTTGAAGTGATAACCGTTTAGCGGGGTTCCCAGTGCATGCTCCCCTCATGAGTTTTTATTTTTGTTGTATCATGCACACATGCAAAACAACTGCAAAAAAGTAATAGCCTAGTTAACAATTACTTGTTTACATAGGATATGATGCTTTATTTTATCTAAGCACCTAAAAATTAAACACATTTTTCTAAATTAAAGTGCTATGATTGGTCAAACTAACTACTTAACATTTTCTTATTGAAAATGTTAATTTTCTGTCATCTTTTGGAATATCTAAAAGCCAGGTTTACCTAATATGTCATTATTAGCAAAACACATTTTAATTTTTTTTTTTTAATTCAAGAAGGTCCTCTTAATTTTAACGTGTTCTTGGCCTTATGAAAAAAGTTGTTTATCTTATTGCATTTTTCTTTCTTTTTGATATCTATAGCATTTGTAATGAAAAATAGCAACATACATGTTTAGAAAGTATAGCTACAACACACCACAGTTGTAATATAAATCTTTAGTGAATAATCTTAACAGATTAACTTTTATTTAGTCAAGTTTTAGTCAAATTTATCAAAATAAATACAACAGATGTGATGAATTCTACTAAAGGTGGACATGAGTAGTTTTGTAGTTTTGTAGTTGATGTTGGTGCAGAATGATGTTTTCTCCTTTTTTCATCTTTTTATTTCATGTGGCTGTTCTAGGTCACATTCAACTTTCTCCAAAGAGTTTTAAAGAGGTAAATTATCAATAGAATTTGCATTTTATCAACAGCGTCATGAAAGGAAGTATTTGCGCAAATCTTATCACACATTTAGAGCGCACTGGTGAAAGCGCACAGAATATATGGTGATTCGCGCGTGACTCCTGCACAATTATAAATCGGTCTTCCATCATATTGCACAGATAATTGGTCCGTTCAGTTCGTAAGGGAACTTAGTGCTTATAAAAGCTCTAAATGCGCAATGTACACCGATCTGGCATAACATAATGACCACTGACAGGTGAACCTGTTACCTGTTAGTGGGTGGGATATGTTAAGCAGAAAGTGAACATTTTGTCCTCGAAAATGTGCATGCATAAGAATTTGAGTGAGTTTGGGGCTGCCCATGCTTGACCCCTGTCCACCACAGAAAGTGCCAAATTGGCAAGTGAGCATCAAAACTGGACCTCAGAGCAATGGAAGAAGGTGGCCTATCTGATAAATCACGTTTTCTTTTGCATTATGTGGATGGCCGTTTGCGTCACTTACCTGGGGAACGCATGGCACCAGGATGCACTATGGGAAGCCAAGCCGGAGGCAGTGTGATGCTTTGGGCAATGTTCTGCTGGGAAACCTTGGGTCCTGCCATCTATGTGGATGTTACTTTGACACGAATCAACTACCCAAGCATTGTAGCAGGCCCTGTACACCCTTTCATGGAAATGGTATCCCCTGTTGGCTGTGGCCTCTTTCAGCAGCATAATGTGCCTTGCTACAAAGCAAAAATAGTTCAGGAATGGTTTGAGTTGTTGACTTGGCCTCCAAATTCCCCTGGATCTCAATCCAATCGAGCATATGTGGGATATGCTGAACAAAGAAGTCCACCACTCAGTGTACAGGACTTAAAGGATCTGCTGCTAATATATTGGTGCCAGATAACACAGCACACCTTCAGGGGTCTAAAGGAGTCCATGCCTCGACGTGTCAGTTTTGGCAGCAAAAAGGGGACCAGCACAATATTATATTTTTATGTTGTTGTATATTGTATTATATATCTATATAATTGTATTGTGATTGGTGTATATAATTTATTAATAGCCTGATTCTATGTTTCCATTAAAGGGGTCATGAACTGCCTTTTAAAAAAATGTTATACTGTTGTCTGAGGTCAATTTATGACGTTGGTTTGGTTTTTACATTCAAAAACATCATAATGAAAAAGTAATAGGCTATTTTCTACCCTCGTTTTGAGGCTCTCTCAAGAAATGCTCAGTTTTAATGGGCGTGCCGCACTGAAGACTTGGAAGTAAATGCCCACATTATTGGATAAGATTGCATATTTAATGAGCTTCTGCTCCCCTGTCAGTTCACGTGAGGGATTGTTTTGAAAGCGACAAGTGCTCACAGGGTTCGCAAAATGTATTTATCAAACAAACACAATGATTTATCTCTCATCTACCTGATTGATTGGAATGTTATTTTTTATTACTTGGCTGCATGCACCCTTCAAATATCAAGTCAAGAGAGTGAACAATGCATGTCAAGAAAGGAATGTTATTTCACTAGTTAAGATTCACCAGCCTGCCGACGGGCTTACGTTTTTTTATAGCCCGTCTGAAAAACACAGGAGCCCTGGCCCATACATGTACGAGTCTGATCCCGAATCGCAATGAACCAACAACACCACAAATAAAGGATTCTTCGGCCTTTGACAACATAATAAGCTATGTTCAGTTAGACACGTACACATAACCAATACTATCTGTAACAATGCAATACTAAAAAAACATCACATTTTACTCACATAAGTGTGTTGCACCATTCCTGTTGGATCCAATATAGAAGGCACAGCATTGTGTTTTAATCTCAATATGTCTGCAAATCCAGTCTTGACCTGTGTCTGGTTTACAAACAATTCCGCGAAATGGAGCAAACGTGCAATGTCTAAGCTGGAACATTAAAAATAAAGTTCAACCACTCCACTTAGAATCCGAAGGAAGCTTACGCAAGTTCTTCCACAACCAATCAGCGCGATCCGTTTAGCTCCACGAGTCGGTGGGCAAGGCTACAGAATCAGAGGTACATATTTATCTGTTGAGGCGGCGTTTCGGCATTCTATGACGTCAATGGTCGACATATTCTGAGATCTCTCGTTTTCTGGGCCTGGTGTCAATAAAAGCTTTTCTTTTAACAAGGAAGTTTTCAGCTCTGAAACTTATAGGATATTCTTCACATCACGAAGAACTTTTATATATCAGAGGCTCAAGGGAAAGTTCATTTCTCAATTCATCACCCCTTTAAACATGGTAGGCTATAAATATTGGGGGGTTGTACTTACTTGTTTTGGTTATTGGTCTGCATCCTGTTTCCTTAACACTGGTGTATTTGAGAAGCTGAACAAGGTTATCCTCACAACCAAAAACACACTTCTTTAGTGACATTGTTGGTTTTGTGGTCTAAAAACAAAATGACAGCGCTGATGAAGGCTTCTGTAACCCGAACAAAGCTTGTTGATCAGCGTGCTGTTGCTCTCGCTCACGCTCTGTTTGATGTTCGCACGCGTTCATCCGGGAGAAGTGCCCATATAAGCAATATTCAATACAGGGCCATACCCGAAAAAAAATCATTTGGCACAGAAATACTCCATCATATGTTAGACAGAATTTTTGTCCATGTTTAGCAAGAGAATCCAACTCTTTAACAGTGTAAAAAAGTCAGAATGCAGGAAATAGCAATGTTTTTAGCAATTTTTCAATCTTCTATTTTGTAATATTCTTCTCTGCGTGCCATTGTCTGTCATCATTACCTGCTTTATTGCTGTTATCTTTTTTTCTCTACTTTTAGGGGTGGCACGGTACATGTTCGAGCATATGTGCGTCGCATGGCTTGATGCATGCGCAATGTAGCCTCGTGCTCATATGTTACCTCAGACAGTGGGTGTCTTTTTCGCGTGAAATAAGAGGTGTGTGTGTGTGGACATAAAGTAAAAGGAGTAAAAGATAGTAAAAGCGGAGTCCGTCGTATAACGCCGGCTTCACACCGCACGCGCATGGAGTATGGGAGCTGCGCACGCCCATTGTGCATTCATACTTGCAGCGTTTTGTTTCACGCAGCTGAACCACGGCTCGTGTATTGCAAATACAGACGAATATTGTCCATTTTGTCACATTTTCCGGTGTTCTCCTCCGACCCCCGTCTGCTTTGATTTATGATGGGCAACATATATCTGATGCAAAAGCGACTGTGTTCCCCTCTGTCGCAAACACACATGCATATAACATGTTGTATAAGTAGTTCACATGATAAATGTAACGTAAAGTAAGATATGCTTCTAGTTTTAATAATTTAAACAGGCCTTTGAAGTTTGGCCTAAAAGCTGCTCACGCTGAATTAAAAGCCACAGTGCATTGTTCTTATCAAATCTGACATGATCAACACCAATGTGTTGTACTCGGTAGACAGCTTAAGCAGGAGACAGCCAGTTAGGAAACAACTTTATACATGATGTAACAATTTTTCAATATTATATCCTAAATTGTGGATAATTAAGCTATATATCATATGCTGAAGTACATTTCTGGAGTGTTAACGATTAAAAGAAAAAACAACAACAAGAAACGTACAGAACCTAAAACCGTGATACGAACCGAACCTTGGGTTTTGTGAACGCGGTGCCACCCCTATCTACTTTGTAAAGCGTCCTTGAGCAATGGAAAAGCACTACACAAATAAAACAAAAGTATTATTTTTATTAGTTTTGTTTTGTTTGCATAGACAATTAATTTATCTAAGAGCTGTGAATTGCATGCTGCTAGCTAAGCTAACTTCAAAATCCACTGAAATCGTTTATGAGTTGAGTGTCTTGTTCAGCGCTATTTACTGGAATTTATTACATGATGGTTAGGATGCCTCCTTATCTGCCTAGGAGGTACCACACTAGTTTTTTAGCTGTCTTCGATTCAGAGCCAGAAGTGCTTTGTCTTGACCACATTGTTCTCAAAAGCACGAGTGTGTCATTACTTTGTGTCGTGCTGAGGCAGTATGCATTAATTTGTGCAGCCATGGATATTACACTGTGAGAGGTATAGGTGAATATGTAAATTCAGGTGCGTGTTGTGTTGGTTGAGTCATTGAAGTCCCAGTTCCTTCTCATCTAATTTTATAGCATCTCAGATTCATTCTTGTCTTACACTCCTCTTCATTTTCTCTTAGTTGTTCCACAGGAGTAGTCTATTCCAGTAGGATCTGTTGAAAGCTTGTGCAATCTGTCAACCACAGTCGGTGTTATCATGAAACGGCAACCTGAGTAACATGATCACCATGCACAGAGAGAGAGACAGAGTGTAGAGAGAACGAAAAGACTTTGAGCGTCTGTCCTGTTCCCATGAGCGGCTGCGTATGTATGTTCAGTCTGGGCTTTTGTTCGTTTGTGTCAGAGTGATCTCTGCTGTCATGTAACACAGCCATGGCCCAGAGACCTGCCATCACTGCCTCTGCTCTCTCTCTCTCTCTCTCTCTCTCTCTCTCTCTCTCTCTCTCTCTCTCTCTCTCTCAGAACAGTCTCACACAGAAACAGGAGAGCTCTGACAGCTTCTTATGATTCATCTCTTCTTATCATAACCACAGGCCTCCGAAAATCAATCCTCACACCACAACCATGACATACCATGCGGATGCCAGTCTTTTTGTATTTTTTTCTCCGTTTTTAATTTGAAAACCAAATCATTTCATTTTTAGGTCTACAGGTAGCCACACACACTTTTTGTCCTTTTGTCTCATTTCAAAGAATTATTCAGACTCTTTTTATATTCAAATGTACATGTTAAAAAGTCCATGAAAGGAGAAAGTGGCAATTACCAAGAGAGGAAGTCAAGAAAACAGCAGTGTGTGCTACGCATAGGCCTCATAAGTCAAGGAGAACTTGGAGAAGAAGTGTTAGGCCACAACAGGTGATCATCAAACAATGAGCTAATGAATTGAAGATCCGGCCGTCAATCATTTTTACACTGCCCTCCGATTGATTGAAATAAAATTGCTGTTATGCATGATATATCAGAGCACTTCCCGCACAAAACTCTGTGGTGTGTTTAACTCCATATTCAGAGCATGTTTAAGCTTTTCTACCCATAATTCAGCTACACTTGTTTGATATACATAAACCAGTAGTTTAGCCATGCAAATTCAGTCACGTCTTATGTGATCAATAGCATTTATGTAAATTCTTACATAAAAAAGACATGGCTCAGAGTATAGGCACGTTGATACAGTGTTTTATTCAGTACAAGAGATAGAAATGGAACCTTCAAATAAAAAAAAGACAAACTTTTATTTTACTCTCCCTCCCTGCTTGATTTATTAAACTGTTTATATTTTTTTCACTGTGAAAAAGCTTTACATTTATTTTCATACATTTTTATGTAAATGGACATTTCTTTATTAGATTTTTATTTATGTGGGATATTGTCAAATATGTATTTAGCTGATATTTTTAAAGTTTTACATTAAAATGTACATTTGTTAGCTCATATATCTGAGACCCAGACCTTTTTAAAGAAAGTAATGGCCGGAGCTTGAAATCTTTATTTCGATATCACAGAGGATTCAATGTAACACAGAATTAAAAGGACCTTGTTTTGTTTTTCATGTTAACATGCTATACAATTAAAAATAAAGTGCAGGGAAATTGTGGAGGTCATAAAAGTGTTACCACCATTACCACCATTGTTATTTTTATTTGTAATGATAATCTGCATTTTACACCCCATTATCACTGTACATTGCACCATGTCTATTTCTGTCCCTTATCATCTGCACACCTATCATCTACTGTTTTCTTGCCTCCTATACCCATAATGTTTGCACTTGCACTCTATTACTTTAAATAATATATTGCTATTTGCACTTCTGTTTAGATCTGTATTTCATTGGCTCTGTATTTGTACTCTGCACAATGACAATAACGTTGAATCTAATATAGTTTAAAATAGCTTCATATGAAGTGAATGTGAGTCAGGATATAAACAGGATATTGTGATAGAGTTTGTTGACTACATCATTGAGAGGCAATCGTGAGAGAAGGTTGTTGAAAATGAATTGGAAACATACAAAAAGAAGCCATTCTATCCCCTTTAATTTTTACAAAATAAAATAAATGATTTGCCATATGATCTTTTTGTTATTAAAAGACACAAATGCACATGCATTTTCAGTTTTAACCTTGCATGTCTCAGTTTTAACCTTTTAACCTTCAGTTTTAACCTTGCATGAAGGTATGCTTTAAAATAGGGAATTGTCTAATTCCACATTCTGTCTCCGATGATAATTCTGATATCAGCAACTATGCAAAAATAATTTAGATGCATTATTTGCATTGGATCGGACATCTGTTAATGCTAGTTCATTTTGATATTGTATTTTAACAGAATAATAATACTGTGTATTGTGTATTATTATTAATATTATTATTATTATTATTATATTTCATTTGTAATCTCATATGACAATGAACAATGGATATTGGAGAACAGTGATGATGATAGACATTTATAAGTCATTTTTAACCTAAACTAAAGTTATTTGGTTTTTTTTGCCAGGAAACACAATGAACAAATGTTGTATATGAAAAAGAAAAAAAAAATCCATCTGCTGACTGTTTTCCCACAATTTCCATAATGCTTTTCATTCAATCACTGTAACCATCTCAATTTGTCACACATTATACTCTCACGAGTTTCTGAACATTATTACTTTACATACCTATCAATTCACCCCCAAACCCCCTCCCACACACACACACACACACACACACACACACACACACACACACACACACACACACACACACACACACACACACACACATAAAGGCTCAGAGAGTTTGTCGTCTTTCATCTGATATGACAGAGCCCAGCAGGAACCTATCTTACATGATCTGACAAAAACGGCACCATGACATTTCCTAATTCAATCCATTAATCTCTGTCAAAGTACTGTAGAGTGCATCACCTCTAATACCCATTTTATAAGTGGCTGGAACAGCTCTGAGTTATCTGTAATTCAAGCAGTGTATAATTGTATGGATGCAGATAAACAGCTGAATTCCAAATTTAAAATGTCCTTGAAATATAATTGCATTCAAATATATATTGTTGAATGCTTTCTTTGCCATCAGAGAACAAGGTCAGGCAGTACACAAAAGACCGACAGGTACGGTGTGGCTGTATAAGTGCATGTGTGTTTAAAACTCTTTTCTGAGCGCGATGCTGATGTTTTTCATTACTCTGGAATACTTCCTGAGTTCTTTAGAAAAACAATTAAAGCTTGCGGGTACGTTTTGTACATGGGAGATGAGAACCATCACAAAGTGTGCCATCGCAGCAAACAGATCAATATTTAATTAATCGTGTTGTTTGAACTATGTAGGGCTATTATTGAGGATTTGCAAAGTCGCCTACTGCAGTGTTTAGAACTTTAGGCTCTAACTGTGATCTCTAACTGAGATGCAAGACCGGATTTTACAATAGGTCAGTGATTCATATATAGAACTAAATGTTTGATGTACAGATATAAGCTGTATTTGTATATTTCTTATTAGCTGACTTGGTCCATATGTTTGTAAAAAGTTAGGAGTTGTTGCATTGGGTGGGTTATCATTCTCAAAAGGAATTTGTTATTTTTGTTTTGTGCTTCTTCTTTTACTTCCCTTCTCTGCTTTTGCATATGATGCAATGACAACTGCATTATTATAAACCTTTCATGAATGTCACATTTTTGGAAAGCTGTTACAAATATCTGCTCTCATTATTCAAATATAGTATTAGCATCTTGTCTCTCACTAATATGCGCTACACTTGCCAAGGCAAGTGAATGAACTTGTCATTGTTGGGAGCTAATTTGTTGGGAAAAAACGTTGCCAGGTGAAGCAGTTCACAGCTGAAGGGCGATAATTCAATCGGCTGTTAAATCAACTATCATTGCTTGACATTGTGCCTGAGTACAATTAGGTTTAGTTGGGGATGTGATGTGCTTGCAGAAATGCTCGCAGGACATGCTAATAAAACAGAGCCGGCACAACTGGGTGGGAGCTGCCAGTGAGAGCTTCACTTAGCATAGTAATCATCACCTATCAGTTCCACAGCGTGGACTGGATGCTTATAATGTAAATAGCCTCTGTAGGGACACAACTGAAATGATGCTATATTAGCACAGTGTGGCAATTTCTTTCCTGTTTTTCACCTCATTCTCTTATGTAAACAGACAAGGTTTCGCACATGGAATGTTCAAGTCTGATGAAAAGCATTTCACAATCCTCACACCATGTGACAACATGTCACATGGTTATTTTTTGATGACCTCAGATTATTTGGGAGCATAACAATGGTGTGCTGACTTTTCTTAATTACTCTCAGTGTAATTCAGTGTAAGGTGTTAGGATTTTGAAGTGTTGGATTGAAATTTGAAACAAAGCTAGCTTCTATTTAGCATTTTTCTTATTTATAGCGCATGCAAAATAAATAATACATATTTAATATATAAATAAACATATTTAATAAATTACTTATTTAAACATAAATATGTATACATACATATGTATATGCATGCAACTTTTTTGTTATTTATATGCCATCTTTCTCTGAATTTTTACTCTTGGTCCCCACCATATGTGTATACAAAAGTATTGGGACATCCCTCCAGTTCATTGAATTCAGGGGTTCCAATCTCTTCCATGGCCACAGGTGTATAAAATCAAGCACCTATGCTTGCAGACTGCTTATACAAACATCTGTGAAAGAATGGGTCACTCTCAGGAGCTCAGTAAATTCAGGCGTGGTACTGTGATAGGTTGCCACTTGTGCAATAAGTCCATTTGTAAAATTTCCTCACTACTAAATATTCCACTGTCAACTGTTAGTGGTATTGTAAGTGGAAGCAATTGGGAACAACAGCAACTTAGTCATGAAGTGGTAGGCCATGTATAATCACAGAGCGTGGTCAGTGCATGCTGAGGCACACAGTGAGCAGAAGTCACCAACTTTTGAACTTGCCTGCGCAGAGTCCTGATCTCAATCCAATAGAACACCTTTGGGATGAATTAGAGCGCAGACTGCGAGCCAGGCCTTCTCGTCCAACATCAGTGCCTGACCTCACAAATGCGCTTATATAAAAAAAAAATCCCATGAACACACACCTAAACCTTGTGGAAAGCCTTCCCAGAAGAATTGAGCCTGTAAAGGATGGGCCAACTCCATATTAAACCCTACGGATTAACAGTGGAATGCCATTAAAGTTCATGTGCATGTAAAGGCAACTTTTCGCATTAATAGTGTATCTATAATCTGTTCTTTTTGTCTATATTCACTGAAGTAAAACAATTTGTAAAATGGCAGCATTACCAAAACACTCCAGTTTAATCCTGTTGTTTCATATTTATTATTTTAAAACAGATTGCTAAATGTTCACACTTTAAGAAATAATCAGTTCTCAATCAAACTTGACAACCTTTTTCAATTTCAAACATATTTTCAATGTGTTGCTGCTTGTTTGTGTGCACATTGCATCTTACAGATGATGGATTGTCACATGCAACCCTGTCACATTTGAAGCAAAAGATCTCATCAATTACAGTTTCAAAATGTGTAGTTGAAAGTCAGAGCCTGACTCTCCTTGGAGCACACACAAGTTGATGTCGTACAGCTGGCATTATTTAAATTTAAAATCAGGCAGTTCAAGAGAATTCAAATTCAATTTAATGACTTTGCAGACCGGAAAAGCTTTGATTAGAATTCATTTCTTGGGCTTGGTTCACAGTTCACAACCTGTACTAGTAGAAGTGAAAGTATACCCACCCCAGCCCTGAATGTTACGTTTATTGTTATACTTTAACTGGTTATTTCCTGGTTGGACATTCAGGCTTTAAATAGCACATCTCTGGGCCTCTGCTGTGTCACTTGCATAACCTGCCCTGACTGTCCTCTACTCTCTCTGAGTACAGAGTCTGAGAATAGGGCAAAATAATGAATTAGGGTTTGCTAATGTGCCGTAGCCCTTCTGCACCTGGGGAACAGGAGAGCACAGAAGGAGGTCAGCATTTCACATTCATTGCATATAAAATAGAGCTCTTAAAAGTGACCAACAGCTCCATATAGGCAATTGATACCCGAATTTATGAAATTTCAACGATACAATGGCTGTTTATAGGCAAGCTGACACATGGCTTGGTCATCAGTGAATATGCTGAAGTGTTAAAAGTTTCATGCAGGATGGCTCAGTGATAACAAAAGCATTGTCAAAGTGAGCTGGTAAGCTTTGTGTATGTGTGTGGTGAATTATTGAATGCTACCACAGGCTTTCTATGAATTATTGGTGTAAGACACCAGCTGACAGCACTGTCAACCACAGAGAATCCAAATGCAGACAGTGCTCTTAAACCCCCTCCCACAAAAACACCAACTATGTCATGGCAGGTGTTCTCTTCCCACAGTTAACCCGCAACAGGGCCTTCTGATGTTCTCTCACCGGCTCACACATTTAAACAGGATGAATTTTATACACTTTTAACAAAGTTCCAAGAAATGTCCTGGGGAGCGCTACACCTCTAAGAATATAGGAAAGACTTTCACACCAAGCGTACGTGTAGGCTTATAACTCTTTTTTTGCAAACTTTTCCCAAAGAAACATTATAGGATTCCAGGCATGTTGGGTCTAGATGTAGATATGCCTGCGTTCTCGCTCGCTATATATTTGAAGTCAGGTACAGCAGCATGCTCAGGGTCTCAAACTAAGAGTACATTTGAAAAAAAAAGAGGAAAAAAAAGATATCAGGTTGTGCATATCTTATGGATCTGAGCACCTTCTCTTGCAGCTTATAGATCTGTTTAGTTTATTTGTCTCATTTGAAAAGATTGAACAAGCTCAACATAACTGTTATGTAGTAAGTGGAGTGCTACAGTCATACAGTAGCTAATTCATAGTTTTCACTTGACGTCACACCATTAGAGGAATGCCCACCTGGATGGCAAAACATCCCCTGGGAATCATTTGTAGTCAGTTCTAATGTAGTAAGACAGTGATTTTAAAAGAACAAATTCAATATACACCTTATTGATTATGCATACATTGTACAGGCAAGCAAATGAACAGAATATTAATGCATTAAGGTTTCTTGTTCTTCTGGTTTTTCCATCGAAAACCATTATAAAGAAAACACGTTGTGTTCATATTCTTGGCTCATCTACTCGCCTCTATATAGTATGCATCATCAAAAAGGTGTAAACTGAATTGTATTCTTTTTATATCACTGTTTTAGTATATTAAGGCATTTTAAGGGTGGGACATAGCGGTGTGCGATAGATATCGTCTGCGATATCATAATTGTTTTTTTAACGATGTGCGATCTGACATTATCGGGGATATCCCTCACACACACCAAGAGAGTACTGCACACACTACATGATGTAGTCTTAGACTAGTGTGGGTGCTGGGTGCTCATTTAGAGCGCACGCTTTCACTGCATGATTTAGGCTATATTTATATAATTTAATATAGTTAATACCACACAAAGAGTGTAGTTTTTCTCCAGGTTTCAGCATGATAATGTTATATTGATTTTATACAAGTTTAGTAAACAAGAAGTTAATATTAACTGACTTTTTAGACACTGTTTTTCCTCTCTTTCGCCAAAGAAAATAGTTGAAAACAAAGCCACAGCACTGTAACTGCGTCTGTGAGCAACGTGTTTCCTTGCAGTGATTAAGATGATTTCTGTCACTGCTGTGAACTGGCCACCACACAGAAAATGAAGAATATCAAAAACTTGAGGAGTCAGCTGACCACGGAAATCCTAAACCTGCCAAGGTACGAGCATGATAACAAACTCAGCAAAATATCATCTAATTATTGTTATCGACAAAAATCCCAGAAATATCGAGAGATCTTTTTTTTTGTCAATATCGCATACCCCTAGTTGCACTAAGGATTCTTTAACCTGTCCTTGGTTCACCCTTATGCTGCACGACTAGCCCTTTAATTCTAACATTCATTCTTTCTTGTTTAGATAATCTATGTTTAAAACTCAAAAAATAACTTTCACTGTTGTTAGTTGCACTCAAATAACCCTTGTTCACATTACTTAAAAACTATTTTTTTTTTTTTTTTAAGTATTGTCAGCTTTACTTAAGTGTTTGTTTGGTCAACTTAACATTGCTGAGTAAAATGAACAAACTGGACAGTGGATCTGTAGTTCCCAGCATGCTTTGCAAGGGACTGCATTAGGAGAGTAAATATAAGGATTAAAGTGTTATTTTATGTGTTTTTCAGTAAAGGGAAATATTTTGTTAGTTTATGTTAGTGTTTAATGTTCAGTTATGTTGGACATTTAGAGGAGTTTAATTTTGTGGTTACCATTATGCAGAAGAGTGGTGCTTGTGTTTAGGATGTGGACACATATTTATTGGATGCAATTCCTGCCCTAAAATATGCTTGTTGTTATTTAATAGTTTTCCACTTAAACTTAAAGAGCAAATAGTTAATTTAATAAGGTAAATTTAAGGTTGATAAATGTTCACCTTACATAATAAACTTTTATATATTTAACATAACATTATTAAGTAAACTGCATGTATAAATATTATGTAACAGTGACAAATTCAAATGGTTTGTATACTCCATACAATTTTGTCAGCTTTACTTGAATTTCTTTTGTTCGTATAACTAAATTGTTATTTGTCAAAATTACTCCTTATAATTGCGTGGAACCACTTGGCCCTGCTTGTTTAATTAAATTCAACAAGTTATTTTACAACTCAATTTAAAATAAAACCCAGATCAATAAATCCTTGATTAGTGTTACATTTTGCTTAATTTAATCCTTATTGGTGCAACGCACCCAATGTTTTAAAAACGCCCCACTGTTTATAGTGATTGAAATACTCTAGCAGGTGCTGTATGAATCACAAGTGCCCAAAACTTGTTTTTTTTTCAATTGTGTGCTGCAGTTCTATGGCAGTTTTGCCCTCCAGGGCTCTTTGACTGAAAACTGAATAGCATCCTTGACTATGTTGACATATTGACTATGTTGTTTGTTTAAATATGGAAACCATTAGGTCTGATCTTGAGCTCAGATTTATATAAACACTTGAAAATGCCAGGTTTATTTGTACTATTTTGACTAATAATCAGAATTTGATCATTAAATTCCATAATAACCTGGGACATAGGTGGCGATTTATGTTTCTGCCGGTGGGTCCCTACACTCCATCCTCCCACTCCCAGCAATGACAAATGCTTCTTCTTTTATTTTTGCTTAATGCAACTACATTACCAACCAAATAACTATTCTATATTATAAATTTAACCAAGGATCTTTATTTACCAGTTTCCACGATCAAATGATAACTTGTCTACACATATGTATCAAATGCCGCTTGTTTATATTTGTTGTTAGTTTTTCAAGTGTACTGCCTTTCTCTCCATGCAATGTTGCTGTATTCATTACACAAAATGTATTTTTGTCTCGCAAAGAGAAAACCGTGGAGTGCAAATACATTAACAACATAAGCAGAGTGTGTGGCTGGGTAAGGCTTAGCCTTTCCCTGGCCACGGACTTGAGATTAGCGTGGAATTTTATTAATCAAACCACTGCCTGCTGCTGCTTCTGATTGCTTTTAGAGGGAACAGCTACCCAGCTCTGTTTGCGCTCTGGAGAGCCTCAACGGTTTCTATTTACACTGTGTTTTGCAGCATTGAACAATGTAGCCAATCACAGACATGTCTGTTGATTTCTTACAATGAGATGGCCAATCAGATGTGTTAAAGTTAGCACTGAACAAAAGTTATAGTGTACATATTTTGTAATAAGAGATTAATTGTGCAGTCAGCTTAATTTATTGTAACAGAAATGTGTGAGTTATCTATGAGCTAATAAGAGTGACAACTTTTTTGTGATTTATTAAGAGAGCGCTCTTTGCACGCTAAAATGCCAAATTCTGCATACATTGCTTTTCTGTTAAAATTAAGGCTGGTTTGTAAATGTAGACACTTTAATAACACAATTTATCTGGAGCATTTATGCTGGGATGTGTAGTTTGTGCCGTGACACACAAATTGAAACTGTTACAACTGTTCACCTCTGCCTATGATCACCAACCAAACTAAAACACACATTCCTGAATCTCATTTTTGTTTTCTTTTTTTTTTTAAAATCTCTTGTTTTTTTCTTGGGTGTATGACCATTTCCATGGCCACGGGATTGGCACCCATGACCTTGCTGATCAGCCCGATCTCTTGACAGAGCGTGCAATTACTATCAGGCCCCTGTTGTTGTGTAAATGAATGACCAAAATGCATAAAAAAAAGACATTTTTAGTTGAAAACAGTGTTGTGTAAATGGCCCTTATAGAAGAGGGAGAGAGGGAGAAAAGATTGTCCCGCTCAGATGCAATGGTGAAATCATTGCTGTGGATGCCAATTCAGTAAGAATTTATACAAATAACATATATTTCCCAGTACCAGGTATGCCTTTTTGTTCCAAGGTATTTTGTTTGGAGGCATTTCTTATTGTGTTGCAGTGTTGATTTATATAATGTTGTTCATATCTGCAGCAGTTAAAATTCTTTTAAGTTTGTTTTCATTGATTTGGATGGAACTTGTTTGATTATTAGAAGATACTTGCAAAATGTGCAGTTTGTGAGGGCTCAGCATGATCCAACAATATCAGTTCACTGTGGTCTTGGACACAAAGGGCAAAATAGAAATCCAGGATGGATGATGCTGTTTTCAGCTGTAGGGGAGAGCAATGTTAAAGTTTGTTTGAGAACTGCCTATGGCTGAGATTTACTTGTCTCTCCATACGTACAGTATACCGTAGCATATTTGCCCACAAGGCACTGGAGCAGTGTCTGAAGCTGTTGGCTCTGAGATCCACTTCTCTAGAAGCTTTGTGCTGCAGATGCTTAGAGATAAACATTGTTAGTTCAAGAGATCTAGCATTAGTTCAAGTGCATATATAAGAATTCTTACAAGACTGATATTTGCCTTTCAAATCCTGAAAAAGCATGTCTTGTGAAATGTAGTTTTGATTATTTTAATGTAACTATTTAACCACTATTTAGCAGTTGTTTTATCACTATTTGACATATAGATATGAGTATGATTTCAGTCTGGGCATTTATTTGCAAGTTTTTCAGTTCCCTGGAACTTTTTGGTTTTCTGCATTTCTTCAATTTTACCAATGCAAAGAAACTAATGCCATCAAAAAACCACAAAGCGTGTTGAATATAAATGCTTAATCTGACATTTATTTGCAGTCCAGTGGGTTTCATTTGAATGATGTAAATCTGCTGAAGTGTTTACCCTCAGCCCAAGTTGTCAACAGCCATTCAATTGTAGAGTTCGTGAAGGAGAGCAAGCAAACAGTTCACATGTGCTTGTGATAAGCTACTGTTGCTTAATACAGAGGAAAACAAGATGCATATTCAAAACTGGGAGACTTTAGTTTTATGCATAATAATCTTTTAACTTTTAACTTTCAACATTTAACTTTTTTCAAGTTCATTACCTTATTCATTTAAAAAACAGTATTAGTTAAGATCTTCATTAGATATTGAAAAAAAAATTTGACCAATTAATTCATGTTCAAGCTCATTTTTCTTTTTACAAATGTTCTTACTTGTTGTTTTAAATGAACATTACAAAATAAAATGTGGTTTCTATAGCCACAAATATCTTCAGGTCAAACTCAGCTGGCTGAAGACAATGTTGTATAATGATAAAAAAATGTGAGTTGCCTCAGTGTACACCACTGTCATGTGGCCAGCTGAGAATTTCAGAAAGAACAGAGGTGGTTTGCCAAGCAGAACTAACGAAGGGCCAGTGGATGATGCCGACTGCTGAACATGAGGAACAGGGAAGGAGGGAAGACATATAGATTCTAAGTCTGCGGGAGCATAATTCTCACGTACACTCAAAAAAATGATTCTTGCCAGTAATTGAATTTAAGCAATCAATTCAAATAAAACATATTTAAAAATGTATAAAATAAGCATTATTGATATAAATCAGTCTTACACAACATGAATATAATGGATCCAAGTCCAATCTGATCAAATTACATACACTATACTTGAATTGATTCCATATGTGGCAAACGCAGTGTGTTGCGCATGCGCCTTTAAAAAAAAAAAAAAAAAAAAAAAAACTCTCAAGGCGGCAAGTCTTTGAAGGCGCCATTCAGCACTCAACGTCTGATCTGTGATTTGGGTGAACAGATGGGAAATATTCGACAAGGTAAGATATTTTCTATATTTATAAATTACTTAGACTTAAACAAAAAAGATTTTTATAATTTGATATCGATCTTGACTTAATATATATTAGTTTTGTCATGGCTGCACTTGAGAGGAATGATGTGTTTTCTGCTGCGTCACGTGCATCTTACAGTTTGAGTTTAACATTAATAGGCCAACACGTCACTAAAACACAATCAATCGAAAGTTTTATACATGTAAAATTGTATAGGATTTATTGTTAAAGCAAATCTTTTAATAATATTTGTTTCTTTGATCATTTTATGATATAGGCCATTAGGCCTACTGACAAAGCCTACCTAACGTTACTGCGTAATTTTTAAAACGTTGTTGTCATTTCGATGTAACGTTAACTTACATTGCTAGAAATATCTTTTGATTATGCCAAAAAGTTTGCACAGGCATATTAAATCGTCCGTGAAAGGAATTATTAACGTTATCTACATGCAATGGTTTATAGAATGTGTGTCCATCCATTAAGTGGAACATAAGTTACTTTATTTTCATGAGTTGTAACTTTATTATAAACTAATCAAACTAACGTTATATTACCTTTGCTATTTCAGAGACCTCATCGATGTGACACTATACCAACATTTCTTGTTCCGGTGTGGCACACTTACTCAATTATGGTATGTGTATTTTTTTTCTTCTTTGAAATAAAATTAAATGGTAACACTTTACAATAAGGTTGTATTAGTTAACATTAGTTAATGCATTAGTTAACATGAACTAACCATGAACAACACCTCTGTTCAGCATTAGTTAATCTTTGTTAACATTAGTCAATAAAAATACAGCTATTCACATTTTTTTCATGTTAGTTTCAAAGTGCATTAACAAGATTTTATTAATGCATTAGTACATTTTGAAATTAACAAAGACAAATAAATGCTTGATAAGTGAAGTTCATTATTAGTTCATGTTAACTAATGCATTAACTAATGTTAACTAATACAACCTCAAGTGTTACTAATTAAATTTGACTTGTTTAATTTCTTTTGCAAAGGTGTTGATGACTGTTATTCTCTCTTTCTTTTTGGGTTTCAGATATGGGAGTTTGGCTATGTGGCAATGTAAAGTGTGTGGAATAGAAGTATCCAGTAGGTATGAGATATTGAAACATTCTAAGCTTAAACATGGACATTTTGGGGCAAGGTTCAGGCATCCTTGTGTATACAGTAATTGTCCTTGCACTTTTAAATCATGGAATAACCTTCTAAGACATATATACCGTACCCACCATGATCAGTCATCTCCAAAACAAGAACAGTCAGCCACATTCTCATGTCAGCTGTGTGCATGCATCGAGTCAAATGAAAGAGATTATTTCAGTCATCTAAATGAACATTTGCGTAAACATGAAACTGTGACTTGTGTGTTTAAAGGATGTGCATTTAAAAGTAACATTTATAATACCTTTCATACACACAAAAATAGGAAGCACAATCCACATGTTCTAACTGACTTTAAATTAGATGTTGTCACAATCACAGCAGACTGTCAGAAGTCAGCCAGTCCTCCTACTGATTCTCCCTCATGTCCAACAGAATCTTTGTTGGAATCATGCAGTGATGATAATGATGATGAAGATATTTCTGAGGCAAGTGTGCTGAACATTGCCCTTGTTTTATTAAAGTTGGAAAATATTTTGCATGTCCCAGCCACAGCAGTTGATGAATTACTTCAAGAACTACATTATTCATTAACCTCAGCATCAATTCCAGTCACTTGTAGCATCATTTCTGACATTCTTACAAATCACAACTTAGAAGTTGATGAGTCTGTCATTCAAGAGCTTACTGAAGCAGTGGGCAGGTCAAATCCCTTGGTTAAAGCCATAGAAAAAGGTGGTCCTCTTGCCACAGCTTTTAAGCGGAAGCAGTTCTACAAGGAACATGTAAGTGTTGTAGATCCTGTTGAGTTTATTCTTGATCAAAAGACTAAAAAGACCTATCAGTATATACCTATTTTACCTTCTCTACAGCTGCTGTTTAGTTGCAGTAATATTTTAAATTGTGTTACTGTTGATCACGAGAGACAGACAACTGATTCAGGGGTAGAGAAAGAACAGCAGTATAGGTCCATAAGAGATGGTCTTTATTGCAAGGATAATTCTTTTTTTTGTGGAGACGAATTGAAAATATCTTTGTCATTGTACATTGATGATTTTGAGCTCTGTAACCCCCTGGGAACCTCACGCAAGAAACACAAACTTTGCGGGGTCTATTGGATTTTGAATAACTTGCCACCTGGATGCAATTCAACACTTTCATCTATATATTTGGCAGTTTTATGCAAGACTGAACATGTAAAATCATATGGATATGACACAATTTTAGAGCCCCTTTTGCAGGAATTGATTACTTTAGAGAGTCATGGAGTTTATGTTCCAGAACTTGGGCGGTTTGTAAAAGGTACAGTCCAGTCTGTCATTGCAGACAATCTAGGGGCCCATAGTTTAGCAGGCTTCATAGAAAGCTTCTCTGGTGAGTACTTTTGCAGGTTTTGTGTAGGGAAAAGGTTGGAGATCCAGGCTGAATCTGTTCAGACTGGGGATTTTGCCCTTAGAACAAAGGAAATTCACGAGGCACATGTTACATCTGCAAAGGAAAATTCTGCCATAATTTGTGGAGTAAAAAGGGGGTGTGTGTTAACAGAGAAATTATCCTACTTTCATGTAACTCAAGGCTACCCTCCTGATATTGTGCACGACCTATTTGAGGGCATTGTGCCAGTGGAACTTGCACTCTGTTTAAAAGAATTTGTTTCCAAGAAGTATCTGTCTCTTGATACTTTGAATACATTGATCTTGAACTTTCCCTACAAGTGGGGTGATAGAACCAATAGACCTCACATTATTCCATGTACATATGCCTCAAAGAGGAGCATTGGAGGTAATGCTCATGAAAATTGGAACTTACTGAGATTGCTTCCATTCATTATTGGAGACTTGATACCAGAGGGTGAGCCAGCCTGGCTTGTACTTCTTGATTTGAAAGAAATAGTTGAGTTTGCTGTTGCCCCTATTCAAAATGAAGAAACGATAGCCTACTTAAACTGCAAAATTATAGAGCACAGACACAGATTTGTCAAACTTTTTCCTGCATAACTGTTACCAAAACATCATTATGTGGAACACTATCCACAAATGATAAAACATTTTGGACCTCTTGTTGGGCAGTGGACTATGAGGTTTGAGGCGAAGCATAGTTTCTTTAAGAAAGTTGCTCGCCACACAAATTGTTTCAGAAACATAATGCTCACACTGGCCACCAAACACCAGCAAATGATTGCTTATCAAATCCATTCCTGTAGACTTAAGAAGTCCACACTAGAAGTTACACGTGTCTCCACACTTCCTGTAGAAGTGTTAAACAAGGAAGTAGTAGCAGGTTTGAGACAGAAATACCCAGGAATTAATGAGGTCCATCTTGCAAAAAATGTCACAAACAATGGGATCAACTATAGAACTGGAATGCTCATTTCATTTGGGTCATCTGGTGGCCTGCCAGAGTTTGCTGAAATTCTTCAAATGTGTATCGTCAAGAGCAGTTTGAATTTTGTTGTGAAGATACTCTGTGCATGGTATCAAGAACATTTTAGAGCTTTTCAGTTGACTGTCTCTCCTGGTAGAGAGGTTGCCTTGGTTGATCTTGAACAGCTAACTGATGTTTATCCACTGTATGATTATATAGTTGGAGGGAGACGGATGGTAACGCTGAAGAGGCACATCACTATCTAAGGTAAAGTGTTTTTAAGTTTAAGTGTTTTTTTTTTATTTATTTAAAGGAACACGCCGACTTTTTGAGACTTTAGATTAATCACCGTAACACCCAGAGTTAGATAAGTCCATACATACCATTCTCATCTCTGTGCATGCCATAACTCACTGCTAGCCTAGCTTAGCACAAAGACTGGAGGTAAACGGCTCCATTAAATCAATAAGTGAGAAAATAACGCCAGCATTTTTCTATTTACATGTTTTGAAGTGTATAGTTAAATCGTGTACTAAGACAAAATGAAAAATTAAAAGGTGTGTTTTACTGATAAAGCTTGGAACTAAACTCTCATTCCGTCGTAATAATCAAGGAGCTTTGCTGCCATCCCACAGGCGTGATATTACGCAGCGCCTGAAAATAGTCCCCAGTACAATGTCTGTGCAAGCAGGTTGTCATTTAGGTTATGACGACGGAAGTTAGCCTATTATAAAGTGCTGTGTAATATCATTGCTCCGCTCCTCCCGTGGTACGGCAGCAAAGCTCCTTGATTATCACGTCGGAATGAGAGTATAGTTCCTTGCAATATCTGCCTAGAAAATCTAAACTTTTAATTTTCCATTGGTCTTAATACACAATGTAACTATACACATCACAACATGTAAATGGGAAAATGTTAGTGTTATTTTGTCTCTTATTGAGCAGTGGATTAGATGGAGCCGTTTACCTCCAGTCTTTGTGCTAAGCTAGGCTAGCAGTGGGTGTGTCAGAAAGAGTTATGGCACGCACGGAGATGAGAACGGTATGTATGGACTTATCTAACTCTGGGGGATACAGTGAATAAAAGTCCCAAAAATTCATAGTGTTCCTTTAATGTTGTGTATTAATTATTTATTAATACTAATTAATAGTAATAATTATTCATATTAATTAATGATTTATGCCTTTTTCTGCTTTATTCCCTTTTTAAGAAAAGGAGAGAAAAATGTCAAGTCCGGCCATTCTGAGGATTGTTTTTGGTGGGGATGACGATGCAAGGAAACTTGCACTTAAGACAGGAATCCCAAAGTCTGTGGATGACCTTGTCCTTCAAATAATGACTGTTTTTGGGGTGAAGGAGAAGTTCAGACTCCAGTACAAAGATAAGGACTTTGGAAATGAATACATGAATCTGATGTCAACCAGTCAAATTGAAGACAGGGATACATTGAAATTGATTTTTCTATCAACTGATGACTCCAGCATTCAAGAGACTGCACCTGATGCACCTACCTGCTGCATTATTCCTGTTCCTTCGCCCAGTTCAACTTGTAGCTCTAATACTCCTGACATGAGAGATGTTAACCCTTGTTCTATTGTCCAGGAACTCAACGTATCTGATGACTCATTTTGCAGCAGCACTGAGACTGTTATATTTACTTCGCCAGAGTCAAGAACCAGTTCTTGGCCTCAGGTTTTTGTTGTTCCTCGATTTTCATGTTCTGCTGAAATTCAGCTTCAGAGAGCTGACACAGAGTTCAGCAACAGTGGAATGCTACTTATTCCACCACCAAAACTGAGGTCGGACATCCTTGAAAGCATGGCTGAGGAGATCTTTAAGTATGCAGCATACCCCACTGATAGTCAGCTTGATCAGGCAGCTGAAGCCCTGATAAATGCCCACCCTTGCTTGAGGGAAAAAGGAACTCGCACTGGCCATGAAGGATGGAAACATTATTTAAAGATTAAGATGTCTAACTTTCGCTCAAAACTCAGCAAGATTGGACACCCTGAAATCACTGTGAATTCTCTTAGGAACAAACGTAAAGGTCGGGGTAAAGCAGCATCAAACATCAAAAAGCCAAGAAAAGCGGAGGTAAATTTCCTTCCTTGCCTCCCAAAAGGAGAAACCGCAGAGAGCATGGAGAAGGAAAGAATTGCTCTCTTAACAGAAGTGAAAAAGAGAAATAACGAGGCTGTCATCAAGGAAAAGATGCAATTGACCTTCTCCTATAGACGACAAGAGTTGGTTGAAGACTTGGCAATGGTGTCTGATTTACAAACCAGGTGGCCTGCACTGTTCACAGTTAACGAAGTAAGTTTTATTGATATTTACCTAATAATAATTTTTAAATTACAATACATTTCTCCACAGTATGAATATAATTTATGCCCATCATAATTTTTTCCTCAGATAAATGCAGAATTCATGCGGATAACAACTGTGCCACTTCTGTCAAAGTTCATGGCGCAGCTGGACAGATACACTGTTAATCTGCACAAGATTTTCAGCAGCAAAGGTGGCGCTTCTGGACAGAAGTTATCACGCATTATGGCTATTTCAGACAAGGTGTGGTTAACTGCATTTGATTTTTTTATAACAAATTACAAATATTGAACTATAATCAGTGTTTGTATTATTGTATATTATTATTATTATTAATATTTTTATTATTAATTAAAATATATTATTGTGCCATAATTTTCAGTGTGACGACATACACATCAAACGAGACTGTCTCATACAAAGTCTGTGTGTGTACCTCAATGAGGACATTACAACAGTCGTCAGAGAATTTGAGGTTTGTATATGCACATTTTGTAACCCAAATATATTGTTGACTTAAACATATTGACAACCTGTAAGTTACCAATATTTCAGTGAAACTGAACTTTCTTCTTGCCTTTTTTGCTTAGGACTGCAATTCTGAAGAAGCAGAGAGAGGAATTTCTGAGACCACTCTGGGGCTTTTTGTGGTCCGTAAAGAAGGTGCTGGAGCTGAGGACCAGCCAGAGGATGTTGGAGTAGTAATAGACGGTGTGAAGCTGCTAAAGAACTTAAAGAGCGTTTCCTTTGGATTTGCGATGCTGTTCGGACTGATCTACGCTCTCAACTTGAGCTACCCTCAGAATCTCAAATTCACATTTGAATTCTTGCAGAAAGTAGTGATGAATTTGGATGGCAGCAAGCTTTCCTCAAAGATTCAGGCACTGAAAATAAAAATGTTTCAGTGAACAGGGATACCCTGAAAGGGATTTTTCTACAGACTTTTTTTCTACGCATCTTATATTTTCTCATCTTCAAGAGACTGCACCTGATGCACCATTCCTTGTTTTTGTAGCTCTTTGTGAAATTCAGCTTCAGAGAGCTAAAACAGAGTTCAGCAACAATGGAATGCTACTTATTCCACCACCAAAACTAAGGTCGGACATCCTTGGGGGAGATATTTAGTTATGCAGCATACTCCATGGATAGCTTGATAAGACAGATGAGGCAGTCTGTAAGAAACATATTGCTGGCCTGTGAAAACATGTTATGTTATATGTATAAAAAAAGGTGAAAATCTGTTACATGTAAAAATGTTTAAAACCTGTTATATGAAGGTATATATATATACCTTCAGGTTACTTCCCTTTTTTATTTATTTTTATTTTCTCCAAACAAAAAATCTTTAAAGAGCAGAGCAGTCAAGAGCAGTTTGATTTTTGTTGTGAAGATTCTGTGTGAATGGTATCTAGAACATTTTAGAGCTTTTCAGTTGACTGTACTGAGTAACTGACGTTTATGGTAAGAGAAAGACAAATTCTTCTGACAGCTTATTTGTTCTAACAAATATTTAGGAAGACGGGTAGCAATTACATTTGTGTTCAAAGTTCCAGATTAGGAGAAAGCACAAATTGATTATCGTACTATGCAGTCACAATGTTACCTTGAAAATGTAAAAAAAAAAAAAAGAAAAGAAAATAATGTTAGATGTTGAATTTTTTTCCCTGCTACTTGGGACACAGGTTTAAGTCTAAAAAGCATAACCATGGATGTTCCAGTTTAGGAGGATGCATGTGACTGAAAGTAAAAACTTACAAAACATAATTTGTAAAGTATACTGTATGATGTCCTTGCGCTTTTTTTTGTTTTATGTGAGACTGGATGTTTGTTTATGTAAAACAATAAATGTTTGCAAATGTAACATGTTTTTGACCATTTATTTGATAGAATTAAGGAAATGTAAGATAGTTATATAAAGCAAGTAACAACAATTTATTTTAAATGAGTAAAGTTTATTCAATACACAATCTTAAATAACAGTTCATCAATTCACATAAAAGTTATTTAATTCATTCACGTCAATAGAACATGATGGTGAAGCTTAAATAAAATGTTAACTTTTAAATTGGATTTATGTGATTAAATTGGATGGAAAATTGTCATCTAATTGAAATACATAAGTTTTAACTTTTGGGGTTAAATATTTTTTTGAGTGTATGATTTGGCAAGAGCCCAGCTAGACATAAAATTAATTTCTCCACAATGAATAACCTTGATTTTAACACAGAAAGAATTGGGAATTTCAATAAAGCTTAAGCCATACTTTATTTTCTCTGTTTGAAATGTGTTGACTTGCTAGTCCCTTGTGGGTGGTTTCACAGGCATGCAGGCAATCTTTCGAGTTATTATTTCTTCTTCTGTTTTCCTTGTTACTGTAAGTTTATGAGGATAGTGCCCATATATTCCCAAAATGCTATGCAGAAGGGAAAATAAAACTCACCCTGGTGTAATAAACAATTTGATTTTTAATAAGCACAGCATGACTGAAACATCGGGATGCTTTTAAACACGTACAGTGACGGTAATGACTATGTTTCATACGGGACAGTTAAAAGGATATTATTGGGAGAGCTGGTGTGGTTTAGTCTCCTTCATTTTATTGTTCGCTCATATGCAATCGTACTGCTCGCAAAGTATATTCTAACTGCCCTGCAGTTTACCCCTCAGATGAGCAGGAAAATGAATGAAAGCTGATTAAAATACTCAACCACAGTTTTGTCCCGATTCCCAACTAGATTAAAATACAGAAACGCATGCGAGTGTGTGATTTTATGATCACTTCAGTAGACTAGAAAAGCAGCATATTACCTGTTCATTGGACTTTTGCTTAAAGCTGTTGGAAATATAGTCTATATATTTCCGAAGTTTCATCAAACCTTCTGTATATATTTATTTTGTGTTTTTGTACACTTAGCGGCTATAAACTTCACTGCAATAAGTGTCTTTATAGATTCTTGGCTGAGTTTAATAAAGTAAAAAGAAAAATAAAGCACATATTGTTTAAAAAAAAAATGAATAACAACTAAGAAATAAAAATAATTTTACAAAGCTTGTCCAAAAGACCTACAATATGAACGCATACTGTGTATAATGAACACAGTTTGCATCAAGTGCAGGATCTTCCCATAGACCCACAATATTGCAACATTCTTTTTCATTTTCTAAATATATGTAAACACTAAAGATTACAGTAGCACCCTGAAGTGTATCACAGCAACACTTTTGCCAGGAAAATACAAAATACAATTTAAGTCACATAACAAGATTACTGTTTGGAACATGTTTTGCACAAATTCTGGAATCTCTGCTAGTATTTGACACATTTTTGCTCTTAGTTCACAACAATGTTAAAAAACAAAACAATAAATCATTAAAAATTATCCACCAAAAATATCTACATACTAATTTTTTATTTTATTTTATTTTTTTACAATTTTTAGTGTCAGAGGGCTTCTCTGACTGCGATGTATAGGCCTCCTTTTTCATTCATTTTACAGGGGGTCGGTGATAGGAATAGGATCTAAAAACTTAAGAGGCTCTGCTCTGATATCGGTGTATCCTAATTTCATGCTCCAAGATTGCTGGGAAGACCAGAAATCAAGAAAGTCTAGCATAGCGTGTGTAGCCTATACATTCCTTCCTTTTTAACAAAGTATGCTACAAATCGTGATTTATTTATTTATTGTTGTTGCTTCCTAAAAGCAATTTTAAAGGGGGAACAAAGACAGTAGACAGTTAGTACCAATGGCTGTCTAAGGGTTAACGATGCATGGGCATCTGATAATCCAGGGTTAACCTGTCACGAGACCCGTGTGTGATGTTCAGGGGTTAAAACAAAGATGCGCACGAGAGAGTCGCTGTTTCCCTGCACAGACACGTTGCGCTCCTCCACACAGTGCACTCGCTCATCTTTGTAGGACCTTCAGTCAGTGGTCAGTGTGCACACACTTTGCATCGTCTTCTCCCCAAGGTGGCTGCTCTTCAGCACCCGGCGCGAGAACAATTCCATAACTTCACTTCACGTGCGCTTGAGCCGCCGCGCGCACACATGCACATTCTGTCACATTCGTCGACGGTAAGCTCATGCAAGAAACCCTCTGTCTGACTGACTGTCTCTGAGGCGGAGACTTAGAGAAAGAGAGAAAAAAAAATAAAGAGAAAGAGAGAATTTCTCCTCACCGAGCTGCTTATTTTCTCTGTCAAGCGTGTATCATCCGCTGTGTGGTGAAAAGCGCAGACCTGCGTGGGACCGATTTCCCGCCGCTGCAAGGAGGCACCAACCGTCCTCTGAAAGGTAAAAGTTACCTCACACCTCTTCAGTATGATGTCTTTGTAGGTTTGTTATTTATTTTCTTCATTTTTTCTTTTCTTTTCCATTTCTTGTTTACATAAAGGCAGCTACAGATTTATGTAAAGTGACAAACTCATTATCACGGGTGGTGGGTTTGCAGTTGTTTTCAGCGTTTATGAGCACCAGTGTTGTGCAGAATATACCGTCATATTTGAATGAATTATTAGAGAATTTAATTCGCTATAATGTATCAGCTTCATACGTATTACTCTAGCTCAATTGATACCTGTTGATGCCCTCATAACACATTAAAGTAGGGCTATATGGACAGCTACACTTAGTAGTGGCTTCCCAGAAAGAAAGAAAGAAAGAAAAGACTTTGCACATCCCAGAAACAAAACATTTATAAACCAATAAAAGCTAAATACATAAATTGTCATTTTTTAAACGACTGCCATGTAGTTTGGTATTGCCCTCTTGTACAAAGACTTTGACTGGGTGAAAAAACTCTGGAGGGAAGAGAGTTTTGCATGCAGTCTAATTGGTCATTGTTGAGGTGTTTTATATTGCATTTAAAACCAGGCTTATGTATAGGCTATTTTGAGCACATAGTGATGCAACTATTTATTTTGGTTAATACTGTAAAAATGTAAATACAAATATATATTTTGCAACAATGCAATTTATTTTTGTCTAACACACTGAGAACATGTTTTATTTTATGATCGCTTCTACATACCACAATACTCAAACAATAAAACCATACAATAATAATGGATATTCATAAAACAAATATTTTATAAACTATACATTATACATTATAAACTATTACTATACATCTATAATAGCAATAATTATTCAAATACATTCTTGCAAATGAGTTTTTAATTGTGCTTTAGTTTTGTTTTTGCTTTGTGCTGTAACTTTTAGGCTAGGCTTGATAATAATTGGTTAAGACGCAGTTTTTTAAATATTGTAAACTTAGTTTTTTGAATGAGGTGAAACCATTTATCATTAGACCTAATAATTATAACCGATTTAGAACGAAATGCTAAATATCGGCTAAACCGATTATCTGTCTTTCTAACTAAATCTTATATGTGCCAATTACTTTTTAATAAACTATACAGTAGTTTTCAATCTTTCATTGGCTATGGAAAACCCCTTGCGATTAAAAGGTTGTGCTATTATAAATGAGCATCTAAATAATCTAAATTTACAATGCGCATAACAATCCTGTTCCGTCTGTACAGCATGTATATAAGTTTAATTGTTTGAAAGTCACTGTGTAAAATGTTCACGTGAACATTCAAATGAAATTTCTTCTCCACTGGCAGTTTGACATTGACAGTAGTTACACTTAAGACAATGCTAAAACGATCAAAGTTCTGTGGGTCTATCATGGAGTATTTCATTCATAATAAAGCAGTATGACTCCATCTTGAACCAACCATTCCTGGAAGTCAACAATTGAAATGTTCCCCACACATGCACCTCAGAAACTTAATAGCACTACTCAGAGACAGTGTTTAAATTGAGTTGATCCAAGAAACGCTTTATTGAAATTGCTAATATACTTCACACTTGTAAATGTGTTATTTCTCAGTAATGGGTAATCATGAGCACTGTTCCCGCATTCAGATGCGTCTGATGTCCTTGCAGAGTAGTTTTATTGCAGATGATAGTCTTTGCACAAGTTGAAATAGCTGGAAATGGGCCAAGAAAACAGGTACCAAACAACACAATTAAAGGATCAATAGGGTGATGAAACAGCTGGGAAGACAAAGTGAGAGAGAAAGATAGGGTGGGGGGATCAGGTGGTAGGGAGGGGCAGAGAAACCAAAAGAGATGTTGTAATTAAGGCTAAATGGGGGTGAAGAGACACCAGAGAATGCATCCAAGCGGTAATTTGTTTTTTATTGAATATATTTATCAACATTAAATTACTTATTTATTTTGGAAACAGGAAAGTAACTTTAGCTTGGGCTGGCCACATACATAAATCTGATGATTCAACATAGCAGCGAGCAGCTGTTGTGCTCATGAGGGCATTTTCCGAGCGCAGGGGTAGTTGATGGATCATGGTCGCACCACACTCATTGAAATTGATTATCAATATGCATCATTTGTTTTCTTTATTGCACCTTTCCTCATTTAGAAAGAAACTCAAGAATTTAATAACATCAGTCACTCACTATGAGTTCTGGGATATATTACGGCTTACAAATAATTGTAGCCGGAAATTCAGTTTTAATATCACGCTGTTTGTTTAGAATCAGTTGCGCTTTACTTTTCAAATACAGCTCATCGCTATGATCACTCAACTGCTGCTAAAAGTCATTACGGCGTTTACAAAATATGTATATGATGAAATAGCCAATACTTTATGTATCTTATGTAGCAACCAAGTATATTTAGAGTCAGATCACACTGTTTTGTACTTGTCAAACATGGTAACCATGTAGCATGCTGCATGTTACTATTGAATGCGTTTTATAGTAGCATTTGTATTCTGAGCGTGTGTGAGCAGAGACCCTTTCTTGACCCTTGCAGTAGCCATATAAGTTCACAAGAGATAGTGGTCTGATCCCTTCCTCTGAAGTTACAGACATTCGCACAAATCTCTTGAGTGTTGCTCAAGATTGAAGCTTTATCAACTGCTCAGGTGTGCCAGCCTGCAGGAGGACCTCTGAAATGTGTTTAATTGCAGTTGGAGATACCTATAAGGCAACGACAGCAGATCACTTATTCGCTCCAGCAGTGTGCTGATTTACGGGTGTAATTTCTTAATTACACTTCTTTAATTAAAGCACGGCAGGAGGTTATTACATTGTTCGACTTAATTCTCTTTAAGTCTTTTCATTCAAAATATAACTCAATACCTCGGGATGGTGCCTGAGTTTTTTAATGTCAAATTTGACATTAAATTGTCTTTCATTCTGAAATAATGATACAATTGAGACAATTGAGGAAAACACACAATGCATCAGTTTTCCACAATCAAGCTGTCTAGATGAAAATGGCAGGTTTCTATCTGATCTGTACCAGGAAGGTTAGTTTTTGACAAAGCAAATCTGCCAGATTTATTTGACATTGGTGACCTCACACCTCAGGTTTTCTACAGCCCATGTTTGTGTGTGATATATAGGTTTTTTTTTTATACGGCCTTTCTTGAAAACACAATGTATTTTCTATAGTCAAGTAAGTGGTACAAACTTTTTAAGTCTCTAGTACATGTCCAAGTAGTATGTAACTAATTTTGAGCATGTATGGCTATATTAAGTATATTCAAAATTGAAGTGAATGGACGTATTTAGCACTTATTGTTATATTATTCTACTTTTCTAAAAGTTTCTACACTGCTGAAAGTGACAGTTCAACATTCCATCTTTAACTTTTAAAACAATGGAAGTCCTATTGAATTGTGAAGGTTTGCAGTGATATGAATTTGCTTTTTAGCAGGCACATCATCAAGCCAGGGACAAATTATTCATTGTAATTATTGTTTGTTTATAATCATGTCTTATGTATTTAGATAAGTTAACTAAGCTCAAGGAGAAGAGCCAAGCCAAGTGGGACTGAGAAAAGAAAAGAGAACATTGCGGTTTCATTTTCTGTAGTTAAGGTGAAGGGGCTGAGATATGGCACATGCAGTTATATTTATGAACCTGTTTTTTTCTTAAAGGATCAAAAGCATTTACAAGGTAACGTACACGGTCAGAGTAGCAATGGATACATCTGAATATTATGTACACATTCCAATTAATTGAATTAATCATTCTTCGAAGTACTGGATCATTTTAATTTCTTGGTATCCTCATGGCCAAAAAGGAATAAAAAATATTTTAATTTTCTTCTCAACGGAGTCTTCATATCGACAAGTCCACAGGTGTTAAACTTGCCCAAAATGTGAGAGTGTAGGTGGCTAACCTTGATAAAATGTTAGAGAAGGGGGAGTGTGAAATGGAAGTTTAGGTGGCAGCCTACTGAGGAGCTCTTATTCCATTAAAAGTCCAACATAGATATGAACCATAATTCAGTGGAAGCTCGTGTGAGATAGTGACCTGACATTTCTTCAGTGCCGGAGGTCACCTCAGGTTTAATATCAGTACAATGGGATGTCCAATGTTTTCGAATTCTGCTTGTGACTCCAAAGTGACACTACACTAGGTCCCCAACAGGTGGCCGTGGCAAATCTTCTAGGGAAAGTGAAAGGACTCCTGGAAGGTCAAACCAAAACACTTAGCAAGTATGACTAAAATTAGACTTGGACAGTAGAACATGATTTAATCTGAATAATGCACATTGCTACAACAAAGGTCAGGGTGTCATTCAGTTTAAGATAAATGCATTCAAACTGTATGCTAAAGAAAACAGAAATATGTATGTATTGATATATTTTCATATATATTGTTTTTGTGACCGCTGCATTTTTGTACCTATCTGATATAAGAATAGCAAAATAATTGGTTTCTCACTGATAATAATAATAATTTAAAAATGTAACACTTTACTGTTCATGTTAGTTCACAGTGCATTAACTAATGTTAACAAATGCAACTTTTGATTTTAAAAATGTATTAGTAAATGTTGAAATTAACATTATGATGAATCAGTTCTGTATTTTTCTTTCTTAGTTCATGTTAAAAAATTAAATCTTATTGTAAAGTGTTACCAAAAATAGGAATAAGGGACCAAAATAAATATAAATATTCTCAATTCAATTGCCATTGCCAAACAAGTTTGGACCACAGCTTAAGCCAGATAAAGTTAAATTTAATTAAGAGAATTAAATAAAAAAAAACAATATAAATGTTTATTTAAAAAATACTGAATTTGATGCAGTAAACTGGGATTTTAATAAGGTCTTCAAGGGAAACATGTTTGTGCCACTTGACCTGTGAGTGATGAGAAACAATAGCGCTGTTACAGTTGTTCTTAACATTAATTTGTTGCTTTGGTTTTCTCTCTGAGCGTTCTAAAGTTTCCTGTTGAATTGTAATTGCTCAGCTTCCTTCGTAATTACTAGTTGGTTGCACAAATCCAAAAGAGACAGAGAACATCCCGATTTTTCTGTGTGTGACTGGCATGCTTGCAAACTAAAATCAATACTGCAATGTATTGCTCATCCCCTACTCTTCCCAGAATTTCAAATGGTGGATTTTCTGGCCATGATTCTATTTTTTTTCCCGCTGCAGAAAACTTCCTTTTATTGTTACATGGTAGCTTTTTAGACCAAAGGACAGATGACACATTGATTGATGTCTAAATTGATGATTCCCCCCTCGTTCCCTTCACTTACAATTAAGGGCATCAGAAAGAATAAAAGCCGGCAAGCAAAAGAGTGGTATCTGTGATGGAACTGGGAAGTGAGAAATGACCGGCAGAGTGAACTGGGTTTGACTAGAAGGCTCAAAAAGACAGCAGTGCTGATTTGAAACAGTTTTTGAAAAAACACATTTATGTGCTGTAGCTATCAATTTATCTTTTTAATAATACCGTTTTTCTTTTTTTTTTTTGTATCAGGGAATAGCATTGTACATTTTGGTCATTTTAAGCTACTCAAATAACCAACAAATAAATCTACCGAATGCTGGAGTGAGTTCTGTTATTATAGTTCTTTTGTGCTATTTTTTTATTTTTTATTATTTGTGTAATTGTTCTTTTCAAGTGTAGTAGGAATCATATGGCTTGATATTTTAGTAATCTGATCAAAAATGCCTTGTAGAAAGGTGAGAGAGGACATTCTGGGAAAGCATGCTTGATGCACTTGGACATCGGTGCTCCTGTGTAAAGTTGGTTCACAAAATACATAATACAATTGATTATGAATACTAAAAAAAGAATAATAATATTAAAAATAATATTAGTCTTCCTCCTGCTTGGTGTTTATGTACTTTGTACATTTAGTGACAGCACAACAGTAGCTGAATATAGGTGATAAATTGATGTCACAGACATTAATCTTGTAATATCTTTAGTCTGCTGACATTATATTCTGCTGCTTGTGCTTCTTCATGTGGCAGTGTTTAAATGCATTGAATACTATATGTGTTCTGCTTGCATTGGAGCATTTTACCAGTATGAGGACATGCGTGTCGTATCTGACATTGATAAAGTGTTGGTATCGGTACATTATGTACATCATAATTTGTAGGGATGAGCCACATTTTCAGGTTAAATTCTAAAATAATATTTAAACTTGATGAAATGTACACGTCTGTATGTTAGGTGAGATTTGTAAAAATTCTAATATAATTGCAAAATCATTTTATGTTTGTATGTTGTGCATTAAAGTGACTAATCACAAATGCAAGTACAGATGAGTTTATATTAGACAAAAATCCATTTGAAATTTATTTTGATATGTGCAGAGATTTGTAGTGTTCACAATAGTATTATGTAATATATAATATAGTGTATAATATTTAGTAAAAAGCAAACCCTCTATTTTGGACATTGATTGTTTAAAATTCTGGTAACAATTTACAATAAGGTTTCATTAACTAAAACTATTAACAAAAATTAACAATACTTCTACATCATTGATTAATCTTAGTTAATGTTCATTTCAACATTTACTATTGCTTGAAACGGTATATACCCATATGTCAATATGTGTAATCACTTAATATTATATCATTGTTTTCTAAGTTTATCTAAAACAAAAAGCTCATTTAAAATCAGTTCAGTTTTGGCCCAGAATTTTTGGTTTCGTCTGAATTTTGGTGCAATACCAAAATGTATATTGATAAAAAATATGTTTTTGTTGAAGTATCTTTCCCATTGTTGTTTGAATGACAGTCTAAGTGTATTGCATCTTTTGCAAGTTTCATCATGCTCTTGCAACCGCATTAAACTTCTCCAACAGCAATCTGTTGTCCATTCTGTGGGGACTACGGAGTTAGTAGGGGTGAAAATTGCCCTTTCTCTGGGTGATAATTTGTTGAAAGCCTCTCCATTTGACATTATAGGTAGATATGAAGTCAGCACTGGCTCTTTGGGCCTTGTATATCTGTCTCCTGACCTGTGGTGGCAGTGCAGGGTGATGCTTTCACCCCCCTAGACACAGTGGTTTTTCAAAGAGGTGAAAACCAGCTGTCTGTCACCATCTGCCTTTCTATAAAACCTCAGCCTCTCCCAGCTGTGTGCCATGTGACATTCAAAATGTTTTTGGCACCTTTTAATGGGAAGGAGCCCAGGAACTATGTGTATAGATTGGAACTGTCTTCCTTTCTTGTTTTCAGGCATATGGATTCAGTGGGATTTTTCTAGAGGCTTTTTTCAGAATGCCACCAATAATAAGAACTGAAGAATTGAGAGATTGCTTATTAAGATAAGGGGGTTCCTAGCATGCTTTTAAACAATGAACAATTTCAAGACTTGCAGACGTTTTTGTATATTGTCCTTTTGAATGAAGAGATTTGAAATGTAATAGGTTTTAATCTGACATGCCAGGAAATTATGCAGTCAGGCTTCACCGCTATAACAGTATTGAGGTCAACAGAGTATTTGAAATTTTGAAGTCAGAAACAATATAGGGGCGTTGTATATAGATATGGACTCTGGATAAATATATTAACCTTCTTTGAAAGGCATGATGACATCAGGATATTTGATGAGTGGCCACTAAAATGAGAAATGTATCTTGAAGCTTTTCTGCTTAACAGTTTCAGTTCGCTATGAAGGCTTCCTTGTGGACTAGAATTGTAATTAAGTTTGTGACTTACAGCAGTTCAGTCAGATTATCTTTTTGGGATGTACTCGAGTGCTCTGACTTGACAGCGACGTGATTGGTTATTACAGCATTTTGGGGGGTACCCGACTACTGATTCCTTAGTGTTAGGACAGCATGCAATCCAAACTGATGAAGTAAAGTGAAACTATGGATTTGAAAGTGCGCTCATGAAAATACAGTTGCAAGATGTGCTGTGCCATTTACATAACATTATAATGAGAACACTAATGAAATAGAATGTTGTAAAGTGCTTTTAGTTGCCTTGTTTGAGCGTTGTTATGGGAAGAGCGCATCCACAACGGGAGTTACACATTCAGACAAGCGCCGTCAAGTTCACGTATGCATTCGCATCCTTTTGTGCAGATATGAGTTGTAATATTACTTTTATCTTGTGTTAATCTCATATAGGATGCATTTGGTTGAGTTTATTAACCCGCTAGCAAAGTGCAACAGTTTAGCAGTGCAATGCCAGACATTATTGACTGTTGTTATTTGAGACAGTATTGTATTCATTTTTAGATGTTACTTTTTCAAAACATTGATGATATTATTAAGAATCCAGCTGTGTTATTTTTTCTCATATTTTTACAACAGCAGGCCTATGTTTGAACTAAAAGAATTTCTCGTCATAGTGCCGGGATGTCTGGAATCACTCACGTTTCAGTGCGTTAGCGTTAGTTCAGTGCGTTTCACTGCTATAGCATATAGCTTCAAATTCACTTGCATTCGTGTATGTATTTTGTATGTATACAAGTTGTAATCTTACTTTTACGTTGTGTATCTAAAATAATCTCATAGGATGTGTCATATAGAATAGGCTTACAGAATGCAGTTCACTGGTGTTCATTTACTCTTCAGCTTCACCTCGTGCAGCTATTCCCTTTTGGAAAACATTGATGCATTATTGACAATCTAGCAGTTATTTTTCTAGTCATTTTTCATATTTTGGTAGATATGTTTTCATGTAATAATTGTATTTGTCAACATTAATTTTCATAACGCCCTGTACTCGTTTTTGAGACCTATCAGTGCTTGAAATGAAAATTTTACAAAAATTGGTCATCCCTGATATCTTTAACTGTAGAAGCTTGATTTATATACAGTAGAAAGCATTTGAGCTCTCACATCAGTATATTTATGAAATAGCAGACACAAATTTGAATCATATTGGTAGGAGCTTGCTGTTGAACTTTCCCAATTTTGTTGGACATGCACTTGAATGTACAGATTTTTTGATCTCCAGAGAGTATTAATGCATAGGATAAGTTTACCTGTTTACATTTTCTAAGTTTTTCCAAATTTCCATAGACATTGAAATTGATATGCCATGAATATTTAAAAACCTTTCCTTTATTATCCTCCTGACACAAAGGTCATATGTGCCTCTAAAGACCAAATTGTAATGAAACGGAATCTGCTGCTTTATCATTAAAAAGGCATTAGCTTACATGCTTTGTGTGGCTTGTAGTTTTTAGCAGTACATTAAAGCATTCCTGGTGTGAGTTTACACGAGCATCGGCAAGGTGGAGATGGCATTGCATCAAGATCACAAAACTAAGGAGTAAACGGCCACTGGCACTCTGACCCCTTTAATTGTGTCCTCTCATCTTTCCGCTGCATGCGCTCTCCTTTTCTGCCTTCCTTTCCCTCTCTCTCTCTCTCTCTCTCTCTCAGCTTACAGTCGGTTGTAATTACAGCATCTCTCACTTTTCTCCCCAGAGGCACATCAGCACAGTGTTCTTACAACAAGGCAGGACACGTTTCTCACACTGTTTAGCAAAGACTGTAAAAATATTGCATCAGTGCTGGTCTCTCCACCACTTCAGAGATGGTCAAAGTTGTTTCTGACATTGGACTTTGTCTAAATATAATGGTTAGCAAAAGACTAACATCAGACGAGAGTCAACCCAAGCTACGACAGATTTTATATTGATGATGAAAGGGTGTGTGATTGTGACAGTAATTGTTATTATAGAAATGAGGAAAAACCCATTAATCATCATCAAGCATTTGCATTTGGGTGTTAATTCCAATTGGTTAGAATGATGCCCCACAGCTCTTGTGAAAGTGCCATTCATTATCAAGTTGAATTCTCATTGCCCTCTGACTGCCGGTTAAGTAAGAGGCTGTCTCGTTCATATTAGCCATTGAGCCTGATGTGTATAGAGCTGTTGGCCTGTTTCCTTCACTTCCTCTTTTTCCTGTTCGATATGTTAAAAACATTGCTTACAGATATTGACCTTGGTAAAAATGGATCAATAAAATAAAAAATAAAGAAGTTTAATTATTTAATGGAAGTTTTGAACAATAGCTGAAATGAGAACCTGAAAATATAGTATGGGCATATGACGAATATTCCATTGTTATATATGTGGTTCCTCTTGACAGCATGTCGTTTTTCTAATTCAGACATGAGTAATTACAGCTGGACTTGCCTAGCTAATAGTGACCTACAAACAGCTGAAATTGGAGCAGTATAAATGAAGTGGCCATCTAACAGAGCCCTCAATTATGCTCTCCATAAATAGACGCTTGAATACATTGATCTCTTTTTCAAAGTATACTGAAAATAAACAGCATATTGCTATGCAAAATGAACCGGCATCATCACAGAGCTGTCAGATAGCTTTCAAATCAGCAATATATTTGATGTACTCACAACTTTAATCATAATTAATTGTTGTTTTGTTTTGTTTTTACTATTTGCTGGCTACTGGCTGTGTTACAGATGTTCTAAACTATTAAAAACATTAAAAAATTATACATTTAAACATTTAAACAATCTCTTTTTGAGAGATTTATTGTACAATAGTGTACAATAAGTGCAGTTCTTGCATGGGCACTGTGGCTTAGTTATTGCAGGGAGAAAGCATAATTTATGATAAAAATAAAAATAATAAATCAGCTGTCAAATTATTTCAAACGATTGACACAGAAACTCAAAAATGCAAAAGGGGGGAAAAGCATACTAGAAAAAAAAGCTTGATTAAAAAAAAAAAAAAACAGTGTAATTGATTGCAAGAAATGCCAAAGCTTATTATTTAGCTAAAACTTGGCATGCAGAACAGGTTTTCTTGCCAAATTCGACAGAAATTATTCTTTGATTTTGACTTCAAAAGCTTTTCTTTTTTTATTTTCTTTTTTTGCTGTCTTTTTAATTTGTCTTAACCTTTAACACTAAGGCTACCTTGACATTCTTAACAGAAAAAATAAGAAAACGACTTTCTGTGGTTCATGTTCTAAATGCATTCAGGCATGACACGTTGCACGTGTCATAACCAGCCAGGAAGATTATTGTGCTAAATGAACGGCATTAACGTCTTTGATAAATTGTTTTTAAATCTGCTTGTAATTTCATTGGCAGTAAATTTCCACAACTCAGAGAGCAGTCATCTATTCCTCAATATCAGCTTACATGACCCCTCCCAACTCGGCTTCTAACTGTGTTAGCTCCAAAACTAAAGTGGTCATTAGGTGCTTTTTTTTTCCTCTACGGCTCGGCAAGTAATGTTGGTAAAATGCTAATGCTTAATAATGATCCCTTCGTCCATTTCTGGATTACTTTTCAGCTGAATGGCAATGCATCAAAACATAAAGCATTTTGAGGCTCATTAAGGAGGCATTATACGATGAGGTCTGCGGAGCGGTCACACGGGCCTGGTGATGGATGTGAAAGCGATCCGCTGCTGAAACCCGGTTAGGTCGAGTCTCTGCGGTAAAGAGGGTTGCTCTCTGACATGAGGAGGAGGAGGAGGAGGGCCCGCCACCGGACCCGGCCCATCAGAGCATCATTAGTGTCCACTTTGAGCCAGTGACAGGAATTCCATTCCAGACTGAACTCCAAACCTGAGTGTTGGGTGGTGATAGCTTGCAGAATCACACGCATGGGAGTAATTAAGGGCTTTATGCAGTGTTGATGCTGTCTTCCAGCATATATGTAGAAGCATATATTTTCAAAATCGATGGGTTGCCTGAATGCCATTTTAAAATAGCTTTTATATGCAGAGTGACTGCACATCTGTTAAATGCCATATTAATAGGCTTAACGGTTATCTGTATATATATATAAAAAAGAAAAATCTAGTTTTATTGTGCTTACACGTGACGTGGCATGACATGTCAAAAATAAACCGCTCCCATTATAATTAACGAAGTGGTCTGTACTGGAAGCGTACTCTGCTCAATCTGCAGAGTACATTATAGTTTGCAGTTTAGTGTCAGATTTCACGCTGCAGAATTGCAACAGTCTAAAAGGTATAGCAGAATCTCTACTGGTTAAAATTTCTAATGTTGTAAACTAGGATATACTGCCATTTAGTATTATAATTAGGGCCGGGACTCGATTAAAAAAATTAATCTAATTAATTAGAGGCTTTGTAATTAATTAATCGAAATTAATCGCATTTTAATTGCATATAAATATTTGACCTGAGAACAGTGAGAAGTAATTTTTTTCACATGGATTTTTAGTATACCATTGAATAATGACTGAATACATAAGCTTAATCAACAAAATTGTGTTTATTTATTTATGTCCAGCGTTTTGCGTTGAGGTGATATTTGAGGCTCGATACGCAAATTCCTTGTTGCATAGCTTCCACACAACCATGCTCTTGTCGACGCTTCCATCCTTTCGTTTTTTAAAACAAAATTTCCCATCCACGGGGCCAAGCAAAGCAGTCTCGCCAGCTTCTTCGTTCATGTTCACTGTGGTTTGTTGTGTTCAGAAGTCAAGAACGCTAGTTGGTGTTCCAGTATAATCGGTCCGTCGATAACTCATTCATTAAAAAACGTTCCGCGGTGCAAAAATAAGTTAAAATTGTTATCTATTTTTTGCGTAGTTAATCTTAATTAACGCGTTAAAGTCACGCAATTAATTAATCTTAATTAACGCGTTAAAGTCCCGGCCCTAATTATAATGGACTGAGTCAGCTGTTGTTTAATTTCTGGCTTTCATTGATATATTATGGTTTGTAATTGTAATTGTATTGTTGATGTAATTTTGGTTTAAACTTAATTTCCTTTAAATTCCTCTGGTCTTAAAGAGGCCTTACAGTCCTCCTCTATAGATTTATTGTCTACTTAACAAACTTGTGCGTTTGTTTCATTGATCAACATTAGAGCTAGATCCTCCCATGGACTGCTGTAGGCTTAAAAAACTCTTTGCCGGACACAGCATAATCAGTCCGCATGCTTTAGACGATTGATTTTTAGATTCTCTTTCCTTAGACTTGTGATTATCTATCTGAGGTTAATGCTGTAACAAACATTAGCTTGCACTTCTGTTGAGTCAGGGTGGTTTGTTTTGCGACTGAAGAAACCCAAGACTTTGCTTTTTAAGAAATCTGTCAGGGTTCTTTTTTTATTCTCGGGAGCACAGTAGCAGAAATATGCATAATTACCTTGACTTATTTTTCTCTGACCTTTCAGAAGTCTCTGCTAAAAGCAGACAGTCTCTTACTGCTGTCATATCCAGCACTTCCCTTCTCTTATAAATTTCGCTATCAGGGTCAAATTGCAACTGTGACAGAATATGCTTTTTATTATGGCATGACAGGCCTTTATAGTGATACAAATTTGCTTCTTTATAAGTATCCCGTTTTTTTTTTTTTTTATCAAAATTTTTGATCTGACAGGTCTGTTGTTCCACACTGGCACATCCACCTCATTACCATAACCTCTTAATTGATGAATGGTCCCCCATTAGGCATGAAACCTTTGGTTCGACTTCAGTTGTGAAACAAATATTAGCTCTAGAAAATATAAGAGGGATAAGACTACGATGGTATGGGTTTGTGATTGTAGTTCTGTTGTCAGTTTCTAAATCATGACTGCAGTATTTTTGTGTTTGCAAGTATTGACCCAAAGCTGGCCAATATGGCTCCTTTCCCCATTTATTTGGTTCCAACTTGTGTCCCTTGTCTCCAATTTTAAGAGCTTGTTTGCTTGTTTATTCCTCCTGGTGTGGAAGCACTAGTCTTCATTGCTGTCAGCTGTGCCAGTTGAGTGTTAAATAGAAGACTGGGCTTGGAAGCTCTGGTGAAAGAAACACTCCTCAGAAACCCTGCTAACCCGCTTGTTTTACGATGCTTCATAAAAGTGTCATCATTGGTGTCAATGCGATGGTGTCCTCTATGTTCCCTATCTGCAGTTTGTGACAGCTTATATTGCTCAAAACCACACGGCTTCAATGAAAGCCTCAAGGCCGCCACCCCCTCGGCCCTGTAACTGGTTGTCCTAGATTTGTTCTTGATTGGTGTACTCAAAATGATTTAAACTCCCAGAATGCCCTGCTTGTAAGATAGGGAGTATTAAACCTTCTTTTATTTGTGGTTGGCTACAAAAAGACATGAGTTCTTCCAGCTCAACATCAAGATAAAAGATGTGTGCCTCACTTTCCTTGTTATCATTTGCTTGGCATCATCTAGTCATCTTTTTATGCAAACCTAATAAAAGTGTAGATATGTGGATGAAGTCCAAAATATTGATCTACATGATTTTCATGTATTATTAAGGAGAGCAGACTGTCGCATTCTTCGACCAGATAACAATGGTTTGTTATTTATGGATTAGAGTGCGTATGAATGCCAATGATGCTGTGCATGTGGAGAATTTGAGCCAAAAATTGATACTGTAAACCACACTATGCATCTTTAGATTCTTAACATTGGGGCTATTTTTTCCCTTTTAAAGATTTTGCATTTCTGTAAACCATGAAAGAAATTGAATAACAATAATTTTGTTTTACTTATGGGGACAAGGCCTCTATTTTGGTTTGAATGCCATTTAAGATTACATCATATTTACACAGTTGTTTGCAATAACCTATAAGTTCCAAATAAATGTGTAATTTAGCAAACTGTTGGATAATAAAATAAGTAGGGATGCTCATATTGACCGTTTAACCGTTAACCGATAGTAAGAATCTTGACCGATAAATACTATTAGTTAAACGGTTTAAAGTTTTTTGGGTTTTACACTTTGTATGTTTACTGTATTGTTAAAGAAAACAATGCTGTATTTGTTACCTCACGGGGCGCATCGACACTTGCAACCACACGTCTCTGCAGACATATTTTGCAAATTGAAGCAATGGGAAAGAAGCCTACTATGTTGGACCATTTCGGCAGAAAGGGCGACAAAGTTAATTGCAAAATATGCTACATGGTATTAAAATACAGCTGTGGTACAAGCTCTTGACTGGTGGAAAGCAAATAAAAGGCGCTTCCCGATGCTGGCCGCACTAGTGAGTCGTTATCTCTGTATTCCCCGGCCACCAGTGCCATCTGAACCCTTAAAACTTTTCGTTGTGTGGTTTTGGTCAAGTTTACTAAAGTAAACATTGTCATGTAGGCTATTAATGGTTTATAGAACAATTACTCAAGAGTCGCACTGTTGTTTCAAAGAAAAGCACAATGTTCGGAAACACTTCCTCAAACAGACAAGGCGCGCACAGTCAGTGGAGGCTCGCACTGCGGAGACAGACGAAAGTATAAACGAGGCTTTCTGCCGCGGGTCTAACTGTCAACAGGCTGTGCTCCAGACTAACTTACATCATTTAGACATGCTACTTTAAAAAAAAATAAAAAACAGTCAATCTGTGGATTGAGGTAGGCCTGCTATTTTGTTTTGATGGGAAAAACTATTCCGGTTCTTAAAAGCTTCAAAGGGATTCAGTGTATTTTCGTTTAGTTATCTTAATTTGGTTATTATTTAATAAAAAAAATAGTTTAGGCCTATTTATTTTATGCTTTTTTATTATTTATATGATTTTATTCAGTTTTTCTCTGTTGTCAGAAATGCTGCAGGCGCGTGAAAATGTGATAGTGTGTGAATCCAGGTTCTTTTGTTGTCAATTTGTTGTGTTATGCTGCTGTTTTCACAGAAAAATAAACCCGTGAAAAAAGTATTTTTAACGGGTCACAGACACTCATCAATTGTATTTTTATTTGATGTCAATTCAATATTATAATCTTATCAGTTAACGGTTAATAATCGATTAATGAGCATCGGTTGTCGGTCTGAAAAATTAACCGAAATGAGCATCCCTTAAAATAAGCACATCTGTTCCTAACAGTGTATTTCATGAAATAAAAATGTCTTAATTGTCTGTTTATGCGTTGAGTAGGGATGCACCGATTTTGGTGAACCGATAATTATTTAAGCAGACAATCAGTGCATTGGTCGATAAATCTAAATCCAGATTTTGATAAACATTTTTTGAGAGCCTGTTTACAAAAGCAAAAATCCTCATGTCCTATAAATCAAACATATACAGTACAGTAGATTAAGTGATTCCTTAACTTTTCAAATGAATTTTACATTCTGATGGCAAAATATAATAAAATAAATAAATACATAAATAATCAGTTGCCTTACAAAGAAATACAATAATGTAATTGGACTACACGATAAACAATAAAATGTGCCATGGATAAATACATTGGAATTGTCTACACACCGACGATAACAAAATGTTTTGAATTAAACCAAATTGTTTATGAAAATAATACAAGAAAAAAAGTGTTAGTTAATATTAATAATGCATTGAAAAGAAACATCTTAAATTAAGGTTACTGTTTCAAATAACAGCATTGCTGTTTGAGCTGTGTGCTTTACTAATACGTTCATCAACTTAACCAATCACATCCTTTGTGAGATTAGTCAGATATTTATACAACAAACATATTACTACTTAAATCTGCACAAAATTACGCAAATGTGCAAGTGAACTTGCTAGTCAGAATTAATAACTTTTGTTGTGGATGCGTTCTTCTCGTAATTATGTGCTGAAACAGCAACTAAACCCAAAAAATTCACAAAGTTTTATTATAATAGTGTTCTCATTATAATGTTATGTATGTGACAGTTCTAATTATAGTTATTAATGTTGTGCATTTCTGCGTGCGCTAAAGCTACAGAAAACAGCAACAACAGTAAACTGGAATGCTTTACTACCACATTAATTAACTTAACCAAATATAAAAAAAAATATGTATATATACACAAAATAAGCTTAATATTACAACTTACAATTGCACAAAAGGTTGTGAATGCACAAGCGAACTGTGCTAGTCATGAAGGTGGGGAGGCGTATCTCAGCTGAAGGAAATAATACATTATCTTTCGGCTTTAATACAGTATATCAGCCTAATTTACTTAACTGGTCGACAACGGTTACATTAAAATTGAACATATATTGGCAGGTACCGATATGGTCTATGTATCCCTAGCATAGAGCATACAAATTGGATCTTTACGATCTATTTGAGAACAGTTATTTTTCCAGCCAGTATCCAAGAGGAATACCTTGACAAATGTGAACACAAATATGCATTATTATTATTATATTGATATTTGAATTTGATCTCACATTGTGTATTCCCAATTAGGAAAAGCATTTGTAAAAGATAAGTTTATATTCACGTTTGTATTTTAGCTTCAATATGCTTCACATACAGTAGTTGCGCTTCTGGTCCATCTGAATTTCTCTGTGTGCATCTCATCACACATAGGAGTAAGTGCAGCATATTTCTCATCAACTCTAAATGTGAGCTCTTTCCGGAAAGATATCACCATCATGCAACGTTTACCATTTAATATAATTAAGCCTGAATCATTTAATGTGCATGCTGCTTTTTCTTCATGCCAAGGTATTTGATCTTATGTTCAGAACCCCGATTTATTTTGAGGCCAACATTTTCAGGCAGACACATTTTTGGTGATTCACTTGTGTTTTTACTGCTGAGGAAAAGGGAGGCAAGGCACTTTTATTACAGTCTAGTTACAGCATCAAGGTCTGATATGTTTAGGCAAAAAGGAGGTTCAGAAGTTCCTTGCACTGTCATATTACAAACCCATACCACTAGGACAGCAATCACAAAGGTTTTCATTTACATCATAAACAAGTTTACTTGTTAAATATGCTTTAATCTGAGTATGCAGGGTTCAGATGTTCAGGCTTAAGCTAGTCTGTTTTGTTTTAAAACGCAACTAAGGATAACTGAATTCAATACACAGCTACACAGTGAATTGAATTTGCATGAAATGTAAGTAATGCAATGTAATGTGTTTTGATTTATTGGCATTTAAAAATTCATTGTTTGTATTTGAAAATATGTTTGAATGATTGTTACAAAGATGCAGTTGAACAACAAAAGTGAATAAAAACCATTGAGCAGTTCTTGAGCATAATAAGATTCAGTGCTTTGTCTGTGTTTATAATCCATAAAAAGTTTTTGCCATTCGGCTTATAAGGAACAGTGCCTTTTGAAAAGCTCACAGCTTATATATTTTTTTATCATTTTAGTATGTTTTTTTATTTTTTATCCATCATTAACAAACATGGTTTAATTGTTTATAATATAAATACATATTTTATTTTCCTGTTGACCTTAATATATGTTTTTTTCCCCCACATTTAAAAAAGACTAATCTAATCTAATACAGTTTTGACAAAACATTTAAGTGTTAAGATTTTTTTTTTTTTGGTTTTATACTTATACTTTATTGAAAGACTGTTTAATTATGTATAAGAGAACATGTAAAACTTAGATATAAGCTTATGGTCACTTTCCCCAAATTTGCCAAATGAAAGAGTTTTCACGGTATTTATGTGTGACAGTTTCCAGAAAAGCGTGTTTAAAAGACTGCAAGACAGACATTTTTTACTATGCGAGAAATACGCAGTGACAACACAATGCCGTTGCATATGGGGCTTATTCAATCCACTGTTTAATTGGTTGCCCTTGTCATGGAAACAACATACTACTAGTCTGCGTGCTATACTAATACAGAGATTTACGGATGGTACAAAACTCTGTTTTGTGACAGTGTGTCTTGTCTAGGCGATTTAGAAGTGTAACTGAAGTGACAGAAACGGTAAACGTGTTCAGCACCAAAGTACTCTCAGTCGTACTGTATCACGTCAGTATCTATTGAAGAGAACAAATCTAATCTCATTTACAGTCTTTATTTGCCTTGACAAATGTGTGATGCTTATCGGTAGTATTCGAGACGTTAAGCTGTTTGCAAAAGCAGTGCCTTATTCCCTTAGGATGTTGTCAACCGCATAGATGTCAGGTCAGTTCAGTGAACACAAAAGGCAGTAAGTGCTCATTGCAGTCTGTGTCAGTAAGAAAACACACAAGAAGCTGCTACTCATGCAATGTAATACAGCAGCCTTTGGGAAAATGGATTGATTTGTCATGAGGCCTAGAGCAGGGTCTGGGATTTTTCTGGAACCTGTGCATTTATCTCATCAGTATCGAATTGATCAGTGTTCATGGCATTCATGTGGGTGACTGACAGAAAGCTTGATCAATTCTGGTGGGTGTCTGAATGGAAGATGTCTGAGGAAATGTGTTTATGTGCCTAGTCTGTGAGGACATTTGAGTCATTTTAGTGAAGAGAGTTTTACATAGACCTCAATAGTTTGCTCTCCCTTTAGACCATGTGTTTCTCAATGCATTTAAATGCTGCAAAGTCATACTCTGCCCATATCTGCAGTGTAATATTTCATATGAATTATTTTATTAAAATTTTTGGTGTAGACATTAATTGTATTTATATTTTTTGAGTGCTACAAAATAAATTTTATTTACATTTTTCCTCACCATTGATGAGATTTATTTTACCCACATTCAAGAATTGGTAAAAACTGCCACCAACCATGTCCTGATTAGCAGCTATTACAGTCACATACACTTTAGGCCGACAGGTGCCTCTCCAGGCCTTGCTGAAGAAAAGAAAGCACAGACCTAACGCCACACTTCACTTTGTGAAGCACACCCTGTAGTGAAGAGCCGCCAGGTAGAGGGTGCTCTCACCTGAGTGATGGATCTATTACGCTGGTGATAGTCCTCTGAATTCCTCCTCGACCCGTGAGACATGAAGGTTCCAGAGTTCCAAACGTCTGGGTGCGGGTGCGGGTGCCAGATTGTGCCTTGTCCCTGAGAAAGAAGGCCTTTCCTCAACGTAATCTGCCAGTGAGCTCCAAGAACTAAGTCTTGTCGGGGCAGTGGGGCGGAACCATTAGGATTTGTTCTTCCCTCCCACGTGGGTGGGGCTGAGGGGACGAGATGCTAACAGACACCAGACAAACGACAATACACCTGTCGCTCAAGTTGCCACACCCTTAATTATGCAGAACTTTAAGCCTTAATATAATTTAAACAGATGAATTAAATTCCCCCCGTCACAGTTGTCATGAAGGGGAAAATTAGCTCTAAAAGACCAAAACCATTTTTTGTATCAGGCTGTTAAACATTTTTTTGTGTGTGTAAATTTAAGCATTTTAACATGTGGGGGGATACAGATTTGACTGCGTTTTTGAGCCAGTCTCTATCGGCCAGTCAATGAATTGAAGTATAAGTCACTTCCATGTTGGCTTTAAGAGAGACCACGGGAGGTTGCAGCTTGGAAATCGTCTACATCTCTACGAGGTTGAGACAAAGGCGGTTCTCCTGGATCACTTAGGTGGGCATCGCCTGATCCAGGGCCTGCGCCATCACCTTCATAGCCTGGAGGGCGTGGTCGGTGGCTGAGCGCAGTTTATGAATTACCTCTGGATCAGAACTACCCTTGTGCTGGTCTTTCAACGCTTTGGCCTGGTAGACTTGCAAGGGTCAAACCATAACATAATAATAGAAAATAGCAATACAACAAATCAATAAACTTTGAAAATGGGGTTTGTGGAGTTGTAAAAACAAAATGGGAACACAAAATCTCAAGAAAATCTCAAGAACCTACTCTTCAAACAAAGACACAGAACACTTTTTTTTTTTTATTCAGCCAGGTTGGCGCCGTTTTGCGAACATAAATCCGTTCATGAACTGTAATTGCATGCTCTACCTGTGGCTCGTCTGAGTACTCCCGCACCACCTCACCCCAGATATTTGTCACCCCAGATGTTTTAAGATATTTGTCACTAAGGATCTTTTGCACATCAAATCATCCACCATTGTCTTGTCAGTCACCCCTCCTTACTTTTGTCATGTGAGTCGTGAAATCTGATTCATGTTGCATTGTAATGCGTGTGTATAGTAACAGTTCTGTTGTCCTATATAAAAGCTGCACCATATACCCAAAGAAACACTTTTTATAGAGTATTGATTTATGTAATACTATCACAAACCTATTGTTCACATAATTTTAAGAAAGATTTAAAAATTTGTCCATGGCTGCTGAACCCTCCATGCTGTTTTTGTTTATTTGTACACCTTGTACTTATCGGTTATGTCTAATGAATGCTTTTCAAACACCATAATCATTAATAGTAAAATGTAATTCTAATTATCAGATTTTGTGGATCGATACAGCTTAGTTTTGATAAAGAATGACACTTGTGTAATCAATAAGAGGATTAATGTGAGGATTGACCAGGATCTTTGAAAATGCTGATGTGGAGGTTTTTCAATTCCAGTTTTCAAAGTGTAAAAAATAAGCAATGAATGTTTCATTTTCTGTTTGTCATTCTCGGCTTGATTGCTACTCATATGCCATTATCACCATGGAATAATTCAATATGTCCTTCAACCAATATGCCTATATAGGTCGTTTGTCACTTCCTTGGAATACGGCACATACACTAGAACATTTTTAATTGGAGAGGCCTGAAATTTTTTACAGTGACCGGTCACATCTAAATTTTTCAATTGGCCAAATTGAATTTCTGTGAATTGAATTTTATCAATTGTGGCAACAGTCTGTTAACATGGGCTCAATTAGAAATAATATGTTGACCCAATGGAAAAATGTATTTTACCAACACTGTAAAAAATTTCAGCTCCTCCAATTAAAAATTTTCTAGTGACTGGTCACATCTAAAATTTTCAGTTGGCCAAATTTCTGATTGATACAATTGAATTAACATAAATTCAATTTGGCCAATTAAACATTTTATATTGTAGTAACAATTGCTTATTTCTCAATGTCCCAAAAGACAAAAATGATTAAAAAAAGCAAAATTAATACAGACAACAGGGTTGACATTTGATCACATTACTTTATTAACAAGTCAATTCCAACACAGGATATTTGGTGAAAATACGTTATTTTCAATAAGGAAATATATACAAGAAGTCTTGATGTGATGAAGAAAATACAGCACTGCATATGATAACGACCTGCAAATAAAACATTAACATTAATGACAAAGTTCTCCTGCATCACATCTGGCAGGTGACAGAACAGAAGTTACTTCATTATATAATGAATGGACGAATAAGAAAATCACGAGCTTGACGTGTTTGATATTGAAAGGCAATTGAGCCCTGAGAGAGGCCGACGCCAGTCTTAACGCCACCTTGTTCAACGGTCGCATAGTGCACATATCACACAAATGACTTAATTTACTTATTACCTATTATTTTTGACATAAAAGACATGAGGAAAATAAAACTATTGGCTACCATTAGATAATTATGTGGTAACCGAGAACACACTCATGAAACCAATGAATGCGTGAACTTGTGATTCTACAAAATGTCTTTTAAAACTTCATACCGGGTCATAAAGCAACACTCTGGAGAATAATTTCAGTGCTCAATACTCACCAACGCCTTGTGACGACAATGAATATCCCCATTCTCTTGGGAATGTTTGTTTCGGTATTCAGCACCAGCTGGTTTGGCTCTGCTGGCGCATCCGCGTTTGAAACCCCCACACGATCGGTTTTCCTCAGGCACATTTTGCGTATACAGTTTTTCGGACGTAGGACTTGTTCACCCAACTTGGATTTTTCACTTCGACTTCATAGATTGACTGAGCACAATTAAATATGTTCGGTGAATATACAATTTTAATTTTGAGTGAAGACCTTAAGCTATGATTAGTACAATGCATATTTTTGCATGGGGATTCTTATTTGGAAGTAACTTATTAGGCCAATATGTAATGATCAATTGTCACAATTTTACCACCAATTTGTTTTTTTACAGTGTAGGAGAGTTTACTAAAGTTGTGCTCCTATAGACAACAGGGCACTTTCGTTTTAAAGCATTTTTCTCTTTTATCTGCATAATATTTCAGGTTTTGCATAGCTCAATTAGTAAAGCATTGCAATATACAACAACATTTTAGTATGCAATCGTGAGTTCGATCCCAGAGAACACATGTGCTCATAAAGTGTGTATGCACTATAAATCACCTGGTAGGTTTTGGGATGGGGTGGGTGTAGTTGTATAGAAAAAATATATATTTTTGCTAAAGGGAAAAATGGCAAATGGCGGTAAAAAGTGCACACATTGCATTAAAATGAAAACGCTATTTGATTGGATTTCATGACATCAGATGTAACACGACACTGTCAAATGTATTATGCCAGCTAGAGGGCCTATGACTGTAAAACATAAATATAGGTCGTAATAAGGTACTTGAAAAACGACCTATAGAGACAGTTTGGAATCATTTATCAATATGTGCACATAGTTTTTTATATATTTTCTTTATGCTAGTTAACTGTTAATTTAACTTCTAGTAAATCAATTTGCATTAATTATCCTGAACAACTTTTTTTGTTGTTTTACACATTACAGCACCTGTGCCAGACAGTTTTCTCAATAGGGAGTCTTTGTTGGGTAGCCTCTCTAACCTCCCCTCTTCCATTTGAAAGAGATTTTGAGATGCATGTGGACAGTGGACAGATCGGGTTATGGATAAAACATCAATTCTAGTTCTCTGAAGAATTGAACACAACATAACTCTGGTTGGTGATATTGCCTGAGCTTGCATAAGACAAAAGAACTTTGCTAGAACTTTCTTTATCCTGAAAAGGCCAGAGGCTTCTTGAAAGAATATATTAATAAATATATAAAATAAAATAAAATAAAATAATGAATGAAGGAATGAATTAATTAAAATTAAAAAATCTGTCAGGGTTATTGTCAGATAATGTGAATTCTGGGGATATATCACTGCATGTTTTATTGGGACGTTTTTGGAGGGCTTGAATGTGTGTCTCTCAGCACAAATGGATAAATCTTGTTGATATTTTGAATATATGTGAGAGAAGCTTTTGGGTTTTTTGTAATCCTCTTGATTCAGGAAACAATCACACTTGTCAAGCGCTCCCATGAGTCAGGCCTCTTAATGCTCTCACTGTCTCTTGTTAAATGTAATTAAATGATTACATTTGTCTCTGTTGTGAACAAACTGACAAATTAGAGGTTGAGAGATAATGACAAGAATAGATGTGCAACCAAAACATGCTCTCTTATTGAGTGAGAGCGCTGGGCGTGCAGTAATTACACACTGGTCCATTTACGTGAGTTGACAAATCTGATTGTGTGTTTGTAGTCTTAAACTGAATGTATTTAAGATGCTGCTGTGAGCGAGGACATGAGTACTGTACAGCGTGAGTTGTGGTGTGTCTTTTGATGGCGTTAATTACATTCCTGTGTCATTCAGTCAGGCTTGAGACGGGGCTTTCTGTATCTCTTTGGCAGTCTGTGATTATCATGTTTGATTCCATCTCTCTTTGCTCTCAATGCTGTTTCTTTTCCTAATGAAGCATTTGATTCCTGTCTTTTTTTATTTGTTCAAATATTCAGTTGTGCCGCTCAGTAATTTTGTGTGATAAATCTGTCCTCTCTTGCATTAATTTTTTTAATTTTAGCCATCAAACTTTCAACATAGCAGTCTTTGCTACATATTTTTATTACGTATTATAAGGGATGTACTACACTTTTTTGAGTACAAATATTCTTTGTGATCTTTGAAATATTCTGGCTGATGCAATATTATGCTTTTCAGGGTTACCATTTGAATTTAAGAAGTGCATTTAGGGGCATAATTAGTTTTAAATATCCTAAATAAATGTCTGTATTATCTTTGTAATTTGGCGGATGAACACACCAGGGATGATAAGGTATTTTCACTTTGTCCCAAGGGAGTTACGAGCATAGTATAGTGTAGAGTGACAGCAATTTCCCCTACCCGTTCGAAGTAATCTGTAATCAATCCGTTCCAGTTTAGGATTTTCATTTACCGCTTCTCATTTACTCCCCACTCACTGTGTTTGCTCTGTAGCAGAATATGTGCCCAACTATGCTCCCCTATAAAGGTTTTGTGTAACACTTTACTTAGTCTTTATTTATAATATATTATAAAGGTATTCATAATGAACAATATAATCCCTTAAATTTCATAAATAATTGTAACCAATTTTAAATTGCTTTATAAAATTCACAGGTTCTTTGTTGCATCTGAAAAGGTGTATTGTAATGTAGTTTAATCATGGTTACAATTATTCCTGAGACCATACCGCGCTTTTTTTTTTCTTTCATAAATGTCTGTGTGCAAAATTTGGTCACAAAAACAAACTTGGAGATGTTTCAGTCATTTGTTAATGTGTTGTTAATAGTGTTATGCTTACGATGAAGTTGTATTGGAGTGATGGGAAACGCAAATGCAAAAGAAACCCGACGCTAACGGCGGCTTTACACCGCATGCACAAGTAATTAGTGCGGTAGCGCAGAGGCTATGCGTATGGAGAGCAGGAGTCACGCAACATACAGCGTTTGTCTCGCGCATCTGAACCGCAGCTCGTATACAGCAAATACAGACAAATATTGTCCATTCTGTCAGATTTTCCGGTGTTCTTCTCCGACCCCTGTCTGTCTCGTGCTTTGATTTATGATGGGCAGCATATATCTGCTGCAAATGCGACCGTGTTCCCCTCTGTCCCAAACACACATGCATATAACGTACTGTATATTGGTAGTTTACATGATAAAAGTAACCTTAAAAATAAGATATGCCTCTAGTTTTAATGTCCTTTTTTTGTGGTCTTTTGTGGTCTATATTTTTTTTGGTCTTTTCTTTTTTTTTGACTTGAAAGAGAAAGCTTATACAGCATTTTCATTTAAACTTATATAAACTAATATACAACCCCAAATCAGAAAAAGTTGGGACTGTATGGAAAATGCAAAAAAAAAAGAAAAAAAGAAGTGATTTCCAAATTTACTTTGACTTGTATTTCATTGCAGACAAAATGAACACAAAATATTTCATGTTTTGTCTGGTCAACTTCACGTCATCTGTAAATATGCATAATTTCCTGTCATTTCCTGCCACACATTTAAAAAAAGTTGGGACAGTAAAGCATTTACCACTTTGTAATGTTGCCATTCCTTTTCACAACATCTAAAAGACGTTTAGGGACTGAAGACACCAAGTGATGAAGTGTTTCAGGCGTAATTTTGTCCCATTCTTCCTGCAAATAAGTCTTAAGGTGGCCAACAGACTGCAGGCAGGCCAGTCAAGTACCCGTACCCTCTTCCTCCGCAGCCATGACTTTATGTGTGCAGAATGTGGTTTTGCATTGTCTTGTTGAAATATGCATGGACGTCCCTGGAAAAGATGTCTTCTTGAAGGCAGCATATTATGCTCCAAAATCTCTGTACTTTTCAGCATTAATGGTGCCTTCACAAAAGTGCAAGTTACCTTTGCCAAGGGCACTGACACAACCCCATACCATGACAGACCCTGGCTTTTGGACTTGTTGCTCGGAAAAGTCTGGATGATCCTTTTCTTCTTTGGTCCGGAGCGCACAGCGTCCATTCCTCCCAAAAAATACCTGAAATACTGATTCATCTGACCACAGTACACATTTCCAGTGTGTGATGGTCCATCCCAGATGCCTCTGAGCCCAGAGAAGTCGACGGCGCTTCTGGACACTGTTAACATAGAGCTTCCTTTTGGCACAGTACAGTTTTAACTGGCATTTGTGGATGTAACTACGTATTGTGGTACTTGACAAAGGTTTGCCAAAGTAGTCCTGAGCCCATGTGGTGATATCGCTTATAGATGAATGACGATTCTTGATGCAGTGCCGCCTGAGGGATCGGAGATCCCGGTTGTTCAGCTTAGACTTGCGCCCTTGTCCTTTACGCACTGAAATTCCTCCAGATTCCTTGAATCTTATAATTATGTTATGCACTGTTGAATGTGAAATATCCAAATCTCTTCCTATCTTTCTTTGAGGAACATTGTTTTTAAAAATTTCAATAATTTTCTCACGTATTTGTTGGCAAACTGGCAATCCTCGGCCCATCTTTGCTTCTTAAGGATTAGACCTTTCTTGGATGCTGCTTTTGTATCAAATCATAATTACAATCACCTGTTGACATCACCTGTTTCAAATCACATCATTATTTAACCATTTTACGTCATTACTAGCCCTAAATTGCTCCTGTTCCAACTTTTTTTTAAATGTGTTAGAGGTCTGAATGACAGGGAAGGATGCATATTTACAAATTACATGAAGTTGACCAGACAAAATATTTTATTTTTATTACAAAAATATTTTGTGTTCATATTGTCTGCAATGAAATACTAGTCAAAGTAAATTTAGAAATCACTACTTTATTTTTTTATTTGCGTTTTCCATACTGTCCCAACTTTTTCTGATTTAGGGTTGTAATTTATTTTACTGAACAGTTTAAAGCTCATAACAATTCATATTTTATTGTTGCATCATGCAGTATTTGTCCTGAGTAAATGTGATGTTTGTTACCTCAATAAATTTAAGGTCATTCCTATTTTATGTTTTATGTTATATTATATTAACATCAAAAGCACACTCTTTTTACATCTGAAATGGGTAAAGGGTAAAAAATAAAATGAATTCCCAAAAGTTTAAATGGGAAAAAAACGGAATTTGCAAAAATTTTAATGGAAAAAAACTGAATTTGGGAAAAATGTAAAGGAATTTGGGAAAAAATAAAACTGATTTTATAGGACCCTAATTGTGCTGCTGCTAGTCGACTTGGAAAATACTAGTCGCTTACTTTTTTATTCACATTTGATGTTTTGCTTTTTATTTTTTAAACAAATGCTACATTTGTAACAAATGCGTTACAAATGCTTAGTTTATTTTACACGTTACAAGTGTATATCTGCAGATAATTTTACCTCAGGTTTTGCATGCGTTGGTTTTCTCTGGCGTTTGCGGCGGTTTCAGATAAATTCCACTTGGATTGAGGATTGAGGGAGGATACACAAAACTTAAGTTTTCTTTCTGTTATGTCAAACTAGTTAAGCTTGCTTAAGATTGTTATACTACCAGTTATGAGGGACAAAACGGTATGACATTTTATATTGGATTAAAAGAGATACGTTATGAATGAAACTTAGCCTACTTTACATTTGAACAGTTGCTTTATCAACATCATACTGCTAAGCAAATGCGGTTAAATAATGTATAGTTGTCACTACACACAGAGCTTTTCTTGCGGCGTGTACAGACAATTCATACACGAGAAGAACATTAAGGTTCAAACCCGGACAGTCAGTAACAAAATTTCTTTTTAAACAGTTATGAAATTAGCCTTTGTGCAAATTTCTTAACTCCCTAATATGTGATTTGCTATGACTGGTATATTTGTCATAATTAGCTTTAATTATGTGCTTTATTTGTATTGCCTATATGTGTATCAAATAATATGAAATGTGAAAGTATAGAGAAAAGAGAGGGTTTGGATTCTTAACTCTATTCACTTTTGCTTTTGAAAAAAGAGAATAGATAGAGCCCCTCTCCATAAAATGAAATAAGTAGCATTAACGTTTTCACAAACTTTTAGCTATCCACTCTATTACTAACATTAAATAGAGCACACATGTATATGGAATAAGTAATTAATAGAGGCAGAGACAAGTGTTTTAAGTGCACGCACTCAAATGTGCGTCCTTGCTCTCAAGTAGCATTGGAAACTCTATGAATCCTTTTACTTTTTTGAAACATGCAACTGACTCAATGTGCTATATTTATTCAAACTTCTAGGGCTGCCCCCGACTATAGATTTTTTCTAGTCTTTTTCTTCTTTTTTTTTTTAGGTAATTTAAGCCATTAGTCAACTAATCACACGTTTATGTTAATTTAGCTATTTAAATATATACAAGGGAAATACTAAACCCTACTGAGCCATTAATAAAGGATATTCCGCGCTCAAGCGCAACGCATAAAGCTGGCCGCTAAAGTAATAATTATGAATGTGTCTGAAAATATAGTAAGGAGACACTTTTAATCATTTATCAATAAACTAGTGTTTTCTGAGTCAGTGTGGGCTGCAAAGATAAAGTTTGATTATGCTGGCTTGCCATCTCCACAGTAAAATGGACACGCATTTATAGAGAAATGCAACTTTTATACTACAGAATCAGAGAGTACTTGTTTTCGATTTGAATTGATTTATTTAAATGTAGGCATTTCAAACTTTCTATAGATATATTTATCATGTCCTTGATGCAAGTAGCCTATACGCACCTATTATACAAAAGCATGTTTTGTTGTTATTTACAAGTTGTGTATAAATTTATAAGTTGTGTATAAATAAATTTTATCTCTATGACCAAAAATGACACAGAATTTAAAGTTGTTTCCCTGTTTTTAACTGTTTTTAAATTTAACTGATTGTGCTGGTGCCACCATTAGCATGCATTACGCACATTTATCTAGGTTAACGTAAGAGCGAGAGGCCAAGTTACTTGTTTCAAATGACAAGCCATATTTTAGGGTAATGGATGATAGGCGAACATTTGGATTTCCTGCCCTACAATGTAATTACCAAAAGGACCAGCTGTTGTGGAGTTTTTTCTGTGACTTACCGACTAAAACAATTTTGGTTCAACTAAGCCCCTTCTCCTTGGCTAACGTTTAGTCGACCACTAGGGGGCAGCCCTACAAATTTCCTAGCAGTACTTGTGAAACTCCTAGTCCCAATGAAATCAAAACCCAATTACATTTTTTGGCTTTTAGTATGAATATGTTAGTCTTACTGTTATCAATAAGTTAGTGTTCTCCAAAACATTGACACAATTCACATTTAGATATAAGATAATCAAATGCTCTCTAGAATAAACAGTGTCCCGCCCCCAAATAGATGCTGAAGCTGTGGCTAAAATCAGTCCCTCGTTTACACATTTACTGTTTTCTACATGGTGAATGGCACATAGAGAATGTGGAATGATTCAGATAGCTTTCCATAGGGGCAAATTAAGTCTGGATTCACGTTAGTGTCACGTGATCCTCCGCAGCACGCACAGTCGTCTTTGGACCAGAGACACGATAGCACAGAATGGACCACGAGTTATCTATCAAGCTTTCCAATAACAGCAGTAACAGAATTCTTGCTAATACAAACATGTAGTTGTCAATTGTCCATTCAAAGCCTTATCTTGTGTACAACAGTAGCTGGTGCTGAGGTATAAACAAGAGTTCCGACAAAGCCCTTACATTTATCATTCACACACACAGCCTGACAGGGTTAGCATGTCACCAGATTTGCCTACCGCATTCATCCCCACTTAAATATGTAGCTTAAATTGAACTGTGTAGAATGGTAGCTTGACTGTGGAGGATATATCGTCACTAGCTGATTTCATTTACAACTAGCGTTTGTCTTCCAAGCTTTGGAAGTCTTTATTTTTCCTTATTCATAGCTTCCCTTACTTCATTGCACCTATTAGTATGCAAGCTTGGATGGAAATAATTAGCATGAATTGAATCCATCCTTCTTTCAAAAGTATAGCTGAAATCAAAATAAAGCAGTGCAATGTTTACAAAGACTTCCATTGCAAAATATGAAATAGCCATGGGTAACTACAGTAAATGTATTATTCCTGTTCTTGTGGTTTGTTAATAAGTAAAAAAGATGGAAAGGGGACCCTCTAGAACTAGACGAGATAGTGTAAGTGTATTAGAAGTAGTGAGATATATTGATATTCTGTAGAGAAGCTGTTTTACTTCTCTATGAAGAAGTGTCCATTCACAGTGTCCTGTGCTACCCCTATTCCCAGCTCACCCAATGAAACACCGGCTTCCTGTTGAATCCTAAAGTTCCTTCTTACAAGGCTATGCTTAGAATGCTGACCTTCTGCATCTACATTCTCTCATCTCAAAGCCCAAAACAATTTATAAACAACACACCCAGAAGCCTAGACACACACACTTGCTAACTTAATCAAAACCATCCCCAAACAAAAACCTTCATAGTGAGAGACCACGCAAAAACTGTGTGCAAATATAGACAATTCATTTTTCTTCAGATCAGTCACAAAGCTGATTTTGAGCATTTGCATTCAGAAATGAGTAGTGTAAAAATGTAGTGAATTTAACTTTTACATTACATTAAAAGTTTTGCTTTTAACATAAACATTTTATGAGACTGTGCGAGGCATTGTGCAGTTGATTGTTTGCTAGCTCTGTGTATTTACAGTGTCTGAAGAAAACCTTTTATTACTCCCACACACAGTAAATGAGCACAGTAAGGCAAAATGACTTGGGCAGCATTATGAAGATGATGTTTTCAATGATTATAAGTAGCTGGATCTGAGATGTAGGAATGCTCATTCTGACCTCCTGTGACCCCACAAATAAGTATCCCAAGAATGAGTCAGCCAATCTGCCTGCACGAGTCTCAGGTGCGCTCGAGCTACGCGGAAAACGCGTGCATGCTAGAAATAGAACCGAAACGTGTTCCAGCAACAGGAGTGTTCTCTGGCTAGAGCCCAGAACAGCGGAGTTTGTATGGACCGAAGTGCATGTCTGAGCTTGTGTTTTGTTGCTTTTACATTGTGGAAAATTAGAATAATAGAAACAAAATGTATTAGCATGTTTACCCGTTATTATCAATCTAAATTAATCTAGTTTTTAATTTAACTTAATTTTGTTTTTCTTTATTTAAATTTCTTTTTTTTAGTTAGTTATTTCGTTTTTTCTTTATTTAAATTTTGTTTTTCTTTATTTAAATTTATTTTTTCCTTTATTTAAATTTAATTTTTTCTTTATTTAAATTTCGTTTTTATTTATTTAAATTTATTTTTATTTTTTAAATTTCGTTTTTAGTTATTTAAATTTCGGGGGTTTTTTCTATATTTAAATTTCGTTTTTTATTTATTTAAATTTCGTTTTTCTTTCTTTAAATCTAACCTAAATATGCCAATTTGTTAGTCAGAAAAATATTAGACTAGATTACAAGTATTGCTTAATTTAACAGACCTGTGTGTGTGCGCGTTTTATATCACTAGTGCAGTGTCCGTTCTCGGAGCATAAGCCCTGCCCGCGTGAGGTGCGCCACTTCCTGCTCGCGCTGTTCTGACTGTAGTTTACTAAAAGTTTATTAATTCTGAATGTGTTGCGTCTCGCGTGTCCATCTATAGGGCCTATTACACCAAATGCGACACTGTGAAGTCTTGTGAAGTCGATTGGATGAACGGTTCTCGGAATAATAGTAATGCAAATTGACATACAGACACAGATTCCTGCCTTTATTAGTGAGAAAAAAATGTTCAGCCCCTCTCTCCCAAGCTTCCAATAGTTGATGTTCATTACTACCTAAGCTTCGAAGCGCAAAAAATGGTATTTGGACCTGACCTAAACTTTTCTATTCCTGAATTCAGTGTTATTCTGGGGGCCGATGGAAATCTTTGGCGGGCCGGATTTGGCATTGCATGCAGTAGAGTGTCTGTTAGGGATCAACATTATAAAGAGAGTTAGAAGACATGTAGATGCTAAGTTACTTATAGTCAACATAATATTAAAAATGGACCACCAGAATAAAGTGTTACCATTTTTTTTTCTTATTTGATGTGTTATTGTGATTTATGAATGACAGATGACGGCTGCACTTGTGATAGGGTGCATAACTGAGTGACGTTGAGACGAGCAGAGCTCCTCGCGCGCACTTTCTGTCTTCAATAAGCACCACTGTCTTAGCTCTCTCAAATTCCCATATTAATCAAAATCAAACGGCCGAAAGACCGAATCCATGTTGCACGTGGGGCATTCGGACAACTTTTTTCTTGAATTACCGCTGCGTGTGAATTGCGCTCAAAAAAACGTTGACTCTTCTCTGAGCAGCTGACATTATCCATATTTTCAATAAACGGGAAACAATCCTGTCCAGTTATGAAGTGTTTTCTGTGTTGTCAAATCTTCCGCGATGTTCTAACAGACCGGATTCACACACAGTGCGTCTGTTAATTTCTGATTCGTGACCTAATGACTACTTTGAACCAAATCATTTTAACAGATGGTCCGGACGCTGCACTGCCCGAGCCGATTTGTGCCTTTTGCTTTCCGTCAACATCACGGTATCAACGTTAAGAAAATAGATTTTTTTAAACATTTGTGAATAGATTCAGAATCGTCGATGTCTGCATCGCGATGCATCTAAAAATCGATCGACACCGTACTGCCGGTGAAACAGTATGCTATTTTTATTTACCCGCCACGGTGGCCGGTAGGTGACGTGAGTTTACCCGCCACAACACAAAATCACCCGCATTTGGCTGGTGGCGGGTTCTAATTTCCATCCCTGGTTCTACACCTTCATTTGAGTCCAGCTGTGTGTGATTTATACTGATTGGACTTGATTAGGAAAGCCACATACCTGGTTATATAAGACCTTACAGCTCACAGTGCATGTCAGAGCAAATGAGAATCATGAGGTCAAAGGAACTGCCTGAAGAACTCAAGAGACAGAATTGTGGTAAGGCACAGATCTGGCCCAGGTTACAAAAAAACATTAAGGTTAAGGTTCCTAAGAGTACAGTGGCCTCCATAATCCTTAAATGGAAGACGTTTGGGATGACTAGAACCCTTCGTAGAGCTGGCCGTCCGGCCAAACTGAGCTATCGGGGGAGAAGAGCCTTGGTAAGAGAGGTAAAGAAGAACCCAAAGATCACTGTGGCTGATCTCCAGAGATGCAGTCGGGAGATGGGAGAAAGTTGTAGAAAGTCAACCATCACTGCAGCCCTCCACCAGTCGGGGCTTTATGGCAGAGTGGCCCGACGGAAGCCTCTCGTCAGTGCAAGACACATTAAAGCAAGCATGGAGTTTGCTAAAAAACACCTGAAAGGACTCCAAGATGGTGAAAAATAAGATTCTCTGGTCTGATGACACCAAGATAGAACTTTTAGGCCTTAATTCTAAGCGGTATGTGTGGAGAAACCAAGGCACTGCTCATCACTTGTCCAATACAGTCCCAACAGTGAAGCATGGTGGTGGCAGCATCATGCTGTGGGGGGGTTTTTCAGCTGCAGGGACAGGAGGACTGGTTGCAATCGAGGGAAAGATGAATGCGGCCAAGAACAGGGAAATCCTGGACGAAAACCTTCTCCAGAGTGCTCAAGACCTCAGACTGGGCCGAAGGTTCACCTTACAACAAGACAATGACCCTAAGCACAAAGCTAAAATAACGAAGGAGTGGCTTCACAACAACTCTGTGACTGTTCTTGAATGACCCAGCCACAGCCCTGATTTAAACCCAATTGAGCATCTCAGGAGAGACCTGAAAATGGCTATCCACCAATGTTTACCATCCAACCTGACAGAACTGGAGAGGATCTGCAAGGAGGAATGGCAGAGGATCCCCGAAAACAGGTGTGAAAAACGTGTTGCATCTTTCCCAAAAAGACTCATGGCTGTATTAGATCAAAATGGTGCTTATACTAAATACTGAGCAAAGGGTCTGAATACTTAGGACCATGTGATATTTCAGTTTTTCTTTTTTTTAAAATCAGCAAAAATGTCAACAATTCTGTGTTTCTATCAATATGGGGTGCTGTGTGTATAATATTGAGGAAACAAAAATTAACTTAAGTGATTTTTTAGCAAATGGCTGCAATATAAATGGCTGAATACTTTCCGTACCTACTGTATATATATAATAGATAAACATCAAATTTTCATTTTTGGGTGAACTATCCCAACACATAACAACAGTCACAAAAACTGCAAACAAACTGTCCCTGTTTGTTGAATGTCCATCTTTAACTATTTGAATCTAATTTTGATGGGGATTCATTGTCTTCTCTGTTGTTGTTAGTTTATTTTTACTAGCTCTTGTTACTTGTTCTTTTCTGTGAAGGTTTATGAGCTGATTTCGGCGTTGTCTGCATTTCCGCTCAGGCGGAGAATACACAAAGAAGTGGCAGCGCATATTACGTAGTGGGAAATTCACATTGACCAATCAGATGTAGTTTTCTGCTGCAAATTTTCGCAGTTGGTTAGTTCGAGAAAGGAAATGGCCATATTTGGATTAGACAGCGCTGTGTATGAGAGCTTTACAATGATACCAGGCATGACACGTTTCTGTGAACAGAGACGACATGGGAGCTTGCGTTAGAATGCTAAGTATTGATGATTTTGGGTAAAAATCTAAAGGCGCTAGTTGACAAAATAATGGAATAACCACTTTAATGTGTTATGTTGACACCATTTTTTTTTTTGACATATAAGCATACATGTTAAGGGAGCAAACTGGCCCAAAATCTCAAAATTGACTTCTGCATGAAAAAACGATGTTTACAGGGTTAACGGGGTGATGGCTGAATTTATTCTGTTCCATCAGGGTCAACTACTGTCAGAGAGAGAACAGCTGAATGCCAAATGGCACACTTCATATGAACTTTCGGACTTGTGGACTGCCACATGTGTTCGTTAAGTCCATGAGACCGTAGGGTGTCAGATTCATCATTTTAGGTTTCAGAAGGGTGCTCGTGAGCCCCCACTTAGTGGCCGTTTGCAAGTCCACGAGCTTACGCATAGGACTTTACAAAAGATTTGTCGCTACTTATGCTTTATCACAACTTTAAGTGGTTGACTGAATTTCTGTAGAGGGTTTTTTCTTGGGGGATTCTTACATCTGATTCTTTCTTTACGTTCCTTCCTTCTAAGTTGCCATTGTCACATTCAGCAGCACAAACCCATTGTTGTGTAGTCTTTATTGGCGAGCCTTTATATGCACAATCCACCCAGTCCCTCTTTGTCCTTGTCAAGCCTTGTCAAGCTTTTATACAATCAGTGATGATATTTGAATGAGTGCATTTGAAGAGTGACTCCTTGCAGTGGTTAAAATCAAATCTCCCACTACCATATTACATGATTTTTCCTGTCTTACAAAGTCTATTTTCACTGAAAGGAAGCTCAGAGTACTCACTGTTGTGCAATACAACCTTAAATGAAAGTGAAGCCTAATTTATTATAGAATGAAAGCGCTTTGTTGTTTTTATAAAGGGTAATGTAATTACCTCGTACTTCAATTTAAGATTACAGATTGAGGGATAGACCAAACACTAACATTATAATGGACCCTTCACAATAGAACGACCCACTCCACGTGTCTGAGCTCTCTTCTTTTCAGTGTATAACTGCTTCTTTTCACATTTAAACAAATTACACAACTTCAGCTGACATTTGAACTAAACTAAATAAACCAATAAAGATTTCAGCAGGACTGACGTAATAGTCATTAGTTATTTACAATTCATAGGAACAACACCTGATTTAGAAAAGGTATATAGTACAACCCTTGTTAGAAGCAGTGTCAAGCGCCATTTAATGTAATTTCAGCTGCATATATTATCTCATTATATATTAAGAAGCATCTTTATCTGTGACATACACAGCATGCACAATAAGGTCCTCCAGCAATCCTGGCAATATTATAAAAACAATAAAAGACAGTTCATAATATTCTTGGGTGCATTTTGCATTGCTTCGGGGTTGTTTCTGTTTATGCACACATGCATGTAAATGACTGATTTTACCATAGGTAGAAAGCGGTCTAACACTCTCTCCCTGTGCACATGGACCTGAGACAGGCGCCTACATGTACTCACGCGCCACTCTGCTGAGAGCTGTTTGGGGCGAGAGAGCATGATTGTTCATCCTCTTCTTGTTTATCCCGTAATCCTCTCTGGGGTTTCTGTTGCATTGATAAATGTTCTTGTTTCCACCAGCTTTGTGTCTCACTGCTCAATAGTGGTGCAGACAGCCGGGGACCCCACCTGCATCGAGCCATCACAGACTTGGATCAATGCTCACACATGTACACACACCCTCTCAGTCTCCAGAAGCCTCATGCATGTCAACTACCTTTTCCATCCAAGATTTCAATCATCCTCCAGTGCTGTCAGTACAGCCCAGAGATTTCAGTAAACTATTTGAATATTGAATATGATTCTATTGATTTTATTGAATGTGTAGAACACGCCATTTGGAAACTTTCTTCCCTCTCCATCTGTCACCCAAACAGAGAGAATGGAGACTGTCATTGGTCCTGACCCCAGACCGAGGAGAAATGCTGATTAGGTTGATTTGTGCAGTGTTGTTCTGCTCCAGATGGGCTGTGTGTTATGCAGAGTAAACACAAGCAGGCTGTGCTGATGAGAGTCAGAAAGTCCTCATACGTGGCCGCTGAGGCCGTGCAAAAGAGCTTGGGCTTAGACACGCACACTGACAGAGTGACTGCATGTCACACATGCTCAGCTCTCCCTGAAAGACACAGGCCAACGCTTATCTTCTGTAATTAGGAAAAGCCAGAACTTCTTTCTGTGCGCACTAGAGAGTGTTAAGCGGGACTTTATTTGTTGTTATTTTGTCTTACAGAATTTATATCTGTACGTCAGAGATATAATGAGGCTAAAGCAATGAGATTTCTGATGTTTTTATTGTTTGTTTCTTACACACTCACATTCAATCGACTTACTCATAATATATTGAACAGACACGTTCAGTTTTTAATTGTAGCGTCTCTAACTGAACTGATTTGATGAAAATGAACGCGGTGGGCAAGTAAACCAGTAAGCCGTGCCTAGAGCAGCCTCGGGTAGCGAAGTGCATTCTGAGAATTGTTGTCTTTCATCCCCATGAGACAAAAATACATTTTCTGTGTTTTCTCAGTCTAGAAGGCACCAAATTCAAAAATAATTTCACATATCTACTACATTAATGACCGAGTTTAAATACATATTAATCTTCCCAGCGCAGAAGTACCCCTTTAAGGTTATGGATAAGCTGATATCTTCCAAAACAATGACACAATTTGCATTCAGGAGAGATAAGCATTCAAAACTTACAGTCTCTCACTTCCGTTAAAATGAATCTCAGACTTTGATGACATCATCGCATACTTCTCCTACTCATCAAATCTTCTGTCCAATCAAATGTTCTATCGAATCTGAAGAGCCTGCCCCCTACACTATAAATAGACACTGAAGCTGTGGCTGAAGTCGGTCAGCTGTTCTCACATTTAATACCATAGCATGCTATATATGCGATAGAAAACAATTCAGTGTAAATATGTATTTCAAAGCTATATGGAGGAGATTATGATGATAAACGGTTAGAGGAAACTGGTTTTACCAAACAGAAAGGCTCTAGTCAAACTGTGGAATTAACGATTCGAAACGCTATTGGCTGTTTTAAAAAAAAGGGGAAGAGCTACTAACAGCTAGAGCCCTTTCAGGGGAAATTGCGTCAACACATTGAATAATGTGGCGTGTTTCAAGGCACTTCAGTGGGCTTTTAAGATGATTAGCCAAAACATTACAAAATGCTCCTTTTTCTAGTCATATATTTTGTCATTGAGGATTTCATACAAATATTGTGCAAAAATCTTGTCTTGTTCCCTTTCGTGGGAATTCACACTGCGTCACCGCTTTGAGAACGCCTCTGCGTGATTTACGTCTCGAAGCCCGTATGTCAACTGTCCAATGGAATGAATGAACGTGGGGGTGACGTCAGGTTCGAGTACTGGTCTGTCACAATAGATCTTAAAGCCAGCATAGGTGTGTATTTCGCTAGTCCTTGATATCCCACAATCCTATGTGTTCCATTTGGTGACAGATGGCTTACAAAAGAAAGATTGTTGTGGGTCAGTTTTTTGTGTAAATGTATGTTTGTTTAAACTGTTTGCTGCCTCTATAGTCATTGCCAACAAGTCAGCAAGTCAAAAGTTTCCGAGTGCTGCCAAGACCAGAAACATGACTAATGTTACAGTTTGCTTTTCTACCATTTTCATGATACAGTATATTGTCAGTTTATTAAATCCGTGTACACTGTAAACTTCCCATTTATTGATTATTTACTCAATTTGTATTGCCTTGACAAATATTTAATACACACAACTCTACCATCAAATTGATTTCTCTCAACATTTCCATTTAATTTAACCCACTCTGTGTGTGCGTGTGTGTGTTTGTCCATTACTGCTTCCCAGCGGAATGCAGAAGAGACGTTATCATGCCGATTGATCAAGCTCTCCTTGCCTAGCACTGCAGTCATTAATCAAGTGAATGCTAATTGTGATCAGAGCAGGGGGTCCGAGATTGCCCTCTGTCAGGCCCCACAGCTGGAGTGATGGAATAGTCCGTCCGTAGCTCACTGCAGGAATGCCTGTTAGAGGAAGATGCATTATGCAACTCCTCCTAAGATTGATAGCCAGCATATTTGTTTTCTTTTTTTAGCAGTAAAGGTCAATCAAATTATACAATGTTTTTTCTTACACCATTCAAAACAGTCTGATCTAGTCACATCAGGTCTAGATGGATGTAACCCTTTACGGCTGACTATTTAAGAAATGGCACTTCTGACATTCTGAATCTCTCTCTCTCTCTCTCTCTCTCTCTCTCTCTCTCTCTCTCTCTCTCTCTCTCTCTCTCTCTCTCTCTCTACAGCAGTAACACAGGGAGTCTGTACTAGGGATGCACCGAATATTCGGCCACCGAAAATTTTCGGCCACCGAAAATGGCCCAAAAGGGCATTTTCGGTTTTCGGCCGAAAGACTTTTATCACCGAAACAATACGGCCGAAATGTTGTGAAGACGCAAACAGACACCGCGACCTGCACGTGCTTGTCTAAACGGTCTAAACAAGCAACATGTCCGCGGTGTGGACGTATGTGGTTCATCTCACATCTGATGATGCATCTATGGGTTGTAACTTGAAAATAATGCTTTGTTTATGTTTCTGTTGATGGATACACGTGCTGGCTCCTCAGTGATACACTACAACAACAGCGATAAAAGAAAAACGTGGGCAAAACAGTCTGTCTTTGTAAACTTTGTTCAATGCATGCGAGTGCTGCCGTATGTTCGAATATGACCAGTCGTTTTCGCGTCATCACCGGGTGCAGAGCCAGAACACGCGAATGAGAACTCACAGCGCTGTGAGAAGGTCTGTCTCTGTGCACTCATCCGAAAGCGCGCACTCGTCTCACAGCGCGCAAACACTGAGTTCTCTTTCAAGTCTTGCGCTTAAACGGACAAACTCACACAAAAAGTATGTCACCATGTCCATCTTGATGAGTATCCTTGCAGACATAGTCTGTATATGCCTTAAGTGAACTGTTTACAGTCGAGAAAGACAACGCATTTCGGTGCATTAGATCTTAAAGGGGCAGTCGCCTTCACTGCGGTCTGTTTAATGTCAACAAAGGACATCACTCACTGCTCTTGACTGAATAGCTTTTGTAAGTTTAATAAGGATTAATCTTTAATTTAAACAGTTAGATATGCATTTATTTTATGTTTGATTTCTTTATTAAAATTATGTACCTTTCTGCAGGCCAGTAGGCCTGTACATTATTATTTAATGTACACATGAGTGAGGTCAAGTTAAACATTTTTAATTTGAATTTTATTTTATACTGTGCATTGTTGCAATGTGCTAAATAAATATTTGCATAATTTGTAATTGATTTATTATTTGAAACTTTAATATTAATTTATGCAATTGCAATGCCTTGATTTTTAGTAAAGTTACACAGTCATAGCCATAAATGCAATGGTACTAATAATTGGCATAATTTCGGTTTTCGGCTTTCGGCCTTGGTTTCCTCTTTTTCGGTTTTCGGTTTCGGCCAAGAATTTTGATTTCGGTGCATCCCTAGTCTGTACATATCCTGGGTTACCTGAATCCAGACTAAATCTGTGTCATTTCTGTTATTCATTGCATTTCAAGTCTCCATAATATGGGTTCAGAGTTCAGTTTTTACACATATAAATAGTTTTTATTTAATCACAATTAAGTGAAAACAGAGTTGAACTTAATAAAATATTTTAAATGACAATCTTTGGTTTGGGCCGATGTTGCAATTTTTGCCATGAACAAGAAATATGTTTTAGTAAATATTCATGATTTCATGAAATATTCAAATCAAAATCTTGTTTAAATGGTTAAATCATTTTGTTGTTTTTCTTTGTTCTCAATTTTTCTTTAGTAATATTGTAAAAGTAGTAAAATGTCCAAATGTGGCATTATTGTTGGGAAAATAACTGCACAAACTATGATAAATTCTACAATGTTTTCTATTAATTGACATAAGGTATTGCATAACAACTGAACCTTTTGCTGATTATAGAGTCCCTGATTTGATGCATGGAAGATAATTTTTGGCATGTTTGACCATGTGATTACAGAAATTGCTGTAGTCTCTACATAAAAATGGCTCGGTTATGTCTGTAACCATGGTTCCCTGAGAAGGAAATGAGATGCTGTGTCCAACAAACGGAACAAAAACAATTATAAAGCATTATCAATGCTTTGTGCACTATATTAAGTGTTCTTTCCTCCGCTGCGGCTGTCATTCATTCTCCATTCAGCTTTTAATTTTCAAACTGTGTGTAGCGTTCGGTTACGGCAGTCAACACAATGAAACTCTCTCCAAGATGATTCAGACGGTGTTGAGAGCTGCGCTGTGACTTGCTTCAAGCGCATCCTTTGCCTGGGATGCGCATAAGCGCTTTGTGCCGCTCTGCATTGGAGCCTTTCGTATTTTAATACTTTTGCGCTATGAAAGATTATTAATAGCCTTTCTTGTTCTGCCCTATCTATAATTTGTTGCTGCCTCATTAAAAAGCTGCACTATACATTTATTTTAAATGTATTTTAATTTCTTAGTATATAGGCCCTATTTCTATAAATACTTTACCAGATTTAGTGCTACACTTATTCACTTTTATTTGTTTCCCACCAAATGATTATTTTTTTTTTCTACTAAATGTTTAGATTTTATACAATTATTGGGCACTCATTTTTCTTTTGCTGTTGAATTATCCACTAATCTAGTTTATCCACCATCTAGTTTATAGTAGTATTTTTTTGCAATAGATTGTAGTTTAAATATTTATTTATTTAATTATTTATTTGTTTATTGTTTTTCTTTATAAAGAGGTTCAGTAGATTGTGTTTAACGCACACAAGTGTGATTATCATTTCAACACTGAGGTATAGAAATTCTATATTGAATTTTTAAACAAAACTGCACTGGTATCAGCTGAAATCAGTTCAATGGCACATTGGGACATCATCCCGTTGTGTGTGACGTCATGACCAGGAAGCTATAAAGCACACCCGGACCAAACAATGTCAGCTTCTGATTGGCCGAAGCTAGTTGATCACAGGAATCCAGGAAGTATGGCAGGGCGACGCAGCATCTCGTTCCCTTCTCAGGGAACCATGAATACAGTCTAAACCTGAGTCATTCCCTTTCCACTGCATCAGAAGTAGCAATGCTATGAGAATGAAAAATACCCAATCCGCCGTACTGACAAGTGCCTGTCAAGGTGAATCCTGCAAACACAGCTAAGACATTACATTTTGAGGCCCTGGTGGAGTCTAAGTCCAGGTTGTAAAACCGTACAAATGTGTGCAGAGAGCACCAGCCTGTTTGCATCTTATACATCTTGTAGTGGAACTTCTGACCATAGAGCTTTAGAAGCTGCCATACTCCTAGTAGAGAGTACTCTGATAGACTTAGGTGAAGGCTGACTGTATGCCTCATACACAAAAAGATATCCTTGAATATCCACCTGCTTCTTGGGCAAACCAAATCAGATAAACAGCTGATCAGATTCCCTCCACAGCGCAGCTCTGTGGACAAAGGCTTCTAGCGCTCTGACTGAACAAAACAGATTCAGCTGCTCCTGGTCTGACGTCTGATATGGAGAAGGACAAAAGGCTTGCAAGAATATCGATCGTGCAGCATTGGTCAGAACCTTAGGCACGTAACCCATGCCTGGAGCAAACTCTAAACATGATGGAAGAGCTGAATGGTCCAGAAGATCTACTATTCTCTTAAAATATTATATAGCCAAAAGGAGATGATATAGCCAAAGAGTTTTAGAGTTTTAGAGTCAAATTTTTTTCTGAGACTGACTCAATAGGCTGGAAGGTTGCTGTAAGAAAGACCTGCTACCATGGCCAAATCCCAAGCCAGAACCCCCTTGCATGACCTGCAGGCCTCAGGCTCAAAGCGCCACGAAGGAAACAAGATACCTGTGGATTTCTCCCCAATGAACCAGAGTTCGATTGCTCCCCCCTCCCCTTGCCCCTGCTGGACTGGGTTCATATTATATTATTTGGGTCCGAACTGGGGTGCGTTTGCGTCATCAAAGCAGCAGCTGTTTACCCCGTTGCTGGGTAAAGACGGTGAGCGAGAAGGTGGCAAAATGAATAGCATTGCTCACCTCACTTTTATATTTTAGTTTTTGAGCCGTTGATTTTGTTACCAAAGCTTCAGTACGTAATGGCACTTGCGTCTATCTGCCACAAATGTACTGCACATGCTCTAAAGAACGCTGACGACGAGCAGAAATTTGATTTACAGCTCTCTGCTTGCAGTATGTCAGTCACGCTCGCCAGGAAAATGAGTGAAACACACACACAACACATATTTTTATCAAATCATACATCATTAATTGCAGTTCACTTTCGCGGTTTAGTATGATTGCATTCACTTCAGCAGCGAACCGTAACGGAGTTCACATGAACCAAATCCCAGACCACCCGTTTTAAACGGACTCGAGTACGGTTTGCAGGTGCGCACCCGAGTTCGGAAGACAGCGTTCACAAATGAACCGAACTCTGACGTCAATTGGACCCGGGTGCGCACCAAAAGTGCTAGTGTGAAAGCACCCTTACACTGTTAAAGACTTGGATTCCCATGCTAAACATGGACAAAGTTATAAAAAACTTTAACCCACCCCCTTTAACAATCTTGGTTGAGAGACTAGCATTCAGGACTTGTTCTCCCTCAGTTACCAAACCTACATTTTTCACCGATCTGGGCGGGGTGAAGGATCGTGCCCCCTGTCTGGGACTGGAGGTCCCTCCTGACAGGAATCTCCCATGAAGAGCCATCAAGTAGAGACATTAGGGTCTGCAAACCATAATCTGGCCGACCAGAAATGAATCCTCAAATTCTTGTGAACTCTCTCTTGAACTCCTGAGCTGAGAAAGGATAGGCACATGAAAGTATGCATCCATGGGATCTATCGTGACAAATCCACGCCAGTCTGAACTGCATATTGTAGCCTTTTTCTGTAGTTTGCACGACCCACAAATTTGGCAGAAATTTCCACGCTGCCAGATCTACTAAGGGAACCAGTCTCCCAAAACTGGTCACTGGTATATTTCAAAGAGTCAGCTCGGTGCCCTGAAGCAGATGACCGGCAAGGATCATCCAAACTAGCTTCTCTCAGTACCGCAATGTCTCTAGCCCTGCCCTGAAGCACCGGAGGTGGCGGGGTTGGCAAAAATGTCCCCCTGAAGGTACCGAAGCGAAGAGGTGTGTGTATGATGGGATGTGAGCCGTTTCCTTCCGGAGGGGCCTGGCTGATCTCCGCCTCGGCATTAGCAGGACTCGAAACGCAGGGACCGTGTACCTGAGCGTTGTGTCCGCAGTGGCAGACATTCACAATGAGCACAGTCAGCCCACTTGAGAGCTGACCATGCATGCTCTGCTTCCATACAAACAATGCATTACTCGTGTGTGTTTGTATCCCCACCCGTGATGTTGCGTGGGCAGGAAGGATCAAGCTGTTTGAATTGCTTGCTCGCCATACTAATAGTTTGTTTTATGGTACAAACAACAATACATAAGACATACAGATCACACAGAGTGCTTACTGAAGGCACAGAAGCATTGTTTGGTTTGGGTGTGCTTTATAGCTTCATGGTTGTGATGTCAAATACTACAGGATGAAGTCCCATCATGCCATTGGCTAGAGAAACTGCTACAGCTGTGTAGCACTATCTTCTTGACTTTTTCTCCAGACTTCCAGTAATAATGCAGAGGTCTCACGCTCTAATTGTTTGGCTGTTGTTTTCTTCAGCATGTGCCACACCGGAGCGCTGAGGGCAGATACAATGCTAGAATGCCATTTGCTAACTCTCCTGCTAATTCCTGGAACACTTGGCAGTGGTTGATTATCTCAGGCCCATGGGTTCTGTGGCAGCAGAAACAATGCTGGTCATTACAAGCCATACTCTGATAGTTTTGTGCGCATTCTGCAGCTGTAGAGCGTGAAAGGCTGTTCTGTGGCCCAACTGGAATGCAAAGGGTAGCATTTTAAAGTAAAAGCCAAAACTTATTTATAAAGCAAAGTAGCTCATGAAGAGTCATTTTTATTTTTCATTTGTTACGCTCTAGTATGTTTAGAAGTGTGGACATCTTCGTCACTTCACAGTATTGTAGCATCAGTTGTTCTTCTTTGATTGGTGAATGTGTTTTTAGAAATCTAAAACAGGAATATGTTTAAAAATGTGGCATATAATACTCTATACAATATGTTTCACTGTGGCACTTGTGTGCAGGTGACCTGAGTTCGAATTCTGTTCAGACAGGGCTTTACAGCATGAGCATTACACTTGCATTTGCAAGTAAAAATTACTGTGCGTGAAGGTGGACAATTATTTGGATGCACTGGTGCAAGTGACATCTGACACCCGATTGAGGTCATGAATTTCATACCAATTTGAATAAAAACTCCCCAATGCAGCGGACCTTAAGAGCAAATTATGTTTCATGCAGATTGTTTTAGTTGATTTCTGTTTGAATATTTTAAAAAAAGGTAAATTGAGGTGGTATCACTTGGGGGACTGAAATTAATCATTGGATCGATGCATCACGATGCGGACGTGGGCAATTTTGCATCGATGCAGTAAAATACCATAATCGGTTATAGCCTACTGCTATTTCTCTTACATCATACGCCACACACATTTCTCGTGCTAGAGTAAAATGGCGGAGCAAAACACAAAAGTGAGTAATAAAACATGTACCCACTATTTTACCAGGTACAGTGTGAACGCTTGAGTGTGTGCGTGCACTTTGTAAGTGGGTGTGTGTGACTGCTTGCAAGCGTTCTTCCGAGGCTGTGTGTGTATGTGTGTGTGCGAGGCTGCATTCATGTGAGTGTGTGAGAGTTATTGTAACTACTTGTATTGTAAGTACACTAGTTGAACGTTTCCTGTGCTTTTAATATTTACCAATGTTTGTTAGTTCTGTATGACCCTGTCGTCTGCTGTGTTCAGACATAAGTTGTGTTTGATGTTGGCTACATTCTAGGGGTGGCACGGTTCACAAAACCCACGGTTCGGTTCGTATCACGGTTTTAGGGTCACAGTTTTCGGTTCTGTACGGTTCTTGTTATTGTTTTATTCTTTTAATTGTTAACACTCCAGAAATGTACCTCAGCATATGATATATAGCTTAATTATCCACAATTTAGGATACAGTATTGAAAAATTGTTATATCATGTAGAAGTTGTTTCCTAACTGGCTGTCTCCTGCTTACACTTTCTACCGAGTCCGACACATTGGTGTTAATCATGTCAGATTTGATCAGAACAATGCACTGTGGCTTTAATTCAGCGTGAGCAGCTTCTAGGCCAAACTTCAAAAGCCTGTTTAAATTATTAAAACTATAAGCATATCTTAACTTTAATTTTACATTTAACATGTGATGTGAACAACTTACAACATGTTATATGCATGTGTGTTTGGGACAGAGGGGAACACGGTTGCATTTGGATCAGATATATGCTGCCCATCATAAATCAAAGCACGAGACAGACAGGGGTCAGAGGAGAACACCGGAAAATGTGACAGAATGGACAATATTCGTCTGTATTTGCTGTATACACGAGCAGCGGTTCAGCTGCACGAGACAAACGCTGCCAGTGTGAATGCACATCAGGCGTGCGCGCCTCCCTTCTGCGCTGCCAACTTGCGTGTGCAGTGTAAAACTGGCGTTATACGACGCTGGTGCATCCTCCTACTCCGGGCAGCCTTCCTTATCCTTTTCTCTCTTCATGTAAAATTACAAATACCAGACTTTTCCCCTGTCAAATTTTGTCCAGCAGATGTCAACATGTTATTTTTATAAAACAGAACTCTGTTAACAGTGTATTATTAAAGTGAGAGGTTATTACATGCTCGATACTGCAAAGATGAATGTTCTGTAGCAGAACACCTTCCCCCCTCCGTGGTCCCACCACCTCAGTCAAAACTTCATCAGTGTTACTCTGAGCTGCGGAAGATCCCTGATCTTTCCTGCATTCCGAGAGGATGCGGCCATGTGGGTAGATTCCCATAAAACATAAAAACACAATGTGTGTGCGTGTGTGTGTGTGTGTGTGTGTGTGTGTGTGTGTGTGTGTGTTATACTCACTATGTAATACACAATAATCAAATAATAATATCAGACTACTCATTATTAATGAATTCGTTTTTTTGTTTTGTTTTTTTTCAACAACAATTTTTCAACAGATTTCAATTTTGAATATTACTATTACTGCCAGTAAAAAAAAAAAAACTAGTTACATTGGCACTTCTGCCAAAAATTTCTATTTTCCTAAAATAACATCTAGGATTTCATATTGTAAAGCTGACTTCAGTGCATTACATTTAAAATCCTTGAAATCACTGTGCACTCAGAAGGTTTAGTTAATCTAACAGAGTCTGTCGGCCTTGTCACAAACTCATTTGCAGGTAGTCACACTGTTCGCTCACAACAATCCACTCCCCAAAGAAGTTTGGATGGACAAATTTAGACCAGTGTAAAAGTTACTCAGGCATAACTTGCTGAAGGTCTCTGTAAATAACAGGTCTCATAACTGCAGGCACGGTGGGATATGTCCTGGTGATGGTGTCTGCCCTGTAGTTTATGTGACCATAAAGCGGCTCACTGTACCTTGTCAAAAAGCAATGAACTCGGACAAAGATTTCCAATGTTTTTGCTCCAAACTGTCCCGCTCCCTTTCATTAAACTTTACTGATGGAAAGCCGAAGAAAGAGGCGCACACGAGCAAATTTAGTGTAGAGAAACACAGAAAGGTCTGCTCTTTTTTCCTTATTCTTTTTCAGACGTGTTTTTTTTTTGTTTTTTTTGCTTGTTGGAGTGACCAATCAGACAGGCAGAAGTGAGATTCTCTTGTCGGAGTGAAGTTGACACGCTCCAGCTGAATTGTGAGAGCCTTTTGTTCAGGCAAGCGTGAAATTATGAAACATGACAGCGGAGGCGCCAAACATGGCCGCATCCTCTCGGAATGCAGGAAAGATCAGGGATCCTCCGCAGCTCAGAGTAACACTGATGAAGTTTTGACTGAGGTGGTGGGACCATGGAGGGGAAGGTGTTCTGCTACAGTACATTCATCTTTACAGTATCAAGCAGGTAATAACCTCTCACTTTAATAATACATTGTTAACAGAGTTCTGTTCGATAAAAATAACATGTTGACATCTGCTGGACAGAATTTGACAGGGGAAAAGTCTGCTATTTGTAATTTTACATAAAAATAAATAAATAAAAAACATCTCAACAACAGCAACAACAACAACAAACTGCTAAAAAAAAAAAAAAGTTCAAAAATCTTATTCTTTTCCATTCCAAAAGCCATTCCATTCCGATGTACCCAACTCCCCACAGCCCTCATATATAAAAAAAGATCATATTTTAGCACAATGATTTGAAGATACTATGGATATTTTGGGTCAAATCTATTAGTTAAAAAGCAGAAGCATATGAACACTAATCAGCATATTAGAATGATCACTGAAGGATCAATATGACACTGAATACTGGAGTAATGACTAGGGCTGGGTGATATGGCCAAAAGGTTATCGCGATAAAAAGTGCTCATATCAGTCGATATCGATAATCGATTTTGATAAATGTCAAATATTTTTTTCTTTCTAATTTAAAGGCAGGTTTTTGTTCCAAAATGAAAGTTGTAGGAACCAGACAGTTAATTATGGTTTTAAGCTACTCTTTTATTCAGAATATGACAAACATTTCACGTTTTTGAATTCCTTAACATTTTCCAGTCATTTTCCCTCAAATTAAATATCTTACTAGAAAAAATAATGTATTAGTTTCTGCATGTGCTAACGGGTGATATTGTTTCTAGTCATGAAACTAGTCATTATTAATATTACGTTTTATCTTAGAAATGCATTTTTGACAGTGAGTTGACAGTAGTAGTAGCTTTAGTTAGGAGGATACAGATGTGTGTTTAAATGTATGGTCATTAACAAAAACATGGACATCTGTAAAAATTGTAACAACCTCATTTCTATGTGGTAAAATAGTAATATTCTGAGTTCATATATCAGGTCTTCCATATTATCATACATTTAGATCATGCTAACCAGTTAAAACCATGCATATAGCTCTTCACTACCATGGTAAAATGTATCTATATGGTTTATATGGTATTTCTATGAAAAACAGTAGCCTAAAAACATTTAGTAGCCTATAAATGCACTAAAAATACTGTAATGATATCCCATTACTCCTTTAATACATTTACTACATGTCTACATTAATAATACACTCACCTAAAGGATTATTAGGAACACCATACTAATACCGTGTTTGACCCCCTTTCGCCTTCAGAACTGCCTTAATTCTTTGTGGCATTGATTCAACGAGGTGCTGAAAGCATTCTTTAGAAATGTTGGCCCATATTGAAAGGATAGCATCTTGCAGTTGATGGAGATTTGTGGGATTCACATCCAGGGCACAGAGCTCCCATTCCACCACATCCCAAAGATGCTCTATTGGGTTGAGAGAGTGACTGTGGGGGCCATTTTAGTACAGTGAACTCATTGTCATGTTCAAGAAACCAATTTGAAATGATTCGAGCTTTGTGACATGGTGCATTATCCCACTGGAAGTAGCCATCATATGATGGGTAAATGGTGGCCATAAAGGGATGGACATGGTCAGAAACAATGCTCAGGCAGGCCGTGGCATTTAAACGATGCCCAATTGGAACTAAGGGGCCTAAAGTGTTCCAAGAAAACATCCCCCACACCATTACACCACCACCACCACCACCAGCCTGCACAGTGGTAACAAGGCATGATGGATCCATGTTCTCATTCTGTTTACGCCAAATTCTGACTCTACCATCTGAATGTCTCAACAGAAATCAGAAATCGAGACTCATCAGACCAGGCAACAATTTTGGTGAGTAGTAGTAGCTTTAGTTAGGAGGATACAGATGTGTGTTTAAATGTATGGTCATTAACAAAAACATGGACATCTGTAAAAATTGTAACAACCTCATTTCTATGTGGTAAAATAGTAATATTCTGAGTTCATATATCAGGTCTTCCATATTATCATACATTTAGATCATGCTAACCAGTTAAAACCATGCATATAGCTCTTCACTACCATGGTAAAATGTATCTATATGGTTTATTTGTAGGGGGGGTGAGTGGTACCTGGCGGGGTCTTTTGCTGTTGTAGCCCATCTGCCTCAAGGTTGTGCATGTTGTGGCTTCACAAATGCTTTGCTGCATACCTTGGTTGTAACAAATGGTTACTTCAGTCAAAGTTGCTCTTCTATCAGCTTGAATCAATCGGCCCAGCCCGGAATCAGTTCTCCTCTGACCTCTAGCATCAACAAGGCATTTTCGCCCACAGGACTGTCGCATACTGGATGTTTTTCCCTTTTCACACCATTCTTTGTAAACCCTAGAAATGGTTGTGCGTGAAAATCCCAGTAATAAAGCAGATTGTGAAATACTCAGACCTGCCCTTCTGGCTCCAACAACCATGCCACGCTCAAAATTGCTTAAATCACCTTTCTTTCCCATTCTGACATTCAGTTTGGATTTCAGGAAATTGTCTTGAAGGACCACACCCCTAAATGCATTGAAGCAACTCCCATTTGATTGGTTGATTAGATAATTGCATTAATGAGAAATTGAACAGGTGTTCCTAATAATCCTTTAGGTGAGTGTGTAATACAATTCTATATGAATATCCTACATTTCTGCCACAGATGGTGCAGTTAGTGTTACTACAGTAAATCCACGGTAATTTATGGAGATTTGTAGATCGAAAATCCTTCTGACTGTATCAATACGCACATTTAGTGTTTGTCAGCGCTGTTTTGTCTGGCTTTAAAGTAGTTTAAATCACAGAGACATTTGTTTTTTTTTTGCTGAATTCACACGCTTCTCACTGGACCTCACAGTGCTGTTCAGTGTCGCATGACAGAGACCGATCAGAATAAACGGATCAGCTCCAGTGAGCGTGCGCTGCCCTGCCATCCTTCTCGTGTCCAGTTTTCTTTGCCACACTGTAAAAAATTTACCGTAGAATTTACAGGATTTTACTGGCAAAAAAGTTGCGAATAAAATCTTGTAAAAATGTTGTTCACTGCTGTAAAATTGATTACAGTATAATACAGCAAATCAATTTACAGTTAATTATTGTAAGTGAAATACAGTAATCTGTAATGTTTTTACAGTAACATTGAAGTAAACTTGTATTTTATTTTACAGCAATATTTTGTAATTTCACTTAAGTACAGTATTTACCTGGCAATAAAGTTGCCAATAAAATCCTGTAAATGTGTTTTACAGCAATGTTTTGTAATTTCACTTAAGTACAGTATTTACCTGGCAACAAAGTTGCCAATAAAATCCTGTCAATACCCCCATAATCCAAGATGATGTTTGTAATAGTTTAACATTAAAAACTGCTGAAAAGAATAACTTTAACTGTAAACTGTAAATTACTGATTTAAATGCAGAATGAACACTATCTGAATACATTTACAAATGAATAAAAAACAAGTCAAGGGAGTTGCAAGTAAATATTTATTAAAACTAGTAGCAAGACTAGCATTAATTGCATTTATTAAAACATTACAATGTAACATTTTCAGTCTTCTAACTGTTAAAATCGTATTATAAAAATTGCATAGTATTACAAAATAACCACAAATAACTTTTAAAAAATACATTTTAAGAAACATTCTGAGTAGAACATTAACTTTCAATAAAAATGTAAGTCAATCAACAGAATTTGTGGCATTTTGGCTCCTATTGAAACTGCAACTCAGATTTATTTTATTTTTTATATAAAGAAAAGCATTGAAATTAAATGCTGAAATCAACATTATTCCACAAATTTGTTGTTTGAGTTTATCTATTTAACTAAGACTATTTCATCAAAAGACAACTTAATATATACACACTCACTGAGATGAGCAAACACATGATGGTTGGCTTGTTCCTTTTCTGAGACCTTTCCACTTGTTTTGCCTCAGTCTGTGCTTGTTGTCTTGGCTCCAGTGAGTGATGTGATTCCAACAAAACATCTGCACAAAAATATAATCAGAAACTTTAGAAAAATGTTCAAAATTTAATAAAACTAGCTCAATAAAATCAAATGCCACTTATATAATACAATCAGCACTTGTTGCACTACTAATGTATGAAGTACTGTTAAATGGTTAGTTCACCCGAAAATGAAAATTCTGTCATTTACTCACCTTCATGTTGTTCCAAACCCATACGTCTGTCATTCATCTTCTGAACACAAATGAAGATGTTTTTTGATTAAATCTGAGAGCTCTCTGACTCCAATGACAGTCTACGCAACTACCACTTCCTAGGCCCAGAAAGATAATAAGGACATCTTTAAAGTAATCCATGAATCCAGTGGTTTGGCCTCAGTTTTATTAAGTGAATCGAGTGCTCTGTTTGTGCAAAAATAAAATAAGAAAATAAACAAAAAAATTTTTCCTTAAAAAATATTAATCTCCAACGCATGTTCACGAGAGCACCATGACGCATGCGTGTTGTGTTGACACGAGAGTGGACGTTGTTACATTGGTTTGCGCAAACAAAGCATTTGCATCGCTTCATAAAATTGAGGTTTAACCACTGAAGTCACATGGATACTTTAATGAGGTCTTTATTACCTTTCTGAGGTTTGAAAGGGATAGTTGTGTAGCTGTCAATGGAGGGACAGAAAGATCTCACATTTAATCAAAAATATCTTAATTTTTGTTCTGAAGACAAACGAAAATCGTGCGTGTTTGGAACGACATGGGAGAGGAATTAATGACAGAATTGTCATTTTTGGGGGATCTAACCATTTAACATACAAAACACATTTAAATATACCAGTAATAAAACCAAATAACCTTTTTCAGAAACAAATTTAGTCAAGTAAAGCATGTTACCTGTTAAGTGTGCAAAAGATGCCTGCTCCCAGGACACCAGACTGAAGTTGAAATAAGACTGCACATCCAGCCACAGAGTTGAGATGAAGTCACAACCACCTGACCCTCGAATCTGTAGTCAAATCTGCGGGGTTCATCTGAAATTAATAAATATAAACAATAATGTAACAATTTAACAGTGGTATTTCAATATAAAATGTAATCTAAAATACAACATCTTATTAAAATGATTTACAACAGTATTAATAATGTTTTACACTAGCCTACCTTTAAGTTTCAGAAACTTGAAATGTCCAACTTTTCTCCACATCATCTGCTGTTCTTTGCACCTACAAGAAATAAAGACAAAAGATGTGCCTATTGTGATTTTTTTAAATGCATTAACATATTATTAGATTATTATTAGAAAAATGCATATGTATATGTACATTCTTATACAGTTTAGCAACAGTGATACATAGCATAGAATAGACACATAGAATGTTATTGCTCGTGCAGACACTACTTCTCATTTACATGTAGGTTCTAATTTGAAATCGATATGGGACAGTAACACAATTGAACAAACAAGTAGAAAATTAACATATTTTGCCCATCAGTTATTTCGAAAAAGATACTGTGACGAACAAGGAAGATGAGAGACTCGCTGATTGAACTGTTCTTTTATTCACGCGAGCACCTGTGACTTGCTCAATAAGAAAATTTAACTGGCGAAATGAGAATGCATCATTTAATCATGCTATGATCGCATTTTCTGATGTTTTTCGTCAGCTGATCTTACCGCACGGCATTTTGTCTCCTCTCATTTGAGAACCACTGAACGAGTACTCTCTGTACAACAAGTTCAATTAACTGAATACATAGCGAAATGAAACCATAAACTGCAGTATTCATCCATGTTAAATAATGTTATGTAATGTCATTTTTTCGTCTATGTTTTTACCTTGTTCGTGTTCGTCTCACCACGGGGTACCGCGTCAAAAAGCCTTGCGCCTGAAACTAAAATCTTAAAGTTAAACGACACATACGTTACTAACCTAACGTTATGTATTGTATGGGGAAACTTATTAGATTTGACAACTTTTATATGTAACGTTAACTTCTAAATGTCGTGCTAGCACGTTAGATATAGTGACATGAGATTGCTTACACATATAATTAAATAAATATAAGAGTATACTAAAGAACTTACCAGGAATTATGCATAATGCCATCTTCAATCGTGCTCGCGCTGCTCCAGTCAACTGGATTTCAAATTTGAACGAAGCCGCGCAATCCCATAATGCCACACCACAGTAAGTTATTGTGAAAATGCATAAACTACAGGAACAACACCTCCCTCTTGTAAATGAATTACAGCTGACATGGAAATATACCGTTAACAACTGTAAAACAACGTTTGGCCCATAATGCATTGCGAACTACAGCTACATCTTGTAAAATGCTTAAACAGTAAAATTCTGTAAAATTTTGCTGTAAAAACTACAGCAATGTGTTACAGTGCAGTAAAGCTTGTACTTTGACGTGCAAGCTAAAAGCTGCTCGCTGACTGGCTGTTGTTGCGTTTATTTCTGTTGTGTGATTGATTGTTACATTAATCTATATAGTGTAAAAATTTCCAGAGCTTATTATCGTTATTGAAATTAATTTTATTGCGATTCGATATGATATCGCGTTTATCTGCCCAGCCCTAGTAATGACTGCTGAAATTCAGCTTTGCCATCAAAGAGTAAATTACATTACAGAGAGTCTATGGTGAGTGACACTATGGCTAAATCACAACTCACTCAGCTGGTTGAGAGAAAAACTCTTACAATCGGACACTTTTAAAATGTTGCAGTTTTATGCGTCCAGTTATTATTAGGGGCCAAGCACTGAAGGTGCTTAGGCACCTATTGTTTCCATTCCTGTATTTTCTTCTTCCGCCATGGGAGTCTAGGGCAGCCCATAGAACCGTTTGTGGGAAAGTTGTAACGATTTGACATTCTGATAGATCACAGTCCCAACATTAAATACACCAATTTTGGTGTCTCTAACTCAATCCCTCTAGCGCAGTGGCGTAACTTTGCTTTGAAAAGTGGTGGGGACACCGCACAACTTGTTTTGCTATGTGTTTATTTAATAACAGAATTTACTTGTGGACTGAGTTCAGAGTTGGAAATGCACTTAATTTTCACTTTGATGTAGGCAACACATGCATTACATTTGCAAATTATTCGATAAACATCCAATAAGCAAAACTAAATTTTCACAACACATCTAATGTTATACTAATATCAATCAAAATATGCAAGATAAATATGGCGAACTTACCGTTTCTTTAGCAGCGTTTCCATTACATATTTGCGCAAAACTTATATTTATAAATATTTAACTTACACATTTAGCGATATTTATTTTAAATGTCGATAAAAAACTATTACGAAATGATTGCATTTCCATTAACCGATGTTATGCGACTAAAACGTTTTTTTTTTTTTATGTCATTCAAAACATTATGTCACATAAGTTAGTAGGTTTATGTGTATCCCAGCCACCGCAATAGCCATTATTTAATGGAAGGAGACATAGGCCTGTTATTCAAGCATTTATTAAAAGTAAAAGAGGGAAATGTTTAAATCTGTATTGTGGTAACTTTTCAGTTTTTTGTTTTTGTTTTTTTAAACCATTTCGTTATTTTGGCTTGACATTTTGTTTGTTGAAATTATAAACTGAATTTAGAAATGCTTTTTAAATGAAAAACTTTGCGTTTAATAAACAAAATACATTTTTGAAATAAAGACGGCGTTTGGACAGAGAGCATGGAAAATAACCAGTTTCCTTAATCCACGGCCCTTGTTATTGTGAATCTAGGCCCACACACATAAAAGTAGACAGTTTTTAATTATGTCTTGCTCTTATCTGTATGGCTAAAAAAGACGGAGCTTTCTGAGTCGTTTCCTCTGTCATTAAGGAAAAAATCCATCAGAATGCATTTCACCTGCGCTTTCATCAGACAGAGGGTTATAGAAAACGTAGCCTATATTGTTTCGTAGGCTATGTTTAACTAGAGCCTATACTATTATTTTTTTTTTGGTTTCATATGTTGATTATGAAACGTGTTTGACACATATTTATGGGCACACTTTGAGGACACCTAAAAAAAGAGCAGAAATGTGTTATAACTGTCAAAAAAAAAATCTTTTTTTGTTAGTTAAATTGCCTTTATTGCCGTGAATGCTCTTTCCCATCTATGATTTAAGTTTATTTGTTTATTTGGATCCCCATTAGCCAATACCTAGTAGGGCTGTCATTTTTGAGAAAAATATAATTTGAACGGATATCAAATATCAAGCAATGTATTCGAATATATTCGAATATCTACCGTTCGCAAAGACCTTTTAGTTACTGTTGCTATGTCTGACAAGCCGTGGCGCTCTCACACCACACACGTTCTCATGTGGAGAAAATACATTGCGGAGCAAAGAGGACACTGGCAACACACTGACAGACAGGACCGCAAGTTACTTTTGATATGAAACAAAGTCTTAACTTTCAAAATGTCATTAAAGTAATGTGAACAATAAATACCGTTTTGTGGCTCTTTAATGTGTCTTGATCACTGATTTTAAAACAGACTGCCTATTAATAGCGTGATTTGGTCATGGGCCTACGCTACAATACGTTTGGAGCGCCCTCTATTGGATGAGATGGCAAACAATAAAATAAAATAAAAAATGGTCTAATCATAGACTGTACAAAATGGCACTTTAAAAACCGGATAGTTTATTTATAGTTCGATTACAGATATTTCACGTCATATTCAAATACATATTCGAGGTCCCAAAAAGTAAAAAATACAAAACTACATTGAAGCTGTAAGAGCAATGAAAGTCTCCTCGCTCCTGTGCTACCACCACCTTGTTGGGCAATACGCATTTAAGTATATAAAAATAGGAGGACTATATCAATCATTTGTATTTGCCACATTTCCTGTTACCAGCTGGTGGCACTATGACTAACTAAAATTTTTCCGAAACATTAGACTTTGTCAGGATGCCACAGACACATCGTTCAACAGAACTACAATGTAACATTACTAAGGCTTAAGATTAGACTGACTAAATATGTTGTTCTGGTTCAATCTTAATGAGGCGTTGATCACAGTTTACTGTTTCCCACAGGTGGCACTATAACTAACTAAATATTGGCATGTAGGCCACCATCGGTGCTCGGGCACTAATTAAAGCAACAACAATAAAATTAAACATACAAATCCCATTAAATGTTCCTTCCTTTTAAAACTCATTTTACTTCTTAAAATATGTAATATCTGATAGTAAATCATATTTATATTCCTCTATATATTATAGTCCATTGTTGTGCAGTGGTTTTCAAAACAAAATACATGACTGTCTGTGCACAAACAAACAGGAGGAAGATCACTGGTAAAATAATGATGATAATATTAGATCTAAACAACTTTCTTGAGGAACACCACATTACTCTTTAAAATCTGCAGCATCTGCAACAAAATCCAGCAATAATTTATGATCCATTACATAAAATGCTAAGCTAAAATCTAACAATACACCTTCAACTAAGTTATTGTCATCACTTTGTGCTCATACTGCTCCCTAATATTGATCTGTAATTCATATTTAGACATTATAAAATCACCATTATAACATTTACAATCACATTTTGTGAAATGCATCACTTACTTTCTATTGAAGTATTGGTATTGACAATTGTGCCACATGAGTAATGAGTAATGTGAAAACTGAAAAAGACTTGCAGAAAACATTTTATTTCCACCATATATTTCACATACAAGTGCCATTGTAACTAGTTTTTTTTCTTCTTACTGTACTGGCAGCAATAGTAATATTGAAAATTGAAATCTGTTGAAAAATTGTTGTTGAAAAATTGTTGAAAAAATGCATTAAAAATCGGTACCCTGATATTATTTGATTATTGTGTATTACATAGGGACTATAACACATGCACACACGCACATTGTTTTTTCATGTTTTATGGGGATCAACCCATTACAGAGAACTTTTTTTTTACATTTTCAAAAAAACTATATATATATATATATATATATATATATATATATATATATATATATATATATAGAGAGAGAGAGAGAGAGAGAGAGACAGACAGACAGACAGACAGACAGACAGACAGACAGACAGACAGACAGACAGACAGACAGACAGACAGACAGACAGACAGACATGTTTGGGCTGTACAAGTCAAAGTAAACTTTAAAAAAATACTCAATGTGAATAAACAGCATATTTTATTTTATTTTATTTTATTTCAAAACATATTTTCCAATACCTACATATCCCAATGTAGCTTTTCTCACCCCTCAGATTCTCCTTCACGGTAAACATTCCTTCAAAAACAAGCCCTCTTTTGTCCCATTAAATGTCATCCAATTGTGAGGTCCAGGCTTCATCTGTCTATCTGATTTTAGCATCATTCTTCTTCTGACCCCATCTTGCTGAGTCAATTATATCAAATTAGCTGGCATTAAAAATAGTATGTTTGATAGTGTCCCTTTCAGTTCTGTTCTGCTGTTTCTATGGGAACCACATGAAAAATCTGCCTGAAGTGAACTGCTAGATTCCGATTCATTGTACGTGCGTAATAGCAAAATGTGAGCTGGGTTTATTGGCCACTGTGCATGTCTATAGGGATTCTTAAAAGAAAAGAAACACTTCAGTATGTAAGAGTTTGTTTCGACCCTATCTGCAAGAAGCAGGCTGTTTTACTCACTAGAGTTTTAAGCCATTTCACTTTTGATTCAGTACAATTTTCATTTCCTTATTCTAATGTTTAAACATAAATCAGCCTGCTCACAAGAAATAGGTGCAATGCTTGAATGAAAGTTCAGAGCATGACACACATGCATATGTTTTATGTTATCTGTGTAGACTTTTAGGAGCAGTAGTCCCCCATCATTCATTTGTACCTTATTTTTTTACACTTTCTCTCTCTAACTTTTCTTTCTCCCTCTCTGTACTGTATATTCAATAATACATTTAATTGAACCTATAGTCATCAATTAAGTGATGATTGCACCCCTGTACCTGGACTTCAGACTAAAGCAGAGATCACGATTTTGTCAGTGCTTTAGCACTTAAATATGAGGAATCATCGCTGCCTGATACCTGGCGTGATCCAAGCTACAGCAAGCATGGCTTAATGTCAGAGACTTACGCCGTGTACCTACCAAAGGTACCTTTTTAATTGGAGCGCCACGTTTTTAGAATGCCATGAGCGTATACAAGGCGCTGAGCGAGTATTTTAGGCTCAAGTGCTGATCGTTCTGCGTTTTTTACCAGTCGCCGAGAGTTGAAGAATGTTCAACTTTGAGTAAAACGCAGCACTCATCACTGTCACTTTTCACCCAGCCGTCCAATCACAGTGGGACAAATACAACACCGACCAACTGCCACGTTCTGCTTGTACAACATCAACAGATGAAAACAAGCAGCATAATAATGGAACAAAATCATTTCAAACAAGAGCCAGAGCCAATACTTTACATTTGTATCTGCATTTTTATATAGAATCAATACAGAAACAAACTATCTGTGAATCATCCAGACTGCTCTCTAACGCTCACAGCAGGGCGTTTTCAGCAAAGTGCCTAGCGTTTTCAGCTGGCTAAAAACACTTTGGTGGACACATGGCCTTAGGCCTAGTCCACACGTACACGGGTATTTTTATTACCGGAGTTTTCGCCCCACACAAGCGCGGTTTAAAAAAAAATCTCTGTCCATATGAGAATGCAAAACTACGCTATGATTGGCTGCCTGATTTCCACATGGGTCCCATCCATGGCACCGATGCACATTGCACTAAGGGATGCCATGGGCTCAGTGAAACCCTTCTACAAGTTCCTTTGCTTTGGACTTAGTGACAGGTAACTATACACAGGTGCAGGGCCGAAGTGGACTGTAATAGCTTCACACACTTGCCTTAATATTTTGTATTATTGCATTCTGGCGCCTTTGTTCTGCAATACAATGAAATAACTTTGCATATTTCTGTAGGCTATACATGTGATAAGCGCTGTTAGCAGAATTCGCGCATAGGCTCGACTCATGTAAATCAAAAGAGATAAAGTGCAAAATCTGACGTTAGACAAAGGAGAGAACGGCGCACACTTCGACTTAAAAAGCCGAAATCTCCGGTTTCGCCATCTACACGACAACGCTGTAACCCGAGTTTCTAAAAATCTTCACCCTGGCCGGAGTTTTCAAGTCCGGTTTCAGTAACCAGATACTACATTTGCGTGTGGACGAATAGCCAAACCGCGTACAAAAAGCTGCGGTTTTGAAAATACCCGTGTTCGTGTGGACAGGGCCTTAGAGTAGCAAAATTTGAGCTCGTCACTACTTTGCCACTTTATCTTGAAATTCTCCAAAGTTCAAAGTTCAAACTAGGCAACATAAATTGAACTGAGAATCACACACTACCAGAGTTTTCTAGTTCTGAGTACAACAAACTCACACAGTAATGATTGTGCATCTTTGCTAGCAGACACATGGTAAATGAAAACAATGTGTTCTAAAATTGGCCCAAAATACCAATCATGTTTAATATCGTCTAAGTGGATGGAATCATAGTCTAAAGCTAAAAAACCTGAGTCTGTGACCTTCATATACTATGCAAAACTCAATACAACTTGATTAAGTTTGGGAATTTGGGAGTTTCTTCGAACTATGTAAAACATAGTCAGGGTGTTATGCACCCCAATCTGCAGGAATTGCTCATCAACAGTAAATTGTTTTTGTATGGTATTGTACAGTTATGGTTACAAACTCTCTCTCCACCTCCCTACACTTATATTTTGGGTGTGTTATCGTTGCCCAAAAATAAGAGAAAGCTAAATAAATTTAAAGATGAATTAATAATTTTGGCCACAATAATCGTGTAGTGAAAATTTTATATTTTGTGATTCGGCTGCAGGAAATTAAAAGTGTGATTTTACATTGATTTAACAGTTGACATACTGTAACTATTTGATTTCAACCTTTGACCTTCAAGGTGTGTCACTGGAATATTAGTATGAGGTGTCTCACCGTAAATACTACATTGCTTAAAATATTTTAAACAGTTGGGCATTAGCATCATCCTGCCCTCGTATGCCCTTGGCTTTCCCAGAGGCCCTGCTCTAGCAGCTGTAATTTAAGATGCATTACATGTTTGGTTATGGAAGAGCAGTTTTATACTCTTGACAGTTTTATATGAATTGTCCTCCGGCATTTCATAAGTGAGCTGAGTGGGTGGCAAGTCTTAACGGTCAACAGTCTGTATCAGGACTGCATGCTTCACAAGGAGCACTTATCTTTTATTAATATCACTTCATTAAAAGTTTTGCTTTTCTGCTTTTTCTTTTGCATCATTCCTTATTTCCCTCCTAAAAAGACATTGCTAATTAATCAACAGAAAAACAAAAACACCATGAGCCAAATGGGAAAAAGTCAGATGGCAAGGTTCAGTGCTCTAGTGTGAGACAATTAAAGCATGCAGCAAACTACAGGCGCTGAACACACCCTGATGTGCTAATTGTAACTCCAGCTGAGGGGCCTTGTGGGTGCGATTGAGTGGGACCTTTTCAATATTGTCACCCTCCTTCAACGTAGCTTGACTGCCCCCTCTCAGTGCCAGTCTGACCCTTTTCCAATTATCAAACTTTATTAAGACATTTGTTTTCTAGAGATGGCCTTTGCACTTTTTAGTGAAATCTGGATGGTGGGATGTTGTTTTGTATTTGGCTAATTGAATCCTGCTTATGTTAGGCGATTAAAATGTACTCTTGTAGTGAAATGAAGTTTACTTGCATGCTTGTGTGAAATGAATCTGGCCCTTTGTGACAGAACAAGTGAACAGAAGTGAAGCTGAATATATATATATATATATATATATATATATATATATATATATATTATATCACAGGCAATGTGTGAAAAGCAGGTGTTGAATAGAATACCTGAAGTTTGTAGTAGAGGTCGACCAGCCAATATATCGGGCCGATATTTGTCCTTTTTCATTATATCTGCATCGGCCGATATCCGTGTTTAGTAGTGCCAATTTAAAGTCAGGTACTTCCGCGGGCAGCCCCGTGTTATTGGTGCGGTGGAACCGTCTGGAACTGGCAAAATGCTTGCAGATAACTTTAAGGGACTGTAGTCGAAAACTATCAGCTGCTTGCTTGCTAACATATTACCCCCAAAGTTACAAGCTGTTTGATTTTTCCTGTATCGGAGTCAGAGAATGTCACTCTGTGTGTGGGGTGGAGAAAGCAGCTCTAACAAACACTGCAGCGGGATTGAGCGCGAGGGCTACGTTACTCTGCCCTGCTCACAGACAGCATCATGCTCGGAAACACAGGCTGTCCTCACTCCTGGAGCAGCCCAGAACAGTGTAAGACAGTTGTTTATACTCGACGTATCCGCACGAGCGAGGGTGCGCGCGGCAAAAATGATATCAAAGCTGAGAATGACCGGTCGTGCGCGTTGAGCGTAGCGATCGGAGGTTCGCGCACAGTCAGCGGAGGCTCGCGGAAAATAAAAACAAGGCTGAAGCACTCTCAAACGCAAGCAGCAGCGTGATGTAATAATATACTGGCGAAACAGATTGGGCAGATTTGCACATTTGTGCTCGCGCTCTGGAGAGTGCGTCTATTTACGTGTGTTTGTAGCTGTTAGTATTGCAGCCAGATCTCCTGAACGTGATCCGAGTTTTTATTCAGTGCTGAGTTAATGCAGGCTCTACAAACTCGAAGCTATACAGGCGATAAAATCCATTAAATAAATATAAAAGCTGGATTTTCTCTGCACGAGACAGAAATATTCAGAATAGAGGTTATATTTTTGTGAATTTCTATGACAAAATACACAGTTTTGTCTGGATATTCTTATGAAAATATTCCTTTTTATTACTTCCATTATTATACATATTTTTACATTACATATTGTCCTAAAAACACATTACTATGCAAATTAGATATAGTGTATAGATGCATTTCATAGAATGGGAATTGCATTTATAGCCATGTTTATATTAATACTTAGTCAGTTTATTGATTTGTTTGGTTAACTTTGGATAAATATTTTATTTTAATACCGTGTAGTTAACGAAATTAAGATTCGAGATATGGTTGAAGTCAGTGTTCAATAAATTAAGTTTAGAAATGTTGTTGTGCATCCACTTATTATTAGTGTGACAATTTAGCATGCAAATGAAGGCGAAAACTTCAAGATTTCAGCCCTAAAAATCGGCTGCACATATCGGCCATTGGCTGCCCCTGACCTCTAAAAATCGGCATCGGCTATAGAAAAACCCATATCGGTCGATCTCTAGTTTGTAGGCAAAGTTTGAAATGTCTGGGTTTTTTGATTGTTGCATACGTTTCCTAGTATAATACAGAGTGACAAGTACTCTCTAGGCAAAGTATCAAAACACACCTTTACTGGCATCGAACGTGTTTTTGATAAACTAAATAAACAAAGAACTACGACATAAAGTAATGGACATTCTTACCAGAAAAAAACACGAAAGCAGACGTGGCGTTGAGCTACTTGTTGCAGCAAGGAAGGCTTTTTTCCTGTTCCAACATCGTGACACAGCAAACGTCTGGGAACAATTGGGGCAAGCCTCTGTGGCAAGAGTGGAAGCTCACGTATTTCGCTACCGGCACACCACCACTAAACAAAGACGCAAGCATGAGTAATGGGAGTATTCTATACTCTGCTGGATGGCCCTTTGGCATTGTATAGAATGTCTAGGATGTGTGAAATAAACCATTTCATACTTTGCCTACAAACTTCGGGCATTCGCAATTTTTTATATAATTTAAACAGTTTGTCATAAGGTGGTCTGCGTCAGTGGTTCTCAACTGGCTTTGCTTCAGGACATCAAGTGGTGACCTGACACACAACCAAAATTGTTTATCATAATATTTTTTAAATGACAATGTACTTCAAAGGCCAATAACTTGCAACATTATTAACATTACATAAACATTACCAACATAACACAAAACAAAACTGCAAAAATATTGAATTAATGTTTGCCTAAGTGACATGAATGTGCATGCAAATACAGTAAAAGTTGAAACGAACAACCATGGACATCAACAAACGATGTGTATCTACTCTATTTCACTCCTCTAATTATTAATGGCATTTTTCCCTCCACGTGCTTTCCTGCAAACCAGAACCACTGGTATATATCTTTCTTTTCCACTTTTGACAAAAATAAATAAATAAATAAAAATTCAAAGACATATAGTTTGAATGTCTTGTCACAGCCCAAAGATCATATTTTTTAAACAATTTAAAACCTTGTTTCCAAATTGCAGTCAGCTCTGCCATCAAAGCCAAGCATCAGGCTGCTGTCTCAGCCTCCCTGCCTCGCCTCAGTATCTCTAAAGCTCTCGTAGAGGCACTGCCTTTAATGTCTCACAGTGTTAAATGGAGAAGTGTAAGACTACAGGCAGAAGGAGCGCCAGCCGTAGCCTGCAGCCACGCTTTACAGGTTACCTCCCTAATGGAGCTCCCAGGCCTTGAAGTGCAGTTGGGGAGCGGGAGGGGGAAAATGTCAAACGATCATCTGAGACCCATCATTAAGGACTTTCTCTGACTGGAGATGAGGAAAGTGGATGGATAGTACAAAAGAAGAGACAGCAGTAATTGACTACTTTTGCTGCAATGGGACTAATTCACAATGAAGCACACAGCACCTAGTCATGTGGAGGAGACCTGAGTGATCTTCTAAATAATGGGAATTCGAAATCTAGCACTGTTATCCAGGTGACTGAGAGTAGCGACTGTACAGGGGTTTGGATCTATCAAATGTGGCAGACGTGCAACGCCAAAAGTGGATTTGGACTGGCTTCTTATCGATTGATGGGACAAAGTGTGATGTAATATTGTTCATGTTGTGGCTGTAATATCATAAGTCTAGTTTTCAACCAGCGCAGACGCTGGAGTTTGCATTTTAAGCTGAACCTCTAGTTCTCACCTTGCTATTCCTTGTGGGCTCACTGAAGTGGTCTGACCTTGGTTTAGCTAGAATTAAAACCTGCTGTGCTCTATTTTCACATGTGAAGATGGCCATCAAGGCAAATAATCTCTTTTCATATTTGATTGCGGTATCCACTACCCCAAGGCTACTCTGTACCAGGTTAATTGAATTTCAGAGACCGTCCTCAGTTGGTCAGCAAAGATTGAAGTGCATGCAATCATAATTTCGGCAAGCACTGCTCTTGCTTTTTACTTATTTATTATGATTTGTATTGAAGTTACAGGTCTTTGAGAGCCAGAAATCTAGCTTTTTTTGTAGGTGACCAAATACTTATTTTCCACCATAATTTGCAAATAAATTCTTTTTAAAAATGTGATTTTCTGGATAATTTTTTTTCTCATTCTGTCTCTCTTAGTTAAAGTTGTACATACGATGAAAATTACAGTCCTCTCTCATCTTTTTAAGTGGGAGAAACAAGGGTAGAAAATAGCCTATTACTTATTCATTATGATGTTTTTGAATGTAAAAACCATGCAAACATCATAAGTTGACCTCAGATGACAGTATAAAAAAGCCTGTTCATGACCCCTTTAAAATAATTTTCCAGAACAATAGTAGTTCCTGCATAGTGACACTTTAGTAATTAGTGATGCACTTTTTATGACTATTCAGAGTAAAGATGACTGATTACGTCTCAGACACACAATAATGTTCTGTATAATATGTCAGTTAGTTAATAGTTAATGAGGCTTGTAACGCAGTTCTTTGTTCAGGGAAGAAGGAAGCGGTAACCGGCAAACATTTACAGACTTTAATAAAATAAATCAACACAAAATGAAAGTAAAACCTCAGAGCATAAACTATAACAAAAAAAGGCCAGGCCTGGTCCTCTCTCGTCTTGCACTGTTGTCGCTCCTCCTTTTATGCTCCCATCACTCCTCCATGAGACGAGTCCGGTCCCGAGAGCTCTCCGGTTGAGGGCAGCCGGCAGCGAGTCCCATTGGCTCCCTGCTCCTCCCCAACATGGTGGATGGCAGCAGGCTCCGGCCCACGGCGAACGCCTGCGACTCCTCCGCTCCCTCCAGGACGGTCGCCACCCCACTTTGACCCAGGGGCACAGCAGCGAGCTCTCCGTCCCACCGGTCTTCGGTCAAAATGGTCAAAATGAAAGTAAAACCACAGGCAGCCCCTCACGGACGGCTGCCATGCACACACATAACAAAACGTAAATAAAACACAACATAAAGTCCAGGCTTGACCCTCTCTCGTCTTGCACTTTCGTCGCTCCTCCTATTATCCTCCCGTCACTCCTCCATGAGACAAGACCGGTGTGGTGCACAGCTGACGCTCATCATCGTTCACCACCGGCCCGCTCTCTCACGGTCCCTCTCCTCGTCACTCAACTCAAATTAAGTTGGTAGAATGTTTTTAGATAAACTTGCAAAGCGTTATTCACAAAAAAAAAAAAAAAATCCAAACAAGCAAGTCTGTCTTCTTTGTCTTTTCAACTACAAGTGTGTTGACATACAGATGTTCCTTTTAAACTAATGCTATGGTGTGTGACATGACACCAAAATCCAGAAATATGTCTCTGAGAATAAACACTTGTACTATTATGATTTTCCCTTTGCCTCAGGCCACAATTGCACAGGTCTTTGCTACACATGGTAAACTTATTGATGTTTCCTTTCACATATTCCTATACTTCATGTGCTAAATGTACAATACGTGGCAAGACTACAAAATGATTCATAAATGAGTTCAGATGTCCACTGTATCTTCTTAAATATTAACTGCATTGATCTCCACACACTACAAGCGGACTGTACATCATTCCTCAAATTGCAAATGAAGGTACATTCTTGGGCTAATAATATTCATCTCCCTAAGTTCTTTACATGTCTGTGTTAAGAAGGAATAGATACATTCAGGAGTGGAATGAACGTCTTATGTCTGGCATAATACAGAAGCTGAGGATTTCATTATGGCAAACCCCTCATGGGATTCTCCGGTCTAGCTTAACAAGCCTCTCATTCTCAACATTTAACCCAGCCATGTATAATGCATTAGAACGGACCATGAGCCTCCAACTTTTCATACTAATGGGCTTCCAGCTAGATTTATTTATTTATTTATTGTATTGTATGTTTTTAATTTAAACTAGAAAGTTGATTATTGTGTTTTTACTTTATACTTGGAAAAATAACCAATACATAGTAACAGTTTTACTTCTGATTTGGAATGAAATTGAAATTTGCTTTGGAAAGAAGGGTGGTCCACATTGTGTTTGCCCAGTTTGCTTTGATTCCAGTAGCCAATCACATCACTTGAATGGAGAAGCGGCAAATTGCAATCTCTCCCTTGCTCTTCTCCAGTGGACACGCACCGTTGCGAATTCCTGTGGAGCCGCGCACATTTTACTTATGAATTAGCGCCAGTTCGGGGGTGGCAATTGCTTGAATGGTGGGTTCATTATTATTTTTAATGAAAAACACAACAACTAGAAAAACACAGGTAATCCTTTGCCAGGTTGCCTATTAGCAATGGGTTTAAATCCAAAATATTGCAGTACCACGTGGGGCAAGTGATGTACTGTGCGGCTGAACACCGGTACCACCGACTATCGCAGCAAGCCTAGCCTCGAGTCTCTATGTCAGAGAGACAAAAGTGGATTGACCAAGTTTTGAGTGTCTGTCCCAGAGGCAGAAGAAAAACAGACACGTTTGAAACAAGGTTAGGCTCAGGAGAGCACAACTTCACTTCAAGGTACGTTCATCTGCGTGTTCCAGATATTTAAGAACCTTCTGCACCTACTTAAGGGCCTCATCTGCGTGTTCCAGATTTTAGGACCATTTGATGCTCCAGGAAATCAGAATTCCACAGAGCTTCGTGTTCAAGGCTGTTTAAACATATTCCCGTATAGGGCTTGGTATTGTTCAAAATCGTTCGATCCGATGCCAATTTCGATACCTCAGTTTCGATACCGGTTCCTAACGATACTTTTTTTCGATACCATATGTTTAAAAATCCATTTCAACATCAACAAAAATACATTAAACAAATGTAAATAAAACAAATTCTAGTAACAGTTCTCACTCAGGGTAACATTATTAATAAAACTGGTTGTGCTTTTTGGATAGGTGTGCACCAGCAGACACTTTTATTGCATTTTCTTTTTAACTTTTTAAGAATAGAAAAATATATAATAATTGTTAAGTCTAATAAATTAATGAAATGTAAAATAACACTGCATAGTTTTCACTGTATAAATTGATTAAAACTAAAGTTATTCCTAAAAGAGCTGCGAGTAATTTTCTCTTTGCCTTTTGTTGTTTGATTGACATTACTGGCTCAGTAGTCAGCAGATTTATTAGACGCTGCCCCTTTAAGACCGAATGCAGATCTAATTATATCATTCTCCCATTGATTTATCCAAACTGTTTAAGCCCATTTAAGATAAACTGTGTTTAAGTGAATACTCTTCAAGCCGGCCATTTTGACATATAGGCTATTTGTTGTGTATTTGATGGTTTAGTCGCATAATGTGCAAGTTTCGCAGCGTGTACAGCACACACACACACACACACGCCCGCACTAAACTTGGAAACAGCATCTATTGCGCGGCGGATTAAAGTGCTTTTAATTTTGTCAAACACGTCCTGCATTTTAGCCAAAGTAGAGACTGCATTTCACAACAATCACACATTGTGCTGACTCTGACGTTAAGTTTATGTTTAGGGAGAAATGACAGCGCACGCTGAGAAGGGAAGGAATTCGCCCTATACGGAACGCGGATATAACAGTTTATAACAGTTTTACCTCATATCTTCTTTGTATAATCCTTGGAAGTGAAAATAAAATAAGATTAATATCACAGCCCACCGTCACTCATTAAACTGACTGTCGCACTGTAGCTCAGCGTGAGCGATCTCTCTCTCTCTCTCTCTCTCTCTCTCTCTCTCTCAGGCTAACGGAGGATTTCATGCACTGAACTTAGTCAATACTTTCAGAAAACAATTTCAAGATGACGTTGGCTGTTGTGATTATACAGTGTGTAAGTGAATGTCGTGATATTACTGATCATGTGAAGATTTTGCTGCGTCGCTGTGAATACATTGTAGGGGAAACACTGCATGCAAGTATGCTACAGGCTCACACAGACACAGCCGCTTGGCTTTTGGAACCGAAATTTGGCACCGAAAGATAAATCATTTTTCTATACTCATAGTATCAAAGTTTTTTTTGTCCGATACCATAAAAGTATCAACGTTCGGTGCCCAGCCCTATTCCCGTATGCTCCTTTTCCCAGCACAACCAGTGGAAGATGTCACTGCCATTGGACTGCTCATTCAACCACGCAGAACAGAAATATCACTTAACCAAACTTATCACTTAAATCCTGAGACCTTAGCATTGTCATATATTATCAGTGTATTATTTTCTAATTTACATTAGAAGTAATATAACTGATGCAAGTTATTAACAAATAATCTTTCATTTATTTTTTAGTTCTTCACCTTAGTTATATCAATGTATCTTTCCATGAGATAACTGCCACAGTCACCACTTTATTCATCTTATGCACTTTATTCCTTTGTCTTGGTATTCATTTAGTTGTGTTGATTTACTCTTGTTTATCTTTGTTGTTAATAAATGTATTTTATTACACTTCTGTGTTGATAATACAGAAGTCTCTAAAAGTGAACTGATATTTCACAAATCATCAGATTGGTCAGATGTCAAACTTCCTTCAATTTATATAATTTGTATGTTTTCATCAATCTTTGATTGTGCTTTAATGTCATGGTAAAATTCCAGGCTGGGTGCCCCGTAATCTGAGAAGGAGTCTTCTGACGCTTTCACACGTACCTTAGTGACGTGACCAAAACTCACAATAGTTTGGTGCCGACATATAGACCAAATCCTTACACTGTCAGAAAAAAAGGTACAGTGCTGTCACTGGGGCGGTACCCTAAGGTACAAAACCGAAAAGGTACTAATATGTACCTTTAAGGTATTACTATGTACCTTTAAGGTACTAATATGCACTCTTAAAGTACTGATATGTACCTTTAAGGTACTAATATGTACCATTTAGGGGTGAGTAAAGTACAAAGATGTACCTTTTCACTTTTGTACCTTAGGGTACCGCCCCAGTGACAGCACTGTACCTTTTTTTCTGAGAGTGTACATTTATGGTGCCCATTTGAAGCATAAATCACTACACAGTGGACCACACGTTAAGTGACTATGGTGGAGAGCACAATTAACACAGCAAGTTAACATTTAATGCTATTTAGTTTCCGTTTCAATAGTGCTGATATTAATAATGACACCTGACCAGATTTTGTCAAGGTATATTTTTCTCAAAGAGGCTTTACATAAACATTTTAAGCACACTTGAATCACAACTGCATATTGTGCTTTGTCTGCATCAAGTGGTTGATTTACTGTAGAACACCAACATCCAGGGTCTACTTTAAAAGTTTGCTCACTCCAGCTCTGCTGAGCATTTTTTTGTCAAGGATGGACAGAATTCAATACCACCACTAGACCAAGGACTCTGTTCTCTGTACTAGAGCTTTGTAGATTTTTAAGCCTACCAAAGCAGCTGTTCAAAGAAATGGAGATATATATTTTTTAAATATATATATGGTACACACATTGATTGGCACCTTACAGCAGTGAGGCACCATATTTTATCTGCACTTTAGCTGCTATTCATTTTATATATATATATATATATATATATATATATATATATATATAGTGAGGAAAATAAATATTTGAACAGCCTGCTATTTTGCAAGTTCTCCCACTTAGAAATCATGGAGGGGTCTGGAATTGTCATCGTAGGTGCATGTCCACTGTGAGAGACATAATCTAATTTTTTTTTTTTTTTAATCCAGAAATCACAATGTGTGATTTTTTTTAAACTATTTATTTGTATGATACAGCTGCAAATAAGTATTTGAACACCTGAGAAAATCAATGTTAATATTTGGTACAGTAGCCTTTGTTTGCAATTACAGAGTTCACCAGGTTTACACACACTGCAGGAAGGATTTTGGCCCACTCCTCCACACAGATCTTCTCTAGATCAGTCAGGTTTCTTGATATGCTTCTTACAACCACTCCTTGGTTCTCCTGGCTGTGTGCTGTTGGAAGACCCAGCCTTGACCCATCTTCAATGCTCTAACTGAGGGAAGGAGATTCTTCCCCAAAATCTCACAATACATGGCCCCGGTCATCCTCTCCTTAATACAGTGCAGTCGCCTGTCCCATGTGCAGAAAAACACCCCCAAAGCATGATGCTACCACCCCCATGCTTCACAGTAGGGATGGTGTTCTTGGGATGGTACTCATCATTCTTCTTCCTCCAAACACGTTTAGTGGAATTATGACCAAAAAGTTCTATTTTGGTCTCATCTGACCACATGACTTTCTCCCATGACTCCTCTGGATCATCCAAATGGTCATTGGCAAACTTAAGACGAGCCTGGACATGTGCTGGTTTAAGCAGGGCAACCGTCTTAGTGTATTACCAACAGTAACCTTGGAAACGGTGGTCCCAGCTCTTTTCAGGTCATTGACCAGCTCTTCCCGTGTAGTTCTGGGCTGATTTCTCACCTTTCTTAGGATCATTGAGACCCCACGAGGTGAGATCTTGCATGGAGCCCCAGTTCGAGGGAGATTGACAGTCATTTTCTAATGATTGCTCCAACAGTGGACCTTTTTTCACGAAGCCGCTTGGCAGTTTCCCCGTAGCCCTTTCCAGCCTTGGGAGGTGTACAATTTTGTCTCTAGTGTCTTTGGACAGCTCTTTGGTCTTGGCCATGTTAGTAGTTGGATTCTTACTGATTGTATGGTGTGGACAGGTGAGCTGACTTTATGCAGCTAACGACCTCAAACAGGTGCATGTAATTTAGGATAATAAATGGAGTGGAGGTGGACAGTCTTTGAGAGGTCTTTGAGGGTCAGAATTCTAGCTGAAAGAAAGGTGTTCAAATACTTTTTTGCAGTTGTATCATACTAATAAATAGTTTTAAAAAATCATATATTGTGATTTCTGAATTATGATTTTTTTTAGATTATGTCTCTCACAGTGGACATGCACCTACGATGACAATTTCAGGCCCCTAATTGATTTCCAAGTTGCAGAACTTGCAAAATAGCAGGGTGTTCAAATACTTATTTTCCTCACTGTGTATATATAGTAATGTGTGCATTTTCCAATTTCCAAATATGAAATGTTGCTGCTATGAATAAGTCAGAGATAGTGACCATTCTTTATTATAAATCATTTAGTCACAGAAAACTGTTCTCTCGTGGCTGTTTGATGGCTTCATATGGACTTAATGTACTTTTAATGCTATTTCAAAAAATATTAAATGATTTAGTTTTAATAAATCAGTCATTACTATAATTTTATCTAGTAATTGACACAAGGATTCAAAATACAAGATGTAATTCATACACATATACTGCAAATAAATGATTGTTAGTTATACAGTACATAGGTTTGTATTCTATATCTAAACACCTGTGGATATTGGTTGTGAAACATTATGAGCTTTATTGATTACAAACTGGTTGTCCACTCTAGAAATTTCATCATTTCTGTTCATTGTAGCGAGAAACACAAATTGAACAATATCAAGATATTTCACAATCACAGTCTTGCCGTTAGGGCAGAAATCTGTGCAATGAATAAAAAGTAGCTCCTCACACTAGGATTCTAGTCTTTGCAGTCTTGCATGATTTAAGTAATGGGATTCAATTTCATCCTATTTTTTTTTGGATGCATGCAATTGTTGATCCGTGCAGCCATCTCTTGTTAGTATGTGTCTGATTATTTTTCAGTGCGAAAATGGTTGTAAATGTATGCACTTGATTCTCAAATGGAACCAAAAATCAAGCAATATATTGTGAACGGCTGTGCATCTCAAGTCATTTAGCAAAGCACATTTAGTTCCACAAACTATGTTATGATCCTCTTAGGATTGCGAAATGTTTATTATTAGCTAAATGTTCATAATATTTTCAGAGAGCTTTGCTCAAGGCCCTTTGTTATCATGCGCTTAATTATTATTTTGTCATTTGCTCCCCTCAATGTTCATACCTAATCTATTAATTACAATCTCCATTAGCATTTTAATGAGAATAGGGCCAATAATTAAATCAGTCTATTTAAAGCTATAATTAAATGACCCCTGGCTCTGCTTTGATGGCTAAAAGTAAAGTGTCCTGCCTGTGATGGAGAATGAGAGAAAGATAAATAAAGCAATGGAAAACTTGAAAAAAAAATCAAAGCTTTCTATTTTAGTCAGGGATCTGATGACTGAAACATAATTCAGAGGTCACTGTTTATTTAACAGTTCTCTGATGGCTACAGTTAAAGAGTGGGATTACAGGAGTTGCGTAATTATAAGATCACAGCTGAATATGGAGGATGAAATAATCAATTTAAATGTGTAACCTACATATGCTTTCCACACTTGCTCGATCCTGGTGGGCGGCTGTCTACCTTGCGTTCATTTTTCTTAAAGAATGTCTGCACAGAACTGCTTCAGTACCTGTGCAATGGAGCCTCACTGACTGCACTCTTAGCTGTTGCTCTGTGAGCATCGCTGATTTCAACCCTGCCGCTCACAGCCAGGCAGGGAGGCACGTGAGGCCATAATGAGAAAAGACAAGCTCTCTCTCTAATAGCTTTTTCTCAAACAAAAAAAATGACTCTGACCTCCGCTGCTCCTCGGCTGATGGGAGACTTTGAGCTGTCCACTCTCCGCCCCGCATGCGGGCGTAAGGGCTGACCCGGGACCAACGACTCAGGGCCGGCCCGGGGCGGGAATAATAGCCAGGTTAGTGCTCTCCACTGGCCGTTAATGGCAGCGCAGTGTAAACAACATCACGAGAGTGGGACGGGATGATGGGGTCATGCTCTCTCGCAACTTGGCCATATGAACATGCATCGAGTGAATGAGGCTCTAAGGGGGCTCTGATTGAAACAGTCTTTACTCTTTCATTGTTTCTGTCTCTTCAGTGAATTTACCTTTAACAATGATACAATGTTTATAAAAAAATGTGTTTTTGCAGTGTGGAAACTCATGTTCCTTGTAAGTGCAGGTTTTTTTCAGACAGTGTGCCAGTACCGATTTGAGTTCTCTTTTGTGTCTTATCATGACAGACAAAACACAAAATTATGTCAAAATGCCTGTTTGTTTGTTTTTTTGCGAGTATCCTCATAAGCACAGTCTTAAATGAATTAAAACGTCTTAAATGAACTTAAAGTTTTGGAAAAAAGATCCATGTCATTTGCATCATTTTCTGCAGACTTCAATTAATGATAATTACAGAACAAAAGAAAATCTATCACTGCTGTTAACTGAGTAACTTAGCTTTAATAAGGATTAATCTATATTTAATTTATATAGTGAAGATGCAGTTATTTTACATTTGATTGCTTCTTATCTGAATACTACTGTTAGACCTACCTGAAAACCTTTAAGCACTGTTTGTTCCTTTTCTATCTGTTTTATTGTTTTTACTTGTGCTATTACTTGTAGCACACTGTATCTCAGTGTGCCGTGAGCGTAGCATAAGTCAGTGTGCATTTAGGTTGAAGTCCCCACCAGGATAGAAACACACACACACACACACACTTGAACAATTTATTTAGGTCCACTTAAAAGAAATTGACAGGGACATAAACATACATAATACATGTTCAAAATCATACAGCAGGTCTTCACACAGCATATCTCTCAGTTGTTATGGATATAAGTTACAGCATCTTCGCGGCTGCCTATGATAGCAGACAGGGCACAATACTTTGCTAGCCATTTAGCCCTCTTTTTGGGCATCCCAAGTTGTTGAAGCACTCTTACCACCAGCCTATGTGTGTGTCCTAAGCTGCCAAATATGTACACAAGTCGGCCTCGATAACCGTTCTCTGAGATGGTGTTTAGGAGCGGCTGGTATTTAATGACTTTGGTCTTAAAGGCTTTCTCCATACTAGAGTCAAACACACACACACACACACACACACACACACACACACACACACACACACACACACACACACACACACACACACACACTACTTTCATAGTCTGTATAGTCTTTACAATTTATTTTATAGGTTTTAATCGTTTTTTATGTTTTTTATTTTTATTTTATATTTTACTAAAATATTATTGGAGTCTAAAAAACTATTGTCATGTAAACATCCAGTCCGTAATGATACTGATTTAAGTACTCCACACATGATGATTGAAAATAATCATTTGCGGTTTAGTGTGCTCTGACAGATTCAGTGAGTTCAGTAATTAAAAGAATCGACTGATTTTAACTGTAACCGTGTGGTTTTGAGTCTCTCTGAGCAATTAATTAAGCTTGTTTGTTTTTGAGTGCATCGAGTGGATACAACAGAAAGCCAGTTCTTCTTCACAAAACAGTCTTTTTATCTCATCATATTTAATTCAGACCGCAAGCTTGTGATTCCGGTGTATGTGTGTATATATATATATATTTATTTATTTAATTTTCAGCTGTGAAGTGCCAGAATTGCAATGCACAATTGTAGAGTGTTATACAGGCAGAATGACAGTATTACAGTGCGGTGACACATTCTCTGGTATGAAAACAGACGCATGTAATTAATGAGCTACAGACTGATTTGCCACACAGTAACAGTGATAGACTGGCAGTTCTCTCTCACTCACAACCACAGCTTGATTCCTGCCACTGCCACAACTGGCAGCTGTGAATCATACAGTCTTATACAGGTACTCTCTCTCACACGCACACGCACACACACACGCACCCTCATCTTAAGCAGTTGATGCCGAGCAATCCAATTAACATGCATAATGCACCTGAAGAAAAAAACGAGCGAATAAAGAAAACCTGCTCTGCAGATAAGCCCAATACGATAATTTATTTATAGTGGCTTGTTTACACAAATCGAGGATGCGCTCAGTCTTAGCCAGGTTTGGTTGATTCATTGCCTCGACCTCTCTGGTTCAGGTGAGGGTGAGCAGCGTATTAGCCCGCTAGTCATGAGAACATTATTGCACCTGTGGCTGCACAGTTTCATTTTATGCACCCGTGGGCAATTTGTGCCCCCCTTCCAACACCTTCTTTGTGTTCATCACATTTATGCTGCTGTTTTCCCTCTATGCGAGCAGGCCATTGTAAATGAGGATTGCGCTAGTCGCGGCCCACAGCTCTCGGCTCTGGCAAGGAAAGAGAACACATGCTGCCTGATGCAATGGGGTTATTATTGTAGTCTGTTTGTGCTCCCGTTGCTCTTGCGTTCGCTGCCACACTCTGTCTTTCTCTTTATTTCTGTCTTTCTCTCGTAGCGTTATTGTGTGCTACATCGTATGTTTGGATGATGCCTAATGTGGTTCGGGATCCCTCCTGTAGATTTCATCCTTGCTGCTTTCTCGTTCCTCAGCTCATGAAGTCGGAGGGAAGGAAAGCATTCCGCGTGACCCCGGCATGATTGCATTTGCAATCTCATGCGCAGTAGCGTCTCCCATTGTCTTCTTCCAGCTCCCCTATTGGGATGGTTTGATAACAGGATAGGCTCCCAGGTTCTGCAAGGGTTAGTAGAAATTCACAAGCTGCATAACCAAGCCACTTTGACATTCAAGGTATCCTCTGCCTTTCAAGGTCAAGTTGACTTGCTCTAGCTGGCAACGGGAGGAAAAGGTCAAGCTGTGCTTGAAAGCAAATGCAGACGAAGATTTTTGCTCAGACATCCTTTCTTCATCCTATTTGACCCCTGTACAATGTCTAGATTAATCTTGTTAGTAAGTAATTCACTTTGATGACTGATGATTTATATGGTTGAAACCAGTTGCCTCAGAAATGTCTGCAGTAAGCAATATAAGTGTAAAAGCCATCAGCCTAAAAGTTGTTACTGAGGTAGTAACTTGTATATACAGTAGTATTGATGGGGAAAATCCTCCCAATAATTCACAAGGCAGTTAGACTAGGGCGAGATATGCAGGATCGCATGTTGACTGAGAGACATCTTTCTGTGCTCGCACTTCAGCTGTGTCAGTCAGCGTGACTAACGCATTGAGATCTTTTTCATGGCTTATTTCTCTTAATAATTCTGTTTAACGAGTTAACCCGCACCGGTTCGTGGGCGGGGGGGTTGACGTAAGTGGGCGTGTCTCTACTTTTATTCACTTTTGTTTTATACAAACTATTTAATCAACCATCACAAACTATGCATCATTTGAAAGCTAAAACACTCGAGATTCATGTTCTGAACTCGTTTTTGCAATAAATACACCAGAGAGGAAAAGGTTAAATGAAATGCTGTAGCAGTAGCTATTTAAACATTAGCATAATGAACGCAGTACTCATCTTTCATCTCCTATCGTGCAGATCAGATCGGACCAATCCAAAAACAACCGCATACATGTCCGTGTAAGAGTCCACTCTTCCAAATGCATCCCACTTTTTAATCCAAAACAACGAAAAATAAGGAAAAAACTAAAAATACTCCTTTGTTTGCTTGGGCGTTTTGAGTTAGAGTAATCAATCGTGTCCATTTTCAATGAAATAGTGATTCAAATCCGTTTCTGACGATCTCCCTGTGCTGTGGACTCTTCCTGTCACGTTAAACCCTCCCAGGTCTCTCTGCTTCAATCACAGGCTCTCTGAGGAGTCATTACACAGAGTTGCCGCATTACTCGCTCCGCCAGCTGTCAATCAAAGCGCGCATGGTTTTCGTTGGATGAAGGCAATCAATGCCTAGCCAATGCCTTGCCAGCAAAGGTTTGATTGACGGACGTAGTAACTAATCACAATGCATTATCTTACGTTGTGTTTGTAAGCATTATTGATGAATATGCCTCTAGTCACAATCTCCATAGCAGCCAAGCGCCTGCCAGTCAGATTGCGCAACACTGCAGTGGAGCGCAGGCTCTATGACAGACTGTTTTTATCAACTAAATGAGTTTTTACACTTTAAAAATTCTGTAAATAGTTCATTTAGTTTTTCAGTAACTGTAAATTAATCATAATCAGCAGTTTATTACAGATTTATTTGAATAAAAAAAACTACTCTTTGCAATTACAAATGTTCTAAAATAAAAGCCCTTTTGGAAAGGACGCCTAGTCTTTTCTTGATATAAAAGCTTACAGAAGCTACATTTTTGAGAGAATCATCCTCAAATTTGAATCAAAACATGATCAGACATTCAGTTTTATATTATGCTTATTTTCAGGACCTTAACATTAAAATCTCATAATTTTTCCCTAAGTGAATAATAAAAAATAAAAAACTCGAGTCACTTACATGTATATTTACATGTATATTACTCTGTTCATATACAACTTGGAGCTATTATGACTCTTGGGTAACACTATTTGAAGTGTCTAGTTTAAAATAAGACCAGATTTATGAAAATAGACCATAGGGTTTAAGAGCTGCAGACATTTTCATTTGGGAATGTCGTTTTCAGAAAATTTCAAAAATTGGGGCGCTGGTTAATAGGTTAACATCAAGTACGTCCTTTACTTAATTTTCACATTCATACATGTTCTTTTCGTAAAAACCAAAGCATTAGGCGTGAGTGCTTTGCTTCCTAACGCACACACTTTATTTACAATAAAACAGCACATTAATATGTAGCCTATTATAGATCTATTTAATTGCATTTTTAAAAAGTTGATTATTTTGTTTTTATGCAAAATCGCTCTCATCTGCATCAAGATATAACATAAAAATGATTATATTCCACAGCTCTATTCATTATCTTTGAATCTACTGAGTGCTTAAAATAATGAATGTTGTGTAACAGCTATCCCCTCACAATGTTTTGTTAAAAAAAAACGCAAAGTGGATTCAAATATTGGTCATAGAATAATAACAACTGTGACTTTGCATCAGAATTCCAATTTAGGGATTAACCTTTCAATTAATTACTTATCCAAGTTCTGTGGTGATTTCCCCAGACTATATATATATATATATATATATATATATATATATATATATATATATATATATATATATATATATATATATATATATATATATATATATATATATATATATATATATATATATATATATATATATATAGTCTGGGAAATCACCACAGAACTTGGATTTTTTTTTGTATTGTATTGTTGTTTATTTTTCTCCACGTACACAAACGCACACACACACACACACATACATACACATACGCACACACACAACAACCATGGAACCAAGCAGATGCAGGAGTAATTAAAATCATCAAGCTCGTGTTAAGTGCCAAATCAGAGAAACAATGGCTTTGAGTCTGTGACATCTGTGTTTACTACAGGCCTCACACGTGTGTCCTCTACAATGTTTCGATTCAGAACTGCCCTCTAAGTGTACGCGTCCACTGGCAAGGAGCGGCTGTTTCCACTTCATTCTTTGCTGGAACTAGGTGCCAAGTTTGCACAGGGGATTGTGGGACTGACAGCGGAGCGGCGCTCTTGATGTGTGTCAAAAATTTGGGAAATGTTTATGAAAATGAGAGGTGAAAAAAAGGCAAGTGGCAGCAGTGCCATATCACAGTGGAGTGAAGACAAGCGAAGGTTGTGACATCTGTCACAAATTATGAGCTTAGGTTTTTGGTAGATACAGTGCTTAAAATACATTATATTATAAACTGATCAAAGGTGACACTATTAATGCCGGTTTCCATTCCATTTTTTCATTGTATTTCTATGTAAAATGTGCTAGACGGACATACTTAACCGCTGTACTTGCGTCTCGTGCATGACAAGGCACGTGAGCATTAGAACTGGACCACGGAGAAATGGAAGAAGGCGGCCTGGTCTGATTTTTTTTTTTGCATCATGTGGATGGCCGGGTGCATGTGTGTCGCTTACCTGGGGAACACATGGCACTAGGATGCATTGTGGGAAGAAAGCAAGCCGGCAGAGGCAGTGTGATGTAGGGCTGGACAATAATTCAATATCAATATACATTTTCACCATTTTTTTCAATAACGGAGAATATGATTTTTAAACACATTTCCGATAGCTCGATACATTACAGCATTTTTCACTGACTTGACATTCAGGGTGCAGCCTTCAGAAAGAGCAGAACACGATTGGCTACTTGCATGATGACGTAAACACAGACACACAGCTAGTGCTCAGCAGTAGTAGGCTAAGATCCAACGTGGCAAGTTTTAGCAACGAGTACCTCTGACCGCAATACAATTGTGACTGAATGAGCTTCCACAAGTAAGGAGAAAGCAGAAGAAATAGTTGATAAGAGAGGAAAGACTAAGATCTGATATTAAACTTCAGGTTTCAATATGCTGCAAAATGTGCCGGAGAGTGGCGCCGACTAGGGGTGTAACAATACATCGACAGTCTCGATGCATCGATGTAAGGTCTGACAATACGATGCATTGATGCCTAGCGTAAAAAATCTATACATGTAGGCTATTTATATATTTAAGAGGCACATTTGTTTTAACACTCACACATTATCGCCAACGGGTCCATTCTTGTTTAAATTACCTTTCAGAGCTTGTGAAAGACGCTCAGACAGTGCTTCACGAAAGTTTATCATTTGCTCGTGTTTAAAGCCTTGCACTTATCTCATATGGAGCACAAATAGGCCATTGAATTGAGTCTTTTATTTATTTTTTGTGCTTCAGTAGAAAAAGGTCTATGGTTTTGCATATAAGGAGAATAGAGCGCCATGAATCATTCTTCACACTGAAATTTAAAACAGTTAAAAGAAAATGCTCCATAAACTCCAGCAGAGGAGTGCTGCACGCTGTGACTCTGTTTTTTCCTTCAAGCGCATCATTCTGCACATGGGATGTGCATAAGTGCTTTGTGCGTCTCTGTAATGAGGGAATGTACGTGACGTAACTGTCCCTTGGAGTGACTGCAGTTATGAATCGTGATGAACTGTCCGACTTGCAGCGGGAACACATCAAATCTGTTCCACCATTTAAGGCAGTTCCACCTGATGGAATATTCTGAAAGTCAGAAGATGGAGATTCTGTTTTCAGCTAATCTAAGCACTTTTCATATTCTTTATCCTGGCTGAAGCACTTTTGTTTTAATCTATATTTAGAATAATATAATCAGTATCGACCAAAATTAAGAAATGTATCACGATATAAATATTGGCTATATCGTCCAGCTCTAGTGTGATGCTTTGGGCAAAGTTTTGCTGGTAAATCTTGAGTCCTGTCATCCTAAGCATTGTTTCAGACCATGTACACCCTTTCATGGAACTGGTATTCCCTGGTGGCTGTGGCCTCTTTCAGCAGGAAAATGCGCCCTGCCACAAAACAAAAATGGTTCAGAAATAGTTTGAGGAGCACAACAAGTTTGAGGTGTTGACTTGGCCTACAAATTCCCCAGATCTCAATCCAATCGATCATCTGTGGGATGTGCTAAACAAACAAGTCCGATCCATGGGGGCCCCACGGATCAGACTTACAGGATTTAAAGGATCTGCTGCTAATATCTTGGTGCCAGATACCACAGCACACAAGTCAGAGCCCTCAACGGGTCAGGGCTGTTTTGGCAGCAAAAAGGGGACCAGCACAGTATTAGGACGGTGGCACATATTATTGTGCCTGATTGGTGTATATATATATATATATATATATATATATATATATATATATATATATATATATATATATATATATATATATATATATATATATATATATATATATATATATATATATATATATAAAAATTGTAGTAGTTTTAATTTGTGTAGTTTAAGTTATTTTATAAATGTGGCCGTTGCAACAAGATAAAATACGTTTTTGTTGTTGTTCATTTCACTTCAGTTATTATTTATTTAATTTCAAGCAGTACAAATATTTTGAGTGTTTCACATCCGGTGAACATGTAGGGTAATACTTTCTCTTATGGTAACTTTGCACAATTTATGTATTCACCAGCACAATAAGTTGTCTTTCTGATTCTCTTGAAAACACCCTGTATATGTAGCGTGAAGCGAAAGAGAATCATCAGAATGTGGAGATTTTGCTTACCTTATGTTGCATGCCTAACATGGCTGCTAAAGGCTGCTGTTTCAATTTACATTTAGATAGACCCAAGATTAGCCACTCATAACTAATGTATATTCTCAGTGCTATGACTTTGTTAAAACACAGATAGTTCAATCTAGTCATGGCCAGATGTCCCTGAAACTGCCCTAAAGAAACCCACACTATTTGTAGTGCCACCACCCACATCCCATGATTCCATCTGCTTTACTTCTCTGGGACTTTAGGGAGCAAGTGTGTCCAGCTGCTGCAGCAGGCTGTGTTTAAGTAGCAGCATGATTGTGTGTGCTTTACCTAATCTGCTCCATTAGTTTAAATAATGCAGGAACGCTAATGAGCCAGCCAGAGAGAGGGGGAGAGTAAGAGAGGGAGGGTTATTGCAATCCATGTCTAATTAGTCCTGCTCCTTAACAACTGAACTCAAATCAACCAGGGCAGTTAGAACATGAGGGATTCAGTTTTCCGGCTAGCTTTAGGAAGGCCACTGATTTATGAAAATATTACCAGAGCCACTCAAGGGCCTGAAACAATAGCTATTCTCTGTCACACAGACACAATTATCCAGTAGTTTGTGTGAGAGAATGTCAGAAGTACTGCAAGGGAAGTACAGAATTTTGACTGTAATATTCAATTGTTCAATCGTTGGCTGACAATACCTTCTCGCTTCCTGTCACCATAAAGACCAACCTAATGGGCAAAGGAATCTCTCCATCAAACCTGGGCAAAGGAATCTCCCCATCAAAACCTGTATGTATGTTTTTTTTTTTTTTGATGAGGTAAGTTAGTTGTAACATAATGTCCAATCTGCTCTTTCCCATACATTGAAAGTGAATGATGACTAAAGTTGCCAAGCAAGAGTCAGTCTGATTTTTACTTCCTCACAAAAATATATCATAAGCCTTGAAATACTGCGCACTTCCCTTAAAACTGCATTCTGTAAAGCTGTTTTGAAACAGTTTGTATTGTGAAAAGTGCTATCAAAAAAAAAAAAAAACTTTTTTTGGTCTCCATCCACATTTATGCTATTGAAAAGGGCAGTGAGGAAATTCTTCAGAGCATCTACAGAAAGACGGAAGTCGTTTGGCTTTGGAACGACATGATGGTAAGAAATTGATAACCATATTGTCGTTTTTTGGGTGAACTAAAATTAAGTTCTCAAGTTTGAAGATGTTTAATTAATGCTTAGCATGTTGAGAAGCTTTCTGCAGAGATTCATGTGCAGCATCAAAACTAGAGCCAAGCTGTCACCTTTTTGTACTTTCTTGTGTTGGCACTGTTGATAGGATTCTTGTGATATTTCAATTGGATTCACATCCAGAAGTGGGGGAATATATCATGTTATAATGTTGTGGTTTGCTAAACATTATCGTTAAACTGATATGTCACTAGTTTGTGTGCAACTATACTTCTGTAGGTGAGTGTATGTGTGTGTGTGTGTTGCTCTCCTCCTCACAATCCGCCATTCTCCGCCGTTCCTCTCTTCCCTCCCTTCTCTATTTGGACAAGTTTAACCACTTCAATCATGCAAAAGGTGATAATGAGTGAGTGCACACTCAGGCACGGCAGACCACTGTGTGCAGATGGCTGCTCAAATGAAGTCAGTAAACCATCCTGACAAGCACAAACGTTGCCCATGCAAATAAAACACTCAAGGAAGTTTATGGCCCCTTGCTCTCAAATTGAATATCTCTCTTTTTACTCTTTACAGCTCTCTTTATTTTTTTTAATCTACCTTTTCTCCAGACTTCCCATCCTGTAGAAATAACTGGCTGATTTGGGAGTCTGTTGACCTCAGCCAGAGCAGCAGGAGCGGGCATATCTAATGGAGGGGGTGAAGCCCTCATGAAACTGCTATGTCCTTGAGACGGCGCTTCTCGGATCTGCAGCCTTTTGGGGGCACCATTTTGATTTCTCTCAGGTTCTTCTGTTTTTTGTTGAATGTTCGGCATGACTTACTCTGCATTATATTTGACTTTTTTGCAGAGTAAGTGCAAAAACACATGCATGCATAAACGTGCCTGTTGAAATTATACTTTAGTGCTCTCTGAAGTGCTCTCTTTTACTGTTGAAGAGGCCGTGCTGCTGTTTATTAATTACTCTGAGTGGTCATTGCAGTGTGGTTGTGACCTGCACATTCATGGAGGAGGCTAGTAATTATGCTGCCTCTAGGAGGTAGATTAAAGATAATGTTATTCTCCATGCATCTCTGGCTCACAGCACATTGTTCACACCTCCATTAGCATTGGGCAAAAGGTGGAAATGGCCATGCTACAGGTGTAATGCAGTTCGAACAACCCCCATATTTGCACAAGTGAAAGGGCAGAATAGAAGGCAACATTATAAATAATTGGGTGAGAGGATGACCTGGGATTGCATTCACCCTAATAAGTCTGAAGCTGGACCATGGCAGTGCATAAAATTCATCACGGGAGGGCAGTTGTAGATCTGATCGGAATTGCTGAGTGACTTTGAGCCTGTGTAGTGGACGGAATAGTCTTTTGTTGCCATTCGGAGTGGCATTTATTGATGTCTTGGTTTGCACTGTTTTCATAGTACATCAATCGATACTTTGCCCTCTTCTTTTTTTTATGGCCTCCGCATATTCAGTGATATATTTATTTAATTTGTACCACTTTATGTTATACTTATACATACATGCTGTTAAAGTTTTAACATGCACATTCAACATTTGAGAGGAGCTTGTTTGCAAAAACTTAGAATATATTACCAGGGAGTCCTGGTCAAGATGGGTAGCAAGAGACAACAATGCACATAAAAATACAAATAAGTACAAAAACACACAATAAACAAACTCTATATGACACAATGACAAAATCTAAGAAAACAATGCAAATCCTAAGCATTTGTATATTTATTCATGCACATATTAATAACCATTTTATATAAATATTAATTTATTTTTGCATTGATATCTTTACACCGTATTCAACAACTGTCATTGTTCACATATTCAGTAAATGTTTTTAGGTTCATGATATACAGCATGGTTAAAAAGAGAGTGATAGGTTTGCACTGCATCTGCCCTATGTTTGCGCACTGTCTACATTACATAAAAACAAAAAACTTCCTATAATAATCAACAAGGCTGCTTATACTAGAAACACTCAATATGGGGAGAGTGGTGTGATGTTTCTTTTTTCATGTGATGTACAGCTTCTCCAGCCACTTTCCCCATCTGTGAAAATAATATTTGTTTATTTACAAATATTAATAACACTGTACAATAAGACATATGTACAGAACATAAATGAACAATTATCAAAAGTAAATTTTGTAAATTAGCATTTAACCTATATTGACTCTTTCCCTTCCAGCGTTAAAAAATTAATAAATTGCCACCCACTGCCAGGGTTTTTGACAATTTTCACCTAAATTAAATAGCCCATAGAATATTTTGTTTTATGAATATCTCAGCATGCAATATATCAAAAGAAAGAACTGTTTTATTCTAGCTTCTTGCATTCCTTTTTTTATCAAAAAGCTGAGAAAAACACGTTTTTGTGAAAGACTACATCCAGATCAGATTCACACACAGATGGAGTAGATCGAGTCCATCAACACCTCTAATGCTTGCACAGTCCTATAGCTCGTTCTGGGTCCACATTTCATTCAGTAACATTAGATAGTTTTGATAATATAATGTTTAATGTTGATGACAACAATATTATTTTACATATGCATCTGCTTACATACGATCACTTGTTTTACTGCGTCTTCCTCACGCGTATTTTGATCAGGAGATTCTGTACTCATTCGGAAGATGCGTACATTTTTTCACTATTTAAAATATCCTTTTTAGTGTAGACACAGTTATATGCGATTATGCTATTTCAGAAGCAATGACATATGCATCTGCTCACATGGTGTGCTGCTGAATTATATATATATATATATATATATATATATATATATATATATATATATATATATATATATATATATATATATATATATATATATATATATATATATATATATATATATATATATATATATATATATATATATTCATTAAATTATATACGAAATTAACACAACAGCTCCTCAATACCCTCAGAAAAGATGCTTCAGTGGGGATACTTAAGCAGCCTTTCAGCATATCAGTGGTTTGTGGGTAAATGGTAATACTCTGCACTAAGAAGTAAGCGGATCTGTTCTTTTAGCCGTTTAAGCTAATCATTATTGCTTGCCCTGATCCGCTCAAGCTTCATCGTGCATTTAGTTAATTTGAGAATACTCCATGGCATCTGACACCATTTTTTCCTTTAGACCTGACCAGCTTCCACCTCACTTGAGGAGAAAGTTGAATCCTCTTGCTGATCGATTAGCTCACATAAGTCTTACATCGATATAAATAAAACGGCAAAACTGGTCTCCAATAGGCTTAACAGGGCAACCTTTGCTGCCACCCCTCTTCCCCATTAAATCCCAGGATTACAGTACTGAGGTTTTGGTGTCTGCCACGAGACCAAATAACACTCACCTCGAGGTTACTAATGCAATTAATGTTGTCTGTGCTCAAAGGGCTTTCAGTCGACTACCAGTGGCATAGGATTAATTAGACCTCTGTTATGGAGCCGTCCTGTTAAACAGTCATGTTGCCATGGAATTGTTTCCACTTGCACATACAGCTCTATTTTTTAAGGAACTGCTAATGAAGACTGATGTGAGTGGTGGTGATGACTCATTTCTAATGTTTACCTGCAGGTAATACTGCCAAACGGTTCGCTCTGTAAACGCACCTGTTTTAATTAAACTAGCGCCAGTCATCTACAGTTTCTCACTTCTCAGGAAACAACACAGCGAGAATAGAGATGCGTTGGAGTAAAGTGTTGAAGAGAACTCTGAAATCAATGGAACTCTGCAGGGCTCAACATTAAAGAAATGGTTCACCCCAAAATGGAAATTCTGTCATTGTTTATCCACTCTTGTGCCATTCCAACCCAGTATTATTTTCTTTCTTCTGTGAAACACAATGAGATCTTAGGCAGAATGTCCTTAGGCAGCTTTTCCATGCAATGAAAGTGAATGTGATTTTGAAACGCCAAAGTCAAAATATGACAAGAAAAGTATCATAAAAATTGTCCATATGAATAACGAGAATAACCAAGTCTTCCGAAGGCGTGCTGTAAAATAGCTTTGTGTGAGGAACAGATGGAAATTTTAGTCACAAAAAAAAATGTAAAAAAGTTTTTTATGCTTATGCTCATCATGGCTGTATTTCAAAAGTATTATTATGTATTGTGAAATATTACACTTATATAAGAGGTATTTCATTTGCAAATTATAGAGCAATAATATATATATATGTGTTAATATATAATGTGTTATTTTTTTTTTCTTCTAACTGATGTATATGACTAGTCAGTTTTGCATTCATGTTTGAACGTATTCAGAAAACATTACACGGTAATGGGAATTTATAGTATTTAAATAATCTGAATTTGTAACAGCATTGTTACAAATATCTACAGTTCAACTAACTATAAAAAGCACATGATCATCGAACATAATATGTAGTGACAATTCAGGAGTGACCAAGTGATTATTCTTTCAACTGGCTCAAATGTCTGTCACACGGCCAGCAGCCGTTGCGCAGTCCTTATTGTCGAGCGCTGCTTTGTTCCAAACTGTTTTCTCACCCGTACTGTAATAAAACAATGAATCAGGCAGCAAGAGGAGAAGCGTGTGTTCTCACTGAACTCTTGCCCAAATTATCATAAAGACTCTTCTCAGGAGCCCATCTGCCTGGGCAGCTCTCAAACCAGAGATTCATTACTCCCGCCTTACAGCGGGTTAATCGTTCAGGAAATATCTGTGAAGCATTTCGCTTTGACTCAATTAATCGCAGAGCCAGTTCTGTCAAGCAGTATTCTCATGATGCTCTAATCAGCCTTTGATCTGCATTTCTCTGTCACTGTCTCTCTCTCCCTCTCTCTCTTTCAGCGTAAACAGACTGCACAAGGTGTTAAGTATCCAGTTTAACAGCTCAGATACATCTTTTTACACATTTATTGAATGATGCAGGGGTGATGGAATCATTCAAATATAGGCCAATCATCCAAAGAATGGCTTTTTTGATGTGTGTTGCTTCACATTTGAATGCAAATTTACACAGTATGTTGTGTCTGTGTATGTCAATTACATTTGAATCACAATTTGTACCGCTGAGTGTAGTGGAGGATGCACTTTAGAGTCAGTTACCCCCTCTAGTGGCCAGAGGGGCGCAGTGCAGATGCCACAGAGCCTGGTCAGAACTAAGACCTGAGCATTCATACATAGACCTACGGTGTCAGGGAAAGCAAAGTGAATAGACTATACCAGTTATCCTTGCCAAACACAAGTTCTTTTGTTCTCCTGCAGTGAGTCAATATTGTTTTGTCACTGTAATTATATTTTTGTAGTGGAGTGCATTGTATTCTTGAATATGGGGTATTGATGCAAATTATATGCTGTATAAAAGTGTATAACAATACAAAGCAATTTTGTATTATTCACTTTGACCCTGACCCTTACAAAATCACTTCATGTTCTTCATTTTGTGTGTCCCCTTTGCACATACGCATTGCTCAGTGAATATAAATGGACTTAAAAATTTCTTGAATTTTCGCCCATGCTAATGTTTGTCGTTACTGGAGCTTTTTGACCTCAAACTCATGCTGTCTTGGAGGATATTCATTCTGCACAGATCATTAACTTTGTAATCAGGCCATGTTATTTTATCACACACCACGATTGCAGCCTCTGCACTGTGTGGAGGTTGATGGGGTTCAATGTCTATTAGAAAAATGTCTATTACATGGTTCTCTTATTGGCTTTTATTGTTTAAACCAGTGTTTTCCAACCTTTTTGTCTTATTTATCCCCAGCCTCATCAGTAAGGCTCAAGTACATCATTATTGAGACCAAACCAACAATGTGTTCCTTTTAATTAACTCATAATAGATCCTGGATGTCATTTGGAATTATTATAATATAATGGTAATATTAAAATGACAGTCGCAGACACATGAACGCTTGATATGAGTGCAAAACAGACACTAACCTAGTTGCTTTCTCTTAAACTCAAGAATTTGAGAATCTGTTATTTTAGAATTTTTTTCATTTCTTTAAGAAGCATGTTTTGAGCTGTTAATTACCACATTTTAATAATTATAACTGATTTAAATGATTTAAAAAATGTGAACATTTTACACATTCATTTAACATTTTTGTTTTTAACAGACTGTTAACTAGACTAACAGACTTTGGTTAAAATTATCTAGCCATTTTTGTGAATGATTAGTGAACTACTGGAAGAATGAGAGTGCCGTCCCTGTGCTATTTACCAAGCTACTCTGCTACTCTACTATATATATATATATAAGGTGGACAAACTTGAATAATTTAGCACTGCACAAAAGCTCAGCAAATGAAATATATATACAGTTTTTTTGTTTTGAAGGTTTAGTATGTTGAGTTTTTGTGCAGTGCTAAATTGGATCAATTAGATCAAATAACTAGTGGAATGCATTTAGCTTTGCTTCATTAATCATTTCTGTTAAATTCATTACGTAAAATAGGCTCTTCAATTTCCGGGAACTCTCAGAACATTACATTTTATGCGTTGATTATAATTAGACATAGCGTAGACATAGGTTTTTCATCTTTTTTTCATCAAGGTTCTTTTTTTTCTAATAAAAATACCTAATTTCATTGAATTAAGAAAAAAATCCTGGTCACTTCATGGAATGGATGCATGCTGTATTCTTTTTCCTCCATTGCCCTTTCCTAGAAATTTTCTCGCTCTTATACACACACATTCTGAATTGTCTTTAAACCAGTCCTGTTTCAATAGGCCCTCTCTGCTTGTGCCCCTGGGAAGGGGGAAGGCACGGATAATGGTGTCCACAGATGCAGCTCGGGCTTTGACAGGGTTGGCTTGGAGTGTCCCGGCTCCCCCGTGGGGAAGACCATAAAGCAAGCGTCCAGTATCTGCCTGACACCTGAGCTCGGACCCCCTTGAAACATGACTCGCACAAGACTTCCTATGAATTGTACTTAAAGCATTCATTCTCAGATGCTTCATTACCCCTCGGCCTTCTGTGTTGGCTGGCATGACAGTGGTGCGCCGAGGCAAGGCATGCTGGACTAATCTCGAGGGGTTAGGAAAGATGTTTGTGTGTTTGCAGTATGTCAAATAGACACACTTAAACAGATACAGTTTAGTATAATATACAGAACTGGCCTATTTACACTCAGTCACGTAAATGTGTCTTTACAAAACAAATACGATTTGTAAATATACAGATCGGGTTGCAATCTGTACAGATGTATTTTGATCACCAAGTATAAATACCCCAACAGAAATTCTCTTTTTCTTCATCGTCTTTTTAGCTCCTACCTGACACACACTCTCTGCCACCTGATGTGCTCACTGTGTGTGTAGTCAGAGGTCACTCTAGCTACAGGCATGCATTTAGCCTCATTGCAGGCTGCTAATGAGTTTCTGTGCTCACAGAGAGGCTGGCATCAGAAGATATAGCTGTTATCCGGCGACTGGATATTTGGAAAACATAACTGTCATTGTTTGAGCATTGTTATACAGAGACATTCCTTAGATGGAACGTTCTGCATAACACCAAAGACAAGGAAATGAATCAGCATTTCAATAGCCCTTAATGTGACCGTAGCATTTGTGGTGATTGCCTCTCTTTCTGTGTGCGTGTGTGTGTTTCTTTTTGTCCCAATCACAGAGTAATTGTGGACCAGTGAAAGTGTCGTTCAGTGATCATCAAAAGCAGGACACTCAGAAATGACTGGAATGATTTGAGAGAGATTGAAACATGCATAATGCATATGAAATCACTCTGGGTGGTCAGTTAGTGCAGTTTTACATATTGAGATAGAACATTTTAAAGTTTGGAGATCTCTTTACTAGCAGTCATGTTTTTGGTAGCCCACAAAACTGGGTTCCTACGGTTTGGAAAGGTATGGAGTTTGATTAGAGTCATTTCCAGGTCTGGAAAAGTATGGAAAAAAGAAAGCGGAATATGGAAAAAATATTTGCATTTCTAGACTATTGCCCCTATTTATTTTTGTATAATAGAAAATTAAAAATGTATTGAAAATAAATGTATCATACAAGAAGTGTGTTGTCATGGCAGCTGTTTAGTGATTCTTTAGTAACTGTCAAACATTCTTTTAATTTAGCAAAAATGCAGATTATAAGCGTTTTGGGTTTCTTCTCATGATATTCTTAGCAATGTTCATTGTGATGAATTTAATCCTTTGTAAATGATCATTTTGCAGTTTAGGATTACAGCTAACACCTTATAAATATTGAAGTATTTATTCAATTCAGTAAATAACTGAAAAAATCACAACAAACACAACAAAACATACTACTTCATTATTGAGAAAACAATAAATTATTAAACATATATATAATCATAAGCTATGACAACAATTATGTTAAAGTAGGTGAGTATAGCTCAGCAGCAAAAAGTAATTCTTGGAAAAAAATATTTTGACAAATTTGATTAAATCTAAGCATGTTAATAAAAAGGTACAATTTACTGTTTGTTTTCTTATCCAATACTTTTATGGAAAACAATTGATATTAAAAGATGCTTATTGTAAACATAATTTGCAGCTTATTAACAAGATATGATAGATACGACAGAACAAGATAAACCATGATAATATGAAACGCTTCCAAACAGAGTGGCACAAACCAATTATGCACATCTCGGGTGCAGAATGATGCGCATAAAGCAACATGGAGTCGGAGTGCACATTGAAAAGCTCACGGCACAAAGAGAAGAGATGTTTTGCGCACAAACAGTTTACTGATCATTTGTTTCTTCACAGTTTTAATTTGATATTTGTTATTGTAATAGTCCTTGTGTCGTCACCAGGTAGTCAGTACAACATTGTTATAAACTCCAGCAAGATAAAGTTTAGTTCAAATCCACAGTCCTTTATCTACAGATCAAGTATAAAAATGGGACTATATTATATTGGAGAGCTTTTTAACCGTAACCGAATGCGAGGTGTAGCTTGAATGCTGAACGGAGGATGATTGACAGACGCAGCGGAAGGGAAGACGAGTTTCCGTGAACTTTAATTTAACAATGTAAATATTCTTCTGTCCCTCACATTAAGCTATAAAATAGCTTTAGATTACTTATACCAGTAAATCATAATATAAGAATGATTGCTGAAGGATCATGTGACACTGATATATATTTCTGATTATTTAATTATCACGTCAGGCCTAATCCGAGCATGTCTGCCTGTCTGAATTTTGTCGACAGCCGGAGGCAGCCGCCTCGCAATTCTCTATATATGCAGGAAAAACCCTGGTATCTAAAATAAAACATTTACAGCCTTTCTTGTATGAACGAGAAACCATTAAACTTAGCATTTTGGACAATGCACACTGAGCCACCGATTGCCCCATCAACCCATTTTGCGGTGTGCTTTCTTGGCCACCACAATATGTATATTAAAGCAGACCTTGCCTTGAAATACACCTTTGAACACTTTTATTTTTACAGTAGGTTTTTTATTTTATTTATTTTTATAGGCAAGTTTTTATAGACTTGAACTTGGCAAATAGGACAATGCACACAGCTGTACTGTGTCATCAGATGGTTTCTCCAGCGCTCCAAAGGATGCGTTAAATTGGACATTATTCCTTGATATCAGAGGTACTACCCCTAAGGAAAACCAAATTTGAGCAAATATAGCTCTATTATTTAATGTGCTCTATTAATTATTTAGTTTTTATTTTTAGGGGCTCTGTATAATGTCACTTCAAGTAAATCAATGAAAAAACTAAATATAAATAATATAAAAAATAAATAAAAAAACAGATGATTGTACTATACCTTATATAAAGCTGAAAATGATGCTGCATGAACCATTTTTGTTAGATGGTCTGAAAATCTAGAGAGGGGTTTGAAATTTGAGTCTGGAAAAGTATGGAATTTTGAATGGATATTGTGTAGGAAGCCTTATAGTCAGTACAACATTTCTCAGCTATTGATGGTTTTATGCACTTCCGTTCTGAAGTTTGGGTCGGGTTTGTGTTTGTGTGTGTGTGTGTGTGTGTGTGTGTGTGTGTGTGTGTATATATATATATATAACACTTCTGTTATAAATAAGACTGACTTCCTTAATTTTTTGGGGGGATGCACATCCATATTTAGATGCATATAAGTGCTGTGAAATCGTTTCTTCATGTTTCTTTATACAGTGTGATAAACTTGTGTGTGTGTTACCCAGTTGCTGTCTTTCCTCTATATCTGTTTCAGATCAGTTTTATGTTCTGGCTGTGACCCAAATGCTGCACTTTACAGTCGGCTACAAATAAAATGCATTTAAAAGTCACTGTCACATTTAATTTAATGTATGAACTTCAATTGGACTAAACTTTGAAAATACTTTACATTGTTATGAAAGTCCCTATTTTTGTCAGTTCCCCAAACACGTAGATCTAAAACTTAAATTAGATATACATTTGACTTAAAGCTACACTGTGTGATATTTTCCCCCATCTAGCGGTGAAAAGGTATATGACCATCCAGGGAATATTAGTTTCTGTTCCTCTCAATTCCGATTTCGTTTTAACTCCTATGGTGGCTGTTTTAGTCCAAGATTAATTTGGCTTCCAGTTCGATCAAGTGAAGAGGTTACTTTAGAAAACTATTATAATTTGCAGTTATTTAATGTGTCAGTTAACATGTAGGTTATGACATCTATGTAAAATGAATAATAGTTTTACCTTTTTGTTATTTTTTACCATTTCATTGCTAACATCAGCGATCAGGTTCCCAGACGAATGCAAGCTAATCTTAGTAAAGTAACTTTTATCGGTGCTATCGTTATTCTGTATATTGTACGACATCACTAGCGTGATGCAAAGTTTACATTGTAGGCTATATCAGTCTCGAGCAATCCCCCTCTTCACATTCGACACGGTGCCATCGAGTGTTAAAACGCGAAAGGCGAAGCTTGTATTTAGGGGTATGTCCCTCTTTGGCTAATGTACTTTCAAGATGGAGGGCCAACATGGCGACGCGGATTCGAACCCCTCATCCGTATGTATTTTCAGTGGCAAATTATACACTTACGAGAATACTTTATTACTTGAAAGAAGTAAATATACATTAATGAGCACATATATTTTTGAAAGAACTGTTTTTAGCTAAGAATAAACAAAAAAAGTTACATAGTGTAGCTTTAAGTGATGGGGGCAATCTCAGAAATGTTAAACCTTTTTACACTTTGATGTCAAAAGACCAGTGTTCACTGTGGGAGTTACATACCTTGAGGTGTGAATTGATGAGAAACTGTCACTGCAAAGATGTTATGACAGCATTATAAGTAGCTGATAGTTGGTGTTAGCGACCTTCCTCCTCCGCACAGGAATGACTGTTCCCATGTGATAAAGTTGAACGGGTTATCTACACTGTCTAAAATATGTACATTTAACACAGCAGTACCTCCCTTTATATCTTCAGCCTGCAGAAGAATGTAACCATCTATTGGCTATAGTTCTCCATTATACGGCTGGCCTTGACACTGATGTCTGTGGCTAACAGCAGTATTTACTGTATTCTCAATCCATCATAAGACAGAAATGGGCCAGCGTCGCAATGATGTTCATAATTTCCAGCGCTCTCACAATGATCAAACCCATTGTATGGCCCATTCCATCACACAGTACATATAGCCATACACACCAACCACCAGCTTTTTTTATTTTTTATTTCATCACTGATAATGGACTCGTGAGCTGGATAAAGAGAGCGGGAAAGAGAGAAAAGATCATTTTGCCAGACCTGAAGCGCAACGCAGGCTCGAGGCTGCCCAAATTCAATAAAGAAACAATCAAGCACGGTAACACGGCATAATGGCTTTTTAAAAAAGATAAATGTTTAGTAAATGACTCTTTTATGTCCAGGAGGGAAGGGAGAGAATGGCTTTCTGCATTAGGTGAAGAAATGCAGCCTCCTGACCCAGCTGATGCTTTCTGATTACAATCCAAATTGCAGGAGAAACCCCCCTTGTCTCGCAGGTAGCCAGGGCCATTCTTTACCCTCCTCCTCATATCCTGTGTGTGTGAATTTGAGTGTGTGGAAGAGAGGGAGCGAGACTAAAAGGAAGGTAGGAGAGGCAAGATAAAATGTGCGTGGGGCTTGTGGGGGCACCCTTTGCAGTCTCGCTGAGGTGTATTTATCTCCCTTATCCTACTGCCAGCATCATGACTACCATTAGAGCAGTGTGATGTAAAGGAACCAAGGCCAGATACTGTGCTAGACAGCACTGAAGAATAGATAATGCTCCTTCATCACCACTATATAGCATATGATGACTCTGATCTTCATGTAAACACATTCAGGTGTGAGAGTAAACAGAACCACCCTCGAGCTGTAAGCTCTCTCGACGGCATTGAGATACACATTTGAGGCGATGTAGTTTTTTGGGCTGTGTGTTTGTATAAGTCTGTTTGTATTATCCACATATGTGTCATAAATCACAATCCCTACACTATGCCTAGTCCTCCACGATTAAATATTCATCGTCCAGTTTAGCGGAGACACCACTTTTCAGTTCCGTCATCTGTGCAGCCCAGGTTATAAGTCCACACTCCTCCGTATATTAATAATGAATGAAGCATTTTCTATAAATCAGCATGGAAGACTGCGCAGTGTGGAGTTGTAATTGTTGGAGGATTAGCATTTGTGTTTGTTACACACAGATTTAAGCTTTCAGAAGAAAAGGTCTGTGCGGTTTGCTTTAGCGTGGGCCTATGAGTCTGAGGTTTTTGTCGAGTTGGCATGCTGGCTGTTCAGAGAATGATTCAGAAAACATACTTAATCTGTTGATGCATGCAGTATGGGGACCTGTGTGCCCGGTGCTTTATGGCTGGCATCCAGACTGGCATCTGGTCTAAACAGATTGTTCTTCAGTTGGAGGCACAATTAAAAGATTTACTCAGTAATACATCTGCAACTTTTATCAACAAAGTTTATTTCAGCCTGTTCAGGTGTTTCCCTGTTTCTGGAATGTTTTATTCAAGTAAGATGCAGCTACTTGTTCATGTTGAATTGATATATGAATTAATTACAGCGCTTGGAAGGTGGGACTGTATTGATATTCCTCACACATTCAGGTTTAGGGATTGAACTAAACTCAGAGCCCTAAATCAACTTCTTGAAGTATCAACCCAGGCTCATTGGAAATACGTGACTCTGCCTACATTTTTGCAAACCCTGAAATATGTACCTCCAGGTATGTTTCCCTGCACAATAAAAAAAAAAACGTGGTGTAAGCACAAATTTTAATTCCTATTGAAATACATTTAATTCTTTGCATTTGTAAAAGTAGACATGATTTTATGAATATTTAAAGGCTACTTTTATATTTTGGAGCAACTAACCCCACTCCTACCCTAAACCTACCCACTTCTCAACAATAAAACACATAACAGACAAATAAAAGTACAGTCACAGGTATTTATAGCAAAAACTGACCAAAACAGTGTAAAAGTATTAACTCATGTTGAATTCCAAGTCTTCTGAAGTCATACGATATCTTCATGTGAAGAACAGAGTTGATCTTAATGTTTTAATCACTGAAATGATGATTCAATCCGCCGCTCCGTGTGAACACCCTCCACTCATTCAAATAACACGCATACCTCTTGAGCGCCACGCGGTCAGTCACGCGACACACAAGAGCCAATGTTATTTTACAATCAAAGCTGACGTAATGATGCAATTGGTCATACGACAGCCAATGCTGTCAAAGCTGACGTAACGGGTGAAATTTTCAAATATGATCTTTGGCGGGTGGACTCAACATTGGACACATTTGGGGATTTATTTTCTTCACAAAAATCAATCGTTTGGCCTCGAAACACTTGGAATATTTGTACTTTTTAAATAAATTGTGCCTGCAGTCGTATCTGCCTGCTATATCCTGTTTTTTTTTTATAATACACAAATGGTTAGGTTTAGGGAAGGGGTTGAGAAAAACTGATACCACTTAGCGCCTCTAGTGGACGTTTCACCCGAAAAGTGCAGGGAAACGTACCTGGAGGTACATATTTCAGGATTTGCAAAAATGTAGGCAGCGTCACGTATTTCCAATGAGCCTGGGTTGCAACGGTTGCAGACTCAAGCTTTGTTTTGAAGTTAAGTTCATTTCAGCCTCAGGTTTGCACAGAGGTTTCAGATCCTATCTATCTATCTATCTATCTATCTATCTATCTATCTATCTATCTATCTATCTATCTATCTATCTATCTATCTGCACACGGAGGTGCTGAGAAAAACATATTCATACAGATAAGTTAAAAAAGTATTCATTCTAAAAATGTATTGAAACACAAATTTCAAAGTTTTGAGGTGATCTCTCTCTAAGTCTTTTTGCTGTAACAATTGACAATAAAGTCCCATTAATGCACTAACATTAACTAACGATGAGCAATCTTTACAGTATGTATTCATCTTTGTTACACTTTAAAGAAATTCATGATTTATCACAACTTTTGATCTTTTGTCAAATCAACTTATATACAGTAATTCATGTGGTTCAGATAACATAATATTTTGAGTTTCTATTTATTAAACCATTCTCTTTTGTTGTATTAACTCAAAATTTAAGGCTACCAGGTAACTACCTTTTTTAAGTTAAATCAACAATATTATTTTTTACAGCTGACATTAATTCATGTTAGCTCAGGTAACACTTTTAATTTTAAAACTGTGTTAGTAAATGTTGAAATTATATTAACTTGATTGTTTTAGAGGAATTTTTCATTGTTAGTTCATGTTAACTAATGCAGTCAAATAATGTTAAGAAAAGGAACCTTATTGTAAGGTATAGCCTTTAGCTTATCTGCCTGTCAGCTTAATACTGGTTAATTTTAAAGAACAGTTTGCTGTTCAGTGGTTTATAAGCAGGTAGTAATTACTGGCTAGTTAAGACAAATAAAGTATAATGTAAATTAAATCAAAGAATGAGCAATAGATTGAGTTAAGTTTGAAGCATCGAAATTCCAGTCAGGTCCAAAATATCCTGCTACTCTGTGGACACAGACAGCAGAAGTTCTTTAAACACTGATTACACTGAGCAGATAGAGCCTAGAACAAACACGACTCCCACAGGATTGGCTCATCACATCCTTACACAGCGGCCAGTTATCTCAAGGGTAATCAAGAACATGAAAGACCGTGTGTCCACACATCATCCCTCTCATCTGGTGCATTGTCAGACAGAACACGGCTAGGGTCTAGCCATCATTACAGCACAGCGTTGTGACAACCCATTTTATTACCCTACACTGAAATCATTTTACTGATGTTATCAGCCTAGTGAGTACATGATCCTCCTGTAGATTTTGCCGAAATGACAAAATGGTTTTATTTAGCGATTCACATTGGCCTCTCAGCCCTTGTTTCTTTGTGCAGTTCTTTGTCACTGTGTTACTGCTGTTATTAGAGAAAAGGGCATTCAAATTCATAAAACTCTCTTTGCTAGAGGCATAGAAAAGGTTAAACTTTGAGGGGGTATTTGATTATGGATGAGAAAAGTGGCACAAAAGAGTCTGCAATCTGACATTAATTACTCTGCCAATCTGGGCCGATGCGGGGGGTGTCAATCATGGGCAGGTGTGCAATAATTCTGCAGCTGAATCACACTCCCACAAGCTCCTCAGCTGAGTTTGTTGTTCTGAAACTAAACTCAAGGCTTCCTGTTAGCGTGAGAGAGTTCAGAGACCTCTCCAACCATTCTGGAAGCTCTTCATAATTTCATGAGTTGATAGTATGGAGATTACAAAGGAAGGGTGAATGGCACAATTTGCATTTCATTTTTGTTTCATCATAGAGTAGGTAATTATTCTGCTGCTGTTCTTAATAGTGCTAATTTTATTTGAAAATACAGAATAGCATTAAATCTTAGTCTCATTTTAGTTATTGTTTACTTATTTATTTATTTATTGTTTGACTTTACATACCCCAAAATTATCATTCATCACATTAATTTTGCAACTCTTGGGTTTAGAACAAAATACTAAAAACTGGCATCACTATACAGCATAAGGCGATTATCATGTAGAATTTAATGAAATTTATATAGACAGTGCAAGCATTTCACTTGCATTTATGACTAAACATATATGTGTGTGAGCTGTAAAATGTAGTTAGGAGTATGTGTAAAAAAAAAAAAAAACATGGTGTGAACGCACCTACAGTATATATATAAAAAAGTAGTGTACTCTTTAAATAGTTTTGCTTGTAAACATGTCCTTGTATCCTTTTATTAAAATAAATAAATATATGTATGATATTTTTTCTTCATTTTTCAAATTATATGCACAAAAAATAAATAAATACAAATAAGCGTCAAGCTCTGTGGATGGCATGTTTCAGTGTTTGCAGTAAATTCTGCTCCACACAAACTCCATCTCTGTCATACTTGTAATGAGAAGCACTTATCAACAAAAGAAAAGCTTTAAAGTCTCCCTACAGTTTCCCTTCAAAATTAAAGTTTGTGAAGAAATTAAGACGGCCATAAATACTGGTATTTAAATGTTACAGTTGTAATGTTATTTAATTATTGTTATTATTACTATTATTGTTATTATTTTATAATGTAAAATAACATTTACACTTTTTATTTTACAGTGAAATATTAATAGCTATATATATACAGGTCCTTCTAAAAAAATAGCATATTGTGATACAAGTTCATTATTTTCCATAATGTAATGATAAAATAAAAATTTCATATATTTTAGATTCATTGCACACCAACTGAAATATTTCAGGTCTTTTATTGTTTTAATACTGATGATTTTGTCATACAGCTCATGAAAACCCCAAATTCCTATCTCAAAAAATTAGCATATCATGAAAAGGTTCTCTAAACGAGCCATTAACCTAATCATCTGAATCAACTAATTAACTCTAAACACCTGCAAAAGATTCCTGAGGCTTTTAAAAACTCCCAGCCTGGTTCATTACTCAAAACCGCAATCATGGGTAAGACTGCCGACCTGACTGCTGTCCAGAAGGCCATCATTGACACCCTCAAGCGAGAGGGTAAGACACAGAAAGACATTTCTGAACGAATAGGCTGTTCCCAGAGTGCTGTATCAAGGCACCTCAGTGGGAAGTCTGTGGGAAGGAAAAAGTGTGGCAAAAAACGCTGCACAACGAGAAGAGGTGACCGGACCCTGAGGAAGATTGTGGAGAAATTTTGCATGTCATTCGGAAATCAAGGTGCCAGAGTCTGGAGGAAGAAGGAAATGCCAAAATGCCTGAAGTCCAGTGTCAAGTAGCCACAGTCAGTGATGGTCTGAGGTGCCATGTCAGATGCTGGTGTTGGTCCACTGTGTTTTATCAAGGGCAGGGTCAATACAGCTAGCTATCAGGAGATTTTGGAGCACTTCATGCTTCCATCTGCTGAAAAGCTTTATGGAGATGAAGATTTCCTTTTTCAGCACGACCTGGCACCTGCTCACAGTGCCAAAACCACTGGTAAATGGTTTACTGACCATGGTATTACTGTGCTCAATTGGCCTGTCAACTCTCCTGACCTGAACCCCATAGAGAATCTGTGGGATATTGTGAAGAGAAAGTTGAGAGACGCAAGACCCAACACTCTGGATAAGCTTAAGGCCGCTATCGAAGCATCCTGGGCCTCCATAACACCTCAGCAGTGCCACAGGCTGATTGCCTCCATGCCACGCCGCATTGAAGCAGTCATTTCTGCAAAAGGATTCCCGACCAAGTATTGAGTGCATAACTGAACATAATTATTTGAAGGTTTTCTTTTATTGGTCGGATGAAATATGCTAATTTTTCTAGATAGGAATTTTGGGTTTTCATGAGCTGTATGCCAAAATCATCAGTATTAAAACAATAAAAGACCTGAAATATTTCAGTTGGTGTGCAATGAATCTAAAATATATGAAAATTTAATTTTTATCATTACATTATGGAAAATAATGAACTTTTATCACAATATGCTAATTAGCGTTATATACATAAATATTATTTTTATATATATATATATATATATATATATATATATATATATATATATATATATATATATATATATATATATATTTGCAATACTACTGCTACTACTAATACTAATTATTATTCCTCAGAGTTAATATTGCTACTTTTCCCACCTTTTTTTAAGCTCAAAACTGACACCAAGAGGATTCACCATTTACAACAATGCCAAAGCTGCTCTAAAGACACTAATATTTTTCACAACTTTTACAACTGTGGGTTGTTCTCAGCGCTACAGGGCTCCCTCTTTGATTCTGCCAGGTCCCAGATCCCTTGTGCACAGCCTGGTTCCATTTACGACTGCTCTCACCAGAAATTGAAGTAAAGTTTCAGTCTGTCTTTAACCATTATTGAGTATAGATTCTCTTGGAGAACCAAAGATATTCTTGTCTCAAGGAGTAGCCCGACCCTTTGTACTGCTTTATAATTGGCATACCACTGTCCCCAACATAAGTTTCTGTCTTGAAAGTTAAGAGTAGCTTGACTACTTTTCCCCGCAGTGGTTCTTCTGTTTGTTATCTACCCACTGGGTCAGAACTGAGCTCTGCCTCCTCTGGGCCTTCGGTCACTCACCTACAGCTCTGAGCCGTGTCTGAGCCAGCTCCCTACAGCCTGATCCATGGATGAGGTGGAGGGGGTGAGTCCTCATTGTTAACCCAAAGTTTGAGTGAGAGCTCTGGCGGGAGGGGTGATTCACTCTTCCCCCTGGTGGGTCCTCAAAACTAAGGAAGCCTCCAGTGTGGGTTATGTGCCAAGCAAGGCATGAAGAAGCTTCGGAAAGGGGTCTGTTTGAGTTAGGGCAGCTTTGGTCTCCGCAGAATTCAGAGTGGAGTTCCTTGCGCCTCGCTGGTCCCTTAGCAGTCCAGCTCGAGCTGTCAACCTGTTCCCTGTGCTGGAGATCTCTGGAGATAGTCCTTCACCTCGCCAATGAACTCCCCTTCCCCCTTCCTGTCACCTCTCTCCTCATCAGTGCTTTCTTTCTCTCTTTCGCTCACCTGCTCTGCTGTGTCTGAGACATTGCTTAACCTTCACCTAAGGTTCTTCCGGCTGGGTGCCTTCCTGCCTCCCTGCTGCGTCCCCACTGAGACCTAATTCATTTTTGTCTCACTGTTTTCTGTCACAAAAGCACAGTTTAAAATCCAATAAGAAGAATATTTGCTATTAGAGAACTTTTTACAAAGATTGTGTTGACACTGTTCGCAAGAGATCAGATGTCACTCTTTTTCTTCTTCTTTTAGATGTTCTGCAGGCAGGAATTTGCTGTTCTGCCTTTTGAATTTGCTCTGGCACATTTTATTCATCATCAGTTCATATTTAATGCTTGACGGTGTTGAAAACCGGAAATGTCTCCTGTTTGTACAGTGATTCTGCACACTATATTAGTGAAAATAGTTTTATTTAGCATTGTTATAATTTAAGACACTAACCCATATTTAAAAATGTAAAAATGTGCAATTAATTTTAGTTTTCCAAAGATCATTGCATTCTTCAATGAGTTATTATGGTCAGTGAGATCTTTAAAATGTAAAAATAGGCCATGAGTATTAAGGCCCCGATATACTCATGGCAAATTTCTTTTTCGTTGGCATAAAAAGAAGTTCGAAATAAGTGACCAGCGATATACTGTTATTGAACATCCAACGCCGCCCCCACACTGCTGAGAGAGAAGTTTAGATGAATAAGTAAATATGTACTGTGCACTTTCCTCTCAGTAACAAAATATACAAACAACAAAATTGATAAAACAGCAAGCATTTTAATAAAGCATAAGAAAAGAACGGGTCATGAATGAACCAGAATTTTTTACGTGAAAGGAGTTAGAGCCTCCACACAGTCACACACACCTACTATTATGTAATTGCCATGAACCACTGTGTTTAGCAAGCAGTTTTGAACTCCCAAAATAAACTCCAAAACATAGTTTTGACCTGATTTTGTTCTAAATGATGTCACATCAGTTATTTCTTTGGTTTTGCTTGAATAAATAAGAAACAACAGAATGTCTTTAAAAACCCTCTTTTGTGCAAAACTGCTTCGTTCTACCACAGTTTCAAATAGCAAGTTGACAATTTGACCGTTGAGCCCAAACCTCTGTTACTAATTCTAAAACATCTCTTTAGAACACTTTAGTACGAACGCTCAGTCGCTTCATTATGTAGATTTGAGTATTATGAGAGAGAGCTTGAGTAAGCAGAGTACATTACCTGCATCTGATATTCAGGTCAGTCTTATAATCATAATCACAAAATCAGTTTGAATGTCAGCTGAGGAAAGCAATATTAGTGTCTTTTGTGCTTTTAACAGTAATGGGGATTTTCTATGACAATGCTAGTTAATACATTTGTAAGTTGTGTCTTATAAGGTGTTGTTTAAAGTAAAATTTAGGTCCTTGTTTACAACCTTGTTTCAGTCACTTTCTAATATAAAAGTTTTTGTGACTGTCTCATACATTAAAACTTTGCTTCCATCTAATGGTGCAATAATGTAACTTTCTCTAAAGTTGAAATCAAAATCTCTAACATACCCTTTATCAACACCAAATACAGCATGCTATTTATTTAAGATATTATTTATTGAAAAATTATAAAAAAGCCATTATAAACGTTCAATAAGTTTGTATATAAACACAAGCAAACAGTTCAGTCAAAAGTATAAAAGCAGCACTAGTTAAAGTACATGATTTCAGTTAAATAAAAATATAAAGTTATGAAACTTAACTTTGCCCTTAGCCAAATCAATTTGCCCTGGAACAAGTAATAGATTAATAAGACCAAAGATTGTCTGTTTTATATAAACAAAATTAATCATATCTCGTAACCACTTTTTACTTAAGAGCCAGCGGCAAATTCCTGAAGGACTGGCCAAGATTAAGCTTTTCTTGGTGGGTATATGTGCATTTAACAGCCGCTGATTGCCTGGAGCTTACATCTCCAAAAACTTCAGAACAAATTGTCAAATAGGCGTATATATACACACCTTTGTTTGTGTATATATACTTGAGGTCTAAATAACTACGTTATCGCCTAATATCTCTTAAAACTACATTCAGTGACACTACAACAGTAGTATTTGTAAAATTATGGTGGGTTTGCTCGTCTGACACGCTCTGTGAGAAATGCTGTAAACGGAGTGATATAAACAGTGAAACGGATTCCGTAATGATACTGGTAAAATATATTACAATTGTCTTTCAAATTATTTGAATACGTTATATATTTATGTGCATTGCATTTTCTTGTTTACTGGTTTTCAACAGTATATAAATGATTTAAATAAATCAATTTAAAGAAAATTGTAATAATGAATACAAATTAAGAAAAATTTACATTTTGTTGCGAGTACATATACTCCATGTCATAAAAATGTACTTAGTGACCTCAAAATAGAATAACTTTGTTTTACATTATGAAATCCTAATAATTACTTTTTAGCTCTTGTTTAGATGAAAAAAAATCCTTTATTCCTTAATTCCTTATTTAAATCCCACATTTTGCTTATTTGGATTATGCTACCTGCACAATCAATTTCTAAAAAAATCTGCTTCTTCCTCAAAATTAACTGTTACCTTTGAATATGTTGTGCAAACATCCCAAATTCTCGATTTCACCCTGTTCTATAAGGTCAAGCTACTTTTCTTCACACGCACAAGCAATTTGCCTTGATTATCTTGCAGCACTTTTGACTTTTCCACCGTGAAGTCAAATTGTGTGAACCTTAATTCCCTTCCTTTCATGATCTAACCACTCATTCTATAGCAGCATTTCCAGCATCCACTCTCCTGTGTTCTTATTCTCCTTACCTCCAGAGAGGTCGCCTGGCAAGCCTCCCTCTTAGCCCAGAGGTGAGGAGGTTCTCTCCACTTTTCGGCTGGGTGAGAGGGAGTCCAGGCCCAGTAGATGGGGCTGAAGAGCCACTTCTGACAGAAATAAGTGCCCCATTCACAGCCATTTGATCCTCAAGCAAGCCCGATATGTGCAATTAGACTACTAATGATAAGCAGCACTTTAGTCCACATTTTGCATATAAATTACACATTTGTGTGAAATAGATTTGTATATTCTTAATTGATAGAATATGAATTGTGTTCAATGTCCTTCAGATATCAGAGAAGTGGTCTGGTGTTACGGCTTAGGCATCAGCCTTCAGAGCACGCTTTTCGAGAAATCACATGCAGACATTAAACATCTCTCTCACACTTTGGTGTGAAAGCGGCTTCTTCTGACTTGTCCTCCAGTGACATGCAGTGTATGTGTGTGTTTTTGTGTTTCTGTGTGTGACGAAACTGAAGCTACAGAGCTGTACTTGGAGACTGAATTACAGGTTTTATAGTAATAGTCTTTAGCCTGAATATCTGTTTTTACCCTCTCTGTTTCTGTTCACAGGCCTCTGCATCCTCATCCTGATTGATGATCATTCATACATGTAAGTGACTCGTCCTATTGTACAACACCACATTATGATTTTGGGTTTTTTTTGCAAAAAAATGCTATTCAAGAAATAAATAGTAATTAAAAGTAATGAATTATATTACACAATATATTACACTATATTACATATAGAAAATAAATGTCCTTGATCTGTTGCGGTAGCTGTATGATTTAATTTTCCCTTATTTTCTTTAAAATATAATTTATTGTTTCGCATTGACACAGATTATCTCCCACTTTGAGAGAATTGCATCAGCTTAATACAATTTAAAATTTAATTTCATTGCTAGTCGGGTAGCCAGTGGCTACACTGTGTTGCTAGTTTCTGAACCATGAAATATATAAAAGCTGCCGAAAGACCTTCTGGATGATAACGTTGATCTCCACCTGATGTGCGCACACACACATCTACCCCCCACACATTCCCGCAGCCTCTGCACGCAGTGTGGAGTTGTCTCTCTATTTTAGATGTATTGGGACCACCCTGGCCTCTCTCTGCCTACCTGCACGCCCATCGATTGACTGATGACCCCTCACATCAACTCATTGTACGCTTCCACCCTCTAGCAAAGCCTTGTGAATTCACTATTCTCCCTTTGTCATGCCCCCTCACACACACTCCCTCTCTTTTTTCTTGCTTTCTTGTGCGTGCAGACTCATAAACGCACTCTTTCTCCCTCTCATCTTACCCTTCCCCCCTCTCGTTTTTCTTGGATCCTACTGTTCGCTTTGGTGTAACTGTGCATCCCTGCACCATGCTGCTTTCCCACAGTTCCTCCACACTGGAGGGCTGCACTTTACCCAGGAGAACTCTCTCTGACTGCCCCAACTCTGAATGCTGGCTATTATACCACATAAGCATAAAATAAGGCTTTTCAAGAAGAGTGGGGTAGTGTGTATGTGAGCATGTATGCTCGTGTGTGTGTGTGTGTGTGTGTGTGTGTGTGTGTGTGTGTGTGTGTGTGTGTGTGTGTGTGTGTGTGTGTGTGTGTGTGTGTGAATCAGGGTCAAAGAAACTAATCCAGGGTGGATGGATTTGAAATTAGCCAATGCAGTGCAGTTGGTTTGCACATTTGAAAAGAACACGTAATAGATGCTATCAATTGACACTAAGCTCTTTGTAACAGTTAGGAACCATAAAAGCCTGTGTTGCTCAGACAGACACCAAATATAGGCTTGCGTGTGAATCCCTGGATTACAAAATGTGTGCAGTTTAAACATATTTTGTGTTTTTATTTATTTTTATATTATTTCTATGTGTAACAAACCACTTTTTGAAAGGATATGCATGCACAAAATCAAGGATAAAGGTTGATGTGAGGCAGCAGTAAAGGTATGTCCAATCTGAAATATTAATAGTAATAATAATAATTAATAGCTTAGTAATTACATTTGTTGTACATGTTGTAGAAACCCTTATTACATTCTTTTTTCTTCTAACATTCCATATCCAGATGGTATTTAGAAAGCATATTATGTAACTGCAGATAAATTAAAAGTAACACCACATCTCAGATAGGTTAGGAAAAAACTTGTGTCGATGTAAATGTTTGAAATATAGGAGCCATTACCCAATTATAAATTCTTCAGCAGTCTTGCAGGCAATTTTAATGAAACACTATATATATAATTTGGGGAATTGAAATCTTGCTAAATTGAGATCTTTAATTTCATTATCTGTCTAATATAAGGCTTATGGACATATTCTTGATTGTCTATAAATGAAACACTAAAATATTAATTTCATTTAACTTTGCTTAATTCTCTGAAGCACCATTCACATTACTGTTACTGGATGAGTATGAAATTTACACTAGTGCTGCTCTTTCTAATCTAAAAATTGACAAAGAAAAACCAATTACTCTTAATTCCCTTTAAACAACTTTAGGCAACTATTAGAGTTGCTCCATTTGAGAGAGTCCAAAGAAGACAACGCAAGAGGAAAATAACCTTCAGTGTCAGATTAATTGCCACTTGATTATTGCTAGTTGTGAGTGGACGTGAAGGTTGAGTAGCTTACTATAAATGTTTTTAATTAAAAAGGATTTACTTGATTTAAATTATGTATAATACCTTGTTCAGTTGCTTATCATCTTTTACAGGCCTTTGGAGAAATGCATGTATTATGGAATTATTATTATTGATTTTTTTTAAATCCTTGATCACCAGTGTAAGAATGTTTAAGTTTTAAAGAATTATCGCAAACGCGATACATGCATCATTCATAAATTGACAGTTATTTTATGCGTTATGGATCAGTTTCCTGTTTTCAGCAGGTAGATCTCCTTTTCCATCCTCTTCTTTGTCCTCTCAGACCTACATCTTACTTTCCCTGTGTTCTGTTTTCCATGAGAAAGAGGCCTTTGAATATCAACATGTTCAAAGACGCTGCACTGGTCGATCCACTCAAAGTTGTTTCGGCCATTTCTAGCGTCAGGCTAATGGAGAGAGAAGGCTTTTGTGCGGGCGTGAGCCGCAGCATGATGCCTAATGCCTATACGACACTCTCCAATCCTTCTAACTGCCCTTCTGCTCAGCCGAGATAAGGCCTGAGTAGAGTGAGTACACCTGCAGTCTTTACAGACAGCCACGACTGATGCTATCGTCCAGAGAATATTTACTTCTGGCTGTGTAATGTGAGCAGATGCTCAGTGGGTGAGTGCTCCTCCTGACAGCAAGCCACAATGTCTCTCAGGCCAAACCTTGTCATGTCTGCACTTACTGCTATACTGCAGCTTTAATGATAACACTTTTTTGGCAAACCCAGTTGTGAGATTGTATTAGATAGCACTTGGCCTCTTTTGTCCCATCAGGGTGCCGTGGTTGAGCGATCATCCACCTACCAGTCATTGGTATGTGGACTTGTGCTGGTACGCTGGCCTACTGTACGTAACCGCGCTGGCACTGCTCATTAGCAGCTAACTGTACTAGCGTCTGGAGCAGGAATTGTTGTCTTTGTGTATGAGACTAGAGCAAATATGGCTCAACAGAGTTTTCCCTTTCAGTGCCATCTCCTAGTTGGACCACAGTTCATTTAAGCTACACAGATCCCTGAGTGTCTACAACTCTTCTATTCCCTTTCAAGACACTGTCTGACAGGCAGCGGCGAACACTGTATCCCTCTAACCCAATTACAGATCTGAGCGCAGCTGGGTGGCTCAGCATGTGGCGCTTGCGCGTTCTGTGCTACATGGCCCTCGGTATACAGAACCCCACTGTTGCTGAATAATCAGAAATCTCTGTCCTCGATCTTTCCACTGATCATGTGAGGTCAAACTTGATGCAAGATGGCCATGTTGCCTTTTTGCTGGTGTACAGGATGTCAAGCGAAACATTTATCATTGTGTCAAACAAGAGATGCACATACTGTATGTAATCGTGATGCCCGTATGCGGCGGATTGCTTGCTGCATCCATCCCAAAATGGGTTATGGGTAAAACAAGGGAATAAATCTCAACCAGACATAAATTACAGTACTCAAATGCAGATGGTTTTTAGTTTTCCATCACTTTATTGCTGCTGAACAATTGAGATGAGAGGAGATGAAGAAGCAGGCAGTGGTATAATGGCTGTAGATAGGGGAAGATTGTTTTGCAGTGTTAGCAGTCGGCAGCTGTCTGCCTTATGAGGCGGATGTAGTTCTGCATATGTGTGGAAGCTGGTTGGCGGTTTACAGATACGCTGATTAAAATTCATGAAAACAAACAAACTTTGAGAGCTGTGCACACAACGCAACACCAAGGCATCTCCCATCGCCCTAATATCATAAGGAATGATAGAGGAGGTTAATGTGCTACAAATGTTTTTTAGAGCAGAGTATTTTTTAAAGATTCAGTTTCATTTACAGACAAGGCTTAAGCCTGTAGTCCCAGACTATAATGCATGTTTGAGCTGTTTTAACTGAAAGCAACTTGCACTGGCATATCTTAAAATATGCCAGTGCCGTTGTTTTGTCTCAAGATGCACACCAGTAACACATTTTTAGTTTTTTAAGGCATGTTTATAAAATCTACTTAAATGTCCTAGTTAAACTAATGCCTAATCCTGGCCTAATCTGCACCCTGTCTGTGAAACCAGGCCATAGTCATTTTTTTTTAAGTGGCATTTTGTCTGTTCGCATTAAGGGAAGTTTTAGCTTAATTTAAAGTTTAAATAAGCTGGGTCAAATGAATGTGCTGTGTGATGAACACTGGGTTCCTGCTGTTTGGGACTGAATGAAGAAATGTGTTTGACTCTCACCTTTCTGGTCTACTGGTTAAACCCACTTATGGAAGGCCTGTGAGGGTGGCAACATCAGTGTGTGTATTTAAGCTTGTGAAGTTAAAATCAAACTCTATCAATCACTCAGATCATTTGAAGATTACCTCATTTGCAGCCGAAATGGGTGCCTGCAAGGGTGTGAAAATCACAATCTTGGCTCACTTTGATTAACTATATTTGCCTCATACACACTGTAATTACTCATATCCTTAATCTTTCTGTAATCTCATAATTACAATATTATGTGCCAGTTTCACCAACTAATGCACCAGGGTAACTTTACAAAGAAAAAGATTAATTTAAAGATATATTTTGCCTAACTGCTCAATAGTTTTGGTGTTTTACAGTCATCTGATTTGGTTGCCCTTAAAGGTAAAATTCAAGTACTTGCCTTCATGATGTTGTTTCTATACATTCATCTATCTATCTACAGTATATATCTATATATCTATCTACAGTATCTATCTATCTATCTATCTATCTATCTATCTATCTATCTATCTATCTATCTATCTATCTATCTATCTATCTATCTATCTATCTATCTATCTATCTATCTATCTATCTATCTACAGTATCTATCTATCTATCTATCTATCTATCTATCTATCTATCTACAGTATCTATCTATCTATCTATCTATCTATCTATCTATCTATCTATCTATCTATCTATCTATCTATCTATCTATCTATCTATCTATCTATCTATCTATCTATCTATCTATCTATCTATCTATCTATCTATCTATCTATCTATCTACAGTATCAATATCTATCTATCTATCTATCTATCTATCTATCTATCTATCTATCTATCTATCTATCTATCTATCTATCTATCTATCTATCTATCTATCTATCTATCTATCTATCTATCTATCTATCTATCTATCTATCTATCTATCTATCTATCTATCTATCTATCTATCTACAGTATCAATATCTATCTATCTATCTATCTATCTATCTATCTATCTATCTATCTATCTATCTATCTATCTATCTATCTATCTATCTATCTATCTATCTATCTATCTATCTATCCATCTATCCATCTATCCATCCATCTATCCATCTATCCATCTATCCATCTATCATATTTGCGAAACACATTGCTGAAGTAGAACAATGAGAGTGAGGTATTTCGTCTTTTTAGCATTTATTAGGATTTTAGGGAATGAGTCTTTAGCTAATTTCCCTCACCAATAATGTGTTTCCAGAACATACAGGACTGGAAAATTCTGCACACAGTTTTCAATGAATATGAAGCTGATGTAATGTCAGTGCAACATGGAATGCATGATTTAATAGCGTTTTGATTTGTCTTTTTTTTTGTCTTTTTTTTTTCGGGCTTTTCGCTCAACAACAAATTTGCACAGGTTTTAAGACAGGTCTTGAGCCCGTGAGCATGCTTGTAGCCATTGTTAGATAAATGTATGCTCTTGTATTGCAGACAGGGTCCAAAATTTGCTTTTTGCATCACTTGACAGTGGTAGGTGAAATGATAGAATTTACTGGACATACGTAAATATTTACCAGCCCTGCTATATTGTGAATTTTTATTTATGAAAAATAAAATAAAAATCCAGTTATTCTCTTTTTATTCTGATTTTATCTTATCATATACGAGTTAAGCCAGATCAGATGGAGGTATGTTGGTGAAACAGCATCAATCATAATTTTTTATTTTGGTGTCTTGCTACGAGGAGTTACACACATGGGTCACAACACATGAAGTTCTGGAGAAAAGTAAACTTTAATCATCCTTGGTAAACTTCTCATGATAAATGTTTTAATGATGTAAAAGTTATTAGAAGTTTATAGCGACAAGAGAGACATGTTTATAGACCTATCCTGACTTCATTTTCCTGTTTTTTTGTTTTGTTTTTACTTATTGGCACTTTTCCCAATGAATCCAGAAGGGAAATGTATAAAATTAGCTTAATTCGGTTGTTTAGAAACAGTTCTCTTTTCTTAATCTCTGTAATTTGATTGCTTTAAGTGCTTTAGACATTACAAACTTTGAAGACCTGTTTTGCAAAAACTCTGTATCATCAATACAGACCGTCTGTCTCTTTCCATGGTGTTGAAAGTTTGAGAAGAGGCAGACGAGAATGTTAATGGCTAACTACTGCTGACTGATGGGTATTGGGAGAATGGTGGTGCTGAGATATGGAATTAAGAGGAGGCTGACATAGACTTGCATGACGGGGATGTGGACTGATCCAAACTCAGCCTCAGATCCGAGATGTGCCAGCATGTCTACCCCTGCCCTTCTCTGCAATTTGTCATCCACACCGACAGGCCTTAAGTTTTTAAAATGCTGCATGATATGTATTATCTGACAGCCCATCATATCAGCCCCAGTCAGGCGCATAACATTAAATGTTGAAACTTTGCCCAGAAAATCAGGATAGACTTGCACAAACTTAATATATATTCCCTCTGCATTTTATGTGGTTCCAAATTTGTATACAAATGTATGTATATATATATATATATATATATATATATATATATATATATATATATATATATATATATATATATATATATATATATATATATATATATATATATATATATATATATATATATATATTATTATATATATTATTATTATCTTTTTTTATTTTTTTTAACCTTATTTTTTACACATTTGTTTTTCTTTTACCAAAAAAACGGACTAATTGACTTAATGCTTTTGCTTTAAAGAGTTTTCTTTTTTTTGTGGTAGTATTGAGCAAGCTTTTAATAGCGTCAATGTGTAACAAGCATGATTTGCTGCAAGTTGATTTACTGCAAGTAAATGTCTGCAACTACATGGGTCAACACCTCCTTTCCATCACCTTTTATGATTCCCAGTCTGCTGATACTTCTGGCCCTTCTACAATTATGAAATCCGCAAAATGGAGCGCACACTCAAAGTGAAGGAGTTGAGCATGGTAATCAAAGGCTCAGGCAGTTTTATGTGCTGATGTGACATTTTCCAAAATGGCAAAACCTTATAAAACAAATGGAAGACAATTTGACAGTCTGGTAATAAGATTATTTTACCTCTCTAAATCTCTGGTCTTTGCCAATAGAACTGTAAATCACTGGACTGAGCCTCATAGAATGTGCACTGTATTAACCCTTATTCTAAAGCATTCAGGGGTGACCATGGGGTTTGGGTTTTAGCTTATACATGGCTAAAGCTCCTATTTGAACAAGGTCGTCGGTCACAGTGATTTAGCCCTAATTTAGTGTTAAAAGGAGCTTGTGAAATATCCCCTCTAATTCCTCTGACACGATATAAAAATCCCATTCAAAAGCTTGCCCGATTGATATGGCATAAAAAAGCAGCCCCCCCCCATCTCAGTCAATCGATGGAAAGGCAGGAGCTGACATTTGCTAAAACTAAGCTGAGAGACTCATCATGGATGGTTCTTTCCTTCTACATTTAAAGATACACTCCACCTCTTTAAAGAGACACTTAACATCAGATTCATTAGGCCTATTATGATACTCTTGAGTAAGCTATATTTCTTATTCTTATATAAAAAAAGCACAAAAAAGACAATTTCTTTGAAAGGATTTTCCAAAAAGAAAGGATATGAGGGACAAAGCTTCTGAAAACCTTGTTGCTGCTCTATTTTCTTTCAAAAAGCCAGTGTTTTGTGTGCTTTTAATTCATCTACCATTCTAAAGTTCCTCAAAGACATTGGGAGTCAAGAAGGCTTTTGTTCCGATTAGCAAATCTACTGCATTTATGCTAAATAAGAATGCACACAAGTTAAAAAAAATAATTATTTGACCATCCCATATTCATAAAACAAAAAACAAACAAAACAAAAAAACAAAAAAAAAAATACAAACAGTATTTTTCAAATTCAGAAAGTGCCACCATCCCAAGAATTTTATTGTATTCTAGAATTCTGACATCTGCGCATTCTTTTATGTTTCTATCCCCACAAGTGTACTTTGACTCTCAACAAAATGAGTTTCACACACTAAAGTTAAAGCAGAAGCTTTCGTTATTGATATTTTCATCTTTTTTTTCTCCCCCCAACCACACACATACACGGTTCCGCTTTCTTTGTGACTCTCCATAGGTATAATGATATTTATACTTTACAAACTGTATATTCTGTCCCCTTACACTAACCCTAAACCTACCGCAAATCATTCTGTATTTGTACATTTTCAGAAAAAAAATATATATATATCTTAAATTCTAATTTAGTATGTTTATTAATCCATTTCCCACTCGGGGACCCACAATGTAATATAAATGTACACACACACACACACACACACACACACACACACACACACACACACACACACACACACACACACACACACACACACATAAATGTTGAAGAAAGAATGTTACAGAGAGTGTGTTGAAGACCAAGGCTGTGTGATAGGCAAGAGAAAGGCCATGTATCCAGGAGCAGATCCACAATAGGAAATCAATGCTCTTGTGAAAGCATTGCCTGAGCTGGTAAAAAGAGGTTAAATGGGCTTGCGCTACAGAGAAGCCAATTCCCCTGCTGTGACCTTTGGGTTACGCCATTAGTTACATGCACAAAAGGATGGGAATTAATGGAAGCTCCCTTATTCTGTCCTTTTCTACCTGTGCAAGTTATTAATCAGACTACCAAAATCCTCAATGTTCTCCAAAGCTTTATAAGATTGATGTGCCACAAAGTTTAATGCTTCTCATTGCTGTGAAAGTGTGTCTTTTGGCATGGCTGCTTTAATAGGTTACATGCCAGTACTCAGAGTGACTGCCTTTTTTTAGGAAAAATAGATTCACCTGTCTTATCTTCATTCACAAAGCCAACTACTGAAACTGTTCTGAGCTTGCTGCGTATACATATGTGTAATTGACATATGGCATCCCTGTAGATTTATATACTGACACAACTTCACATATTATAAGTACACTCATTAACAAGCAACTATTCCATTACAAACTTGATAGATGTAGAACTGGTGGTTTTGGACATGATATGAAATACAGTTGAAGTGGATGCTGGAGTTTCTAAAATTGTCAGCAATGCACAAGGAATTTTGAAAAACAAATGAATGAGAGAGATGAGATGAATAGATTCCACCAGATCTGTAAACAGTACATTCTACTTGCAGCAACTTGGGATAGCTTTTCTCCCCAGCCTCTCGACAGCCATCAGATGAGCTTTTTGTTTTTGTTGTCAGGTACAGCTTCAAGGGAATGCTTCACTTTGTCAATTAGTGAGAGAATTTTTTTTTTTTTAATTTTGTCTTCCCACCTCAAATGTTGTCCACAAGGGAAATGTGCAGCTTTAAAGGGTGTATCTAGTACATTAATGCGAAAACTTAATTAAGAGAACAGTAGAAACCCATTATAGGTACACTGGAATTAGCCAGTCAATCTCCAGATCTAAATTGAATTTTTTAGCGGGCAATAGTTCCCAATGAGTCTCATCGGGAGATCCAACCATGACCTCCTGGGTTCAATTTAGGATGTGGTGAACACACATAAAGATGTACACTTATATTAGCACGATAGAGAAGTCAATTAAGAAACTGCTTCTAGAATCCAATTAAAAGTCTTTAGACAATTTCACCCCCAAACCCCCAAACCCCTCACCTAGACACCCCACCTCCCAACCCTTGGTAATGAAGATGGGAAGAAGCACAAGGGGGCTTTAAATGGGCTTTCTAAAGGATTGTTTGTCTTTTTTATTGTCTTAAGAGCATGGAACAAGTATTATTGACTTTAGATTTAAATGAAAAGTTTTTTGTTTTCCCTCTCTTCCCACATTTCTACGGGGCGTCAAGAAATCGGCCCGAAGAAGAAAAAAAACAGCTGAGTGGGTCTATTAGATTAAGTCTGGTAATGAACAGCATAATGGACACCTTGTTAAATCTTATTGTTCTGTATTATTGCGGTCACCAGAGACAAACGCTACAGCAGGACCTGCGAAACGAAGTCCTCAATTCAATTTCCAAAAAGTATTACAAGCTGCTCCGTAGCCAAGTCCACTATTTCATAATTACTGCTGGTCTCAGTAGATGTAAATGTCAGTACTCTACACAGACAAGATATCTCACTTACTGGCTATGGATGACATGGCCTGGTCGTCATTATTACAATTGATCAGAGTCTGAACCAACTTAATTAGACAAGGCTGTCAAGATATCAGCTTAATTTGAGGAGCAGGTAATTTGCTCCGACAGTGTGGATTGTTGTCCGGGGGCTTTCGTGCTGCAGAATGCAGGTGCAACAAAGGAGCTAATGGGCAGCGTGTTTGGCTTTGGCTGCACATACACAAAGAGGCCCAGCGAAATGTGCCATGCTGCCGCTCTGCAAACAAACCTAGTGCTGCCGCCGAGAGGGTAGTGCGACGGAAACCTGATTGAGTTCATTTGTCTATATATTCCCACTGTTAAATTTCCTGGAATCTGAGAGTGGGGAATATTTAAACAGACCTTATTAAGTCATGAAAAACTGCCTACATGTTTGGTAAGGGAGAAAACTGCAAAGCATCTAAACATGGCTTATTTTCTGCCACTTGCGTGGAGTATGCTTCCTTAAGACATTATTTAGTACTGGTAGTGTTTCCGTTTTCATTAAGGTTTTCATTCACTTTTTTGGACCAAAAAAATAGTTATAGATAAAAAAGTTAGTACTGATGCTTAATTTGTTCTTGCTGCATTTTTGATGTACATTAGCGCTTCTATTCTGTAAGTTGCCATGCTTTACAAGGCGAGAAATAGCTAATGGTGTGTTTGATATTGTTTGTAATTGTTTTTATTGACTTTGCATGTTTGAATTGTATTGACTTTGCATGTTTGCAAGACAATTGAAAAGGTTTTGAAAAGTTAAAAAAATATCCCATGAAAAGAGCAAATAAGTAGCAAGTTGTTGAATATTTTGATACCGTATTTAATTAGAATTGTATGATGGTGTTTCCTTCCTAGTGACATACATGTCTCTGAATGTTTAGGTTTGCAACTTGGGTTTAAGAAAAAGAACATTTAATTACCTCTGTATTTTGATGGCAAGACATTTTAAATGGCAAGTAATAAAATTATGTTTTTTATTAAAATGCAAATAAATGGATATTGTGAATTGCAACGATTCTTAAGGGCTAATTTCTTGTTTGAAAGAAAAACAAAACCATTACACTGTGTTTTGTTCACTGAAAAAAGACCCTGACCTAAAGTAACTGCGTAAAAGCTTAACAATTGATATTTTGTCCGGTCAGGCCTGTACTTTACTTTTGTGTTGCCATCATTTATTCATTCATTGACCCCTACACACACATACACACATATGGTTCACTATCTTTGTGGGGCCTCTCCATAGACGTAATGGTTTAAATACCGTACAAACTGTACATTCTATCCCCCTACACTGCCCCTGCCCCTAAACCTACCCATCACAGGAAACATTCTGCATTTTTACTTTCTCATCATGTGTGATTATAAGCCTTTTGAAACGTGGGGACCACTGGCTGGGTGATCTCAGGTTTTACTATCCTTATGGGGACATTTGTAATATAAACAAGGACACACACACACACACACACACACACACACACACACACACACACACACACACACACACATACACACATTTCAATGTTTATTTTATAGGGGACTTCCCATAGACAAAATATTTTTTATACAGTACATTATTGTGTGTATATAGCGTATATTAGCGTTTAACATACCCTGCCATGCACTTTGACAGATGTGTGTGCATCTGCGTCCTCAGCACAAAACGTTCATTTTACAGGTTATATCCACTGATCTATAGTGGTTACAGTAGTTATATCCTTATCTTTAAATACTTCTAATTCACACAAATATTTCCATTTTGCTTGAAAAGCAAGCACTTTCCTGGCAGTCTGTTTCACTGAACGAGAGCGATAGCGACACAATTAATATTCAGCGCAAAAACATTAATTTAGCTGAAATATCTGCTGTTGGACGCTGAATTTAGTTTTAAAAGTCAACATGTAATTCAATTTTTTTTTTATCAGAGTAGTAACTGTAAAGGGATAACAGCGTGCAATTTTAATATAAATGTAAGACGTTTCTACAGGATAAAGATGGCAAGTGTGTGTGTGTGTGTGTGTGTGCGTGTGCGTGTGCGTGTGTGTGTGCGTGTGCGTGCGTGTGTGTGTGTGTGTGTGTGTGTGTTACTGCTGTGTGTGTTACTGCAGAACATTCCTATAATCTGGTTACACCGAGTTTGTTTATTTATTTATTTATTTATTTATTTATTTATTTTTAATTTATTTATTTATTTATTTTTTATTTAATATAATTTTCATTTAGGGATTTAAACTTATTATGCTTAGTAACTTTTTTGTACATGTATAGCACAAACGTACCCTTACGAAAATTAACCATGGTTTTATTATAGGGGAATCAACCAACTAATCGATTATCAAAATAATCGTTAGTTGCAGCCCTAATATTATACTGTATATTATATCCCCCTACAGTAACTCTACCCCTAAACCTACTCATCACAGAAAGCTGCATTTTTATTTATATACAAAATAAATAAATATATATATATATATATATATATATATATATATATATATATATATATATATATATATATATATATATATATATATATATATATATATATATATATATATATATATACAAAAAAAGTATGTTTTAGTATGAAGTTGTTTTTCTCAAAAAAGTCCCCATAAGGTCAAAATGTACTGGTATTACTATACTTGTCCTCATAATGTAGGTAACACACACACACCCCTATACTTGTGGGGACAGTTGTTCCTCATAATGTAGGTTACACACACACACACACACACACACACACACACACACACACACACACACACACACACACACACACACATATGTATATATATATATATATGTATGTAAAGATGATCATAATAATATGATACAATGTATTGTCAGCTATGATTCATTTTAGCAAATTAAAACACAAGTGAAGAACGATGACATAGTATAGTGCCTTTTTTATTTCCTAAAAATGCGTCATGTGTGTCTGAAACTAGACTGTCTGTTGTTGTAGAGACAGCACTTTGAGTTAATCCATTGCTTTAAAACAAACCAGGCTAGCTGTAAAACGATGTCAAAAAGCCTGTCTTACGTACCAAAGCCTGAGCCAGAGTCTTTGAGAAGTCAGTCTGGTGAGCTTACTGATGGAAATCTCATTGCTTACTGTGCAAAATCACTGATATGTAAATATATGTAAATATTGATATTAAAGTGAAAAGGGCTTTTTTAAATAGTGAGAAAATAAACAGAATGCATGTGAAAGACAGGCAGGGAGAAAGCGTTTGGGGTTATTTAATAGCATGATGCTACCCCTCCTCTCCACAAGCTTTGATTCGTCCTCCGAGGCAGTGGAATTACACATTACAGTATTTGATTGGTGGGAGAGGGTGCAAAGTCTGATAAGATCCACCCAAAAGAGAAGGGTCCAATCAATAGCGTTGGCTTTCATATGGTAATGTGTCACTGCAGGAAGCAATAGGTGAATATATTCCCATTCGATAGCAGCCAATTTGCCAAGCCATGAGACACCCCATCAAATGTATACCAGGAAGATGAAATTGTTGTTTGCATAACAAAGCAGCTTTGGTCTGTGAGTGTTTTTTAAACAAATATTCCCCTCTGCACTTACAAAATGTAATAACAGCGAGGTAAGGGGTCAGTGTAAAAGGAAAACATTACCTCGTCAAAAACACGCTGTGAATTGAGAGTCGCTAAATCTTGGGCTGCACGATCGGCAGATTTACGGTGCTAGATGCGCATAGCTATTTTGTAATTTTGTGAGTCAGATGAATAATCTTTTGTCTTTAAAATGCATCACATTTGTTTGGAATATGCACAGTGCTTGGGCACAGGGAATTTAGTTTGTTTTACATTAGTTTGTAATTAATGGGTGTTATAAACCCCACGACAGGAAGGCAGTAATTGAGGAAAAGAGTGAGGATGAAAGTGAAACCCTCTCTGTCAGGCTAGAGAAAAATATTATAATTTATTATTATTATTATTATTAATTTTAATTAAAATCATTTTGTTTTCTACTGTATGCTCAGGCTACACAATTTCAAGTCCCGTTTGTCACAATATTGTTTTAATCTTCTTTGATTCTCCCCTTCTCCCTCTGTCTCCCCAAAATAAAGAGGCAAACGAATTCCAATTAGATTGTGTTAGATAATAAAGACGCTGTAGGCTTCCACCATCTACAGCATGCTTTTCCCCCCTTGCACCTCATTGTATTATCAACATGGGTGCTCAAAAAAAAAAAAACCTTCCCACCACAAGGAGAGGCTGAGGAGATTGGGTGATGAATTTAATTCTGCAAGTTCAGAGAGATTTTTTAGTTTGACATGCGCAGCAGGGGTTCTTTGAGAGCTTGGCAATGTCTCCAACACTGCAGGCTTTGAAAATCTCTCCCCACAGTCGAGCTCCTATCAAAAGCCAAGGATAATATTCCCTTCGAGGTAAAAGCATCCTGGTGAAAGAACTTCTAGACCCTTTTATTTATTCATCATGGTTATATCTGAATATATCAGAAGGCTTTGCGATAATGTATGAAAGGGTAATCACAAGCATAGTAAGAGGGAAAGAGTGGCGATAGATTGGTTGGCTCTTTTAGATTTCTTTAATTCCACACAATATAATTACAGACAGTTTTATTTTTATATTGAACTCACTTTGTAATTTTGTAAGCAATTCCATCCACCCATTTTCAAACGTTCATTGTCATTGCTAAGGTCCAGTTGGCTTCAGCTATACCATTTTGTATATCAGTGGTTCTCATTTGGTTATACTTTGGACAGATTAATACCGGACGCAGTCTTGCGTCAACAACAAAAGATATAAGAAGCGTTTCTTCTCCCTTTTAAAATTTGATGGGCCTATTTATTTATTTTTTTTATGTCTGAACTATGCACTATTCTAAAGATTATCTTTTATGATTTGCATTTACCATAGTTTTTTCCTGTTGTTGCCCGTTAGCCATATTTGGGTCACAACCCATCAGTTGAAAGAAGATGTTTTATGTCACATATACTTAGATATTATTTCAAGGAGACGGATCACACACTTTATGAATAAGACAATGATAACACTCTTGCTTGTTTCAGTACACAAACACACACTCACCAGAACATCCAGAAAGAGAAAGTTGTTTCTGTCAATATCTAGTGTACAGTCAATGAATGTTGAGTGTGATGGATTGTCCTTGTTACCTTTGACATAAAGTATTGACTCATTGAGTTATTTACCTGCTTTGGTGGTTGCTAAATAAATTTGTGAGTAATATTCACTCCACTCCAAACACATATAGATTTTTACATGCCCAACTGCAACCATGATTTATTCAGATTGAAGATTCTATTTAAGGCTTATTTTTGTCATGAAATTATCAGTAGTACTAAAATTAACATGTGATTTGTACATAGCCATGTATATATATATATTACATTTAATAACAAAATGTTATTAAATTAAATAACATTTTGAAATAACGATAATATTTATTGTAATTGTTCAATAAATTAAAACATGTTCAATTGTGAGTTTCTTCACACATCAGTCAATTTGTGAGTCATCGTGCATATGCTTGAACACACAGGCATCCAGCAGTGTTGTGTGTTATCAAACCTTGACAGCCTCCCACTCCTTTGTCATGCCTCTAACCAATTTACTTCATTTTACTTGACACTTGTGCTAATGATGTTACATATAAGTCCTGTTCATGGAGGGAGATTAAGACCATATTTGAGGAACTGAGGAAATGACTGGGCCAGCGTTCTAATAGTTGATGCAAGAGTTTTTATTAAGGGAGAATTATACTCATAAATCTCATAACATTATTAAGCCCATAGATTAGTGTAGAGCAGTCAGTATGCATTAAAAAAAAAAATGCTACGTTCTCCTCCTGCTCTTTGGAGACTCTTATTAGTCTTAAACTGCCAGGGTTGTAATACCGCTAGATGTAATCATCCACTTTGCGTTACAAAACTGCACCCCGACTGCTCAAATTCTTGTGCTTCTCATTAAAGAACTTCCTTCTAAACTCATAAACATTAAAAGGCTTTTACTATTTCAGAGCTCGTCCTTTAAAATTGTTGTAAAGCACCTGCAGTATCTCTTTCCCCTGCCCCCTTACCTTTATCATTCTTGCTTTGTGCTTGGGTCTTTTGCCTTAGGGCTTTGGGACATCAGACACATTAAAGGACAGGCGGTGGTGGCAGGCGGGCAAAACAAAAGCACACCGGCTCTCCTGCCACTAATCGCACTGGCCCTTTAACAAGTTCATCTCTCTGCGTGAGCCCTTCGATTGAAGGAGTTTCTTATTTCTGCCCAAAGGGCAAGCCATCAATGCCAGCCATCTTGCGCTTACCCATTTACTAGCACTTTCCCTTTCCTGCCTCTCTCTTAGCATCAAACAGTTCTTCGTTGCAATGGCTGTTATTCATAATATATTGATACCAGCAATATTAGAAGCCAGCTCATGCTATCGCATATACAAAATGCAAGGTCGTTCTCACACTAACGAAAGGTCATATCCACAAACGAGGCTAACTGGCAAGACTTCAAACTAAGATATGTGATACATTAAATCTTTTTGCTGTGCCTCATTACAGTGGTATTGCAGCACTTCAAGCCTCTATATAGACTGTAGCATCCAGCTGGCAATGTGAAAAATAAAGTTTAACATTTATTTTGCTTCATCCTTTTCTTAGCTGACATATGTTCAAATTAGGATGGACATGGAGAACATCAGGCAGAAAGATGGTGGTTTATGATTAAGATTCCTTCCGTTAGGTTGGGCCAATCACATTAGTGCAGTTCCAAGAGATGAGGTATGTTTGTGCCAGACGTGTGGTGGAAGTGTAGCTTGTTTCCCAGAATTAACCAAAAGGTTCATGGACTGGAATGGTTCTCTTTATCTTGGCAATTTTCTTGTGAAATGAAACATAGATGGAACAGTTCTAAATTTGGTTAGGACATTTTAAGTGCAGAAAACAGTCAGCTCCTTTAGAATTCAATGCATTGTTTGCAGTGAGCTACAAATATCTTCAAAATATTATTGTGGTATGTAATTTTATGTACTATATAATAATTATATGTTGATAAGTGTTTCTGTATGCATATTACTACAAATGTACAGCTTTGAGTAGACGAAAGGTCAATATACAGTTTTTCAATTCTTTAACTGGCGGCTACACAGAATCTGTTAAAAATGTGCAACCTTGAATTGTAGCACTGATAGGAAAATCTCACATTTTTGAAATTCAGGAATGTGTCAAGAGGCATGCAGAATTATTTTTAATGCATTACATTTTAAAATAATGAATTGTCCCAAATTAATTTTACAGCCCTTACATAGTTAAAATAGGTCATAGCTATTTGTTTGTGACTTAGATTAGATTGTCACTGATCAGAGCGTTATAAATGGTCATGTGCATGACTTGTTTATAATGTATTATTTCAACTGTACATGGGTGTACATTTTGCTTTAATTTGGAATAAATAATTATTTTAACTGTATAAATAAATAAATAAATAGATATATAAATGTGAAAAATTGTGGAAATGGACAATTACATATTGGCTCAATAAATGACTTACAAATAATTGTTCCAATGCAAAAAACAGAGAAAAAGGTCTACATAAAAAAAAGAATAAAATAAAATAAAATAAAAAAGAACAAATTTAATTGTGCTCAGTCAATCTATCAAGTCAAAGTGAAAAATCTGTGTTGGCTGATCAAGTCCAACTTCCAAAAAAACTGTATATGCAGGAAAACCGCTGGTATTGATAATTACTAAGTGGATGTGCGGGAGAGCGAGCAGATCCGAACCAGACGATGCTGAAGCAGTGTTGCCAACTTAACTACAACTTAGTGACTTTTTAGACCCCTTTAACAATTTTTTTTTTTTTTATTATTATTATTTTTTTAAAACTGCAGACAAATCTAGCGAATTTTTTGACAAACCTCAGTAACTTTACAAATGTCGCCAGTACTGTCCTGCGAGCACGAGGTGTTGCTTTCCCCCTGCCGTCACACCTCTCTGCGTCTACTCTGTTCAGTGAATGGCTGAGAGGAGCAGCAGCACATGGCGTTAAACGCACACAGCAGCTGACAGACGTGAATGATCGAGGTGCACATGAGCACACAGTGTTGCCACGGATTTATCACTTATCTTCTTCCTATGTTTTAAATGTAGAGAATTTAGTTTGACTGTTATGATTTCTATTCTTCTCTTGTGCTTATCACTTATCACAACTCACTATCACAGAGCTTTAGTCCAGTTTTCGACCTCTCTCATTTCATATTATTTTACACATGTAAAAATTTTGTCATTCACTATATCATACTCGTTCTATTGTATGACAGAAAGATATAGGAAATGAGAACATCTTTATTGGACAGTCGGCTATATTATATTATTTGAAAATACCGCAAGTGAGCACGGCTTAGGAGAGAAAACACATAGGCAAGTAGAACGCAAGTACGATGTGATGACGTTACTTATATACTTATTGACGCATTACATCATCTAGAAAAATTGAGTGACTTTATGTATCCAATAGTTAGCGACCGAAACAAATCAAAAGCTGAATGATGTGACATTGAAGACTTTAGACTTCAGCTTTGCCATCACTGGAATAAATTACATTTGTAAATGTATTAAAATAAATCATTTGTAATAATACTTACTTTTACTATATTTTTGATCAAATAAATGCAGCCTTCATCAACACTCCTATTACAGTATATTGATGCTTGGTCAGTTCCCTTCGGCGTCACTTTTTAATGCACAGGGTACCCCTTTAGTGTCATTTTTTCGACGCACAGTACTCCATTGATTTCAGTGAGAAATATTTTGCGTCATATACAGACATGTTGGGCATGGTTGTTGTCATAATGAAACTATATATTTTCATAATTTCAGTGATTAAAACATTAAGATCAACTCTGTTCTTTACATACAGATATCTTATGGCTTCAAATGCATACTTTTATACTGTTTTTGGTCAGTTTTGCTGTAAATACCTGTCACTGTACTTTTATTTGTTACGTGTTTTATATTGTTTAGAAGTGGGTAGGTTGGAGTGGGGTTAGTTGCTCCAAATATAAAAGTAGCCAATACATATTCATAAAATCATGTCTACTTTTTCAAATGCAAAGAATTAAATGCATCTTGATCGGACACATTGGGCAAACAACTGAAATCAAATGGAGTACCCTGTGCGCCGGAAAACGGCACTAAGGGGGTGCCCTGTATGTTAAAAAGTGATGCCGAGGGGCACTGACCAAGCAGCAATATGTGACGAATATGATTGCCTTGATCAGCTTAAGAGATTTTCAAAAATATTTAAATACAGACCACAAAAGTTTGAACAGTATATATTGTTTTTCTGGTCAAATTCAATTCAGACTGCAAGCTCATAGCTTTGAGTTTGTAGATTAAGCAGTAATTAAATAACTCTGCAAGAAACGCAGATGCATTCTACTTTTGGATTTTTTCTCTGCCCAATTTATATAGTGTATTACAACATTCAGTATACTGTGGTTGCTAGATTAAAATTGTATTAGCTTTTTCCTATCTTTTACTGTTTGCATTACATTCTATTTATACTGACCTACATTGCAGACCTGCATGTCGATTTATGTATGAAGCTGATGTGCATAGTCACTTTATTATAGTTTTTTGTACCATGCCATCATGCTCTAAATCGCATATTTATGGGAAAAGAGACCCGGATTTGCTGGAATAATAAACTTTAATGACTTGCTCCATAGCAGTATCTATTTATGCAATGGTTGGATGTGTGTCAGCTTCAGGTGAAGTGTTCATAAAAAGAAAAGAAAGAAAAGAAGAAAAAAACACTAAACGGCATGTTGAGCTGTGCTTCTGAGGAGGTTCCATTTGCATGATGTTATGCAGCAAGTCATACTGTAGATTTAGACTGTTGTGCTATGCCTGACTTTGGGTCAGGAACAAATTGCCTTCTTTATCCTATAATCTTAGGCTGGATATAGAGTAACGCGTGTGTTTGCTTTACGGTTTGATGATATTTGTTCTATTTCCATGTGTCTGTCTGTCACTGTGATGTGCTTGAGCGGTTCTGGGAGTAGTTTGTGCACTAGGTGTGGTAGTAGGTGTCTAGCCGGATCTTTATATGAATGTGGTCAGGATACTGATATACATCAGCTGCTGAAAAGAAGCCAGGGCCTGTCTGGCTGATAAGGTGGAGCAATGGCAGCCTGTGGCAGGGTCACCAACCCCCTCCCATCTCTCGAGCAACTACTTGCCAGAATAGTTTGAGAAGAAGTTGTCCCATGATTTGTCTCCTTTTCAGCATGTGCATCATGAGTTTTTCAGCTGCCAGCTGCAAGCAGAGAGCCTGGCCTTCCGTCCGGCAGAGGAAGACTAGCCAACTGGCCTCTCTCTGCCACTTGGATCTTTTGACCCTCTACTTGAAACCCCTTCATTTGAGCTTGACTATCAAAAAGTGCTAAAAAGAGTCATGCATGTTTGTTTAGGAGAGACTCTTGTCACTTTTCAATCATGCTAATTTTTCTCAGGGTAGTTTTACTTTTGGGGGGAAAAAAGATTTTATAGATTACTTGGTACATTTTAATTAAACTAATTTTAGTTCAATTGTTTAATGAACTAAGAAATACTTATATATTCAGAATATATGTATGCGATCCGTACTGGCAAAATGAGTCTGAATGCGCACAGGATAATTTAGAGCTACAGGCAAAATAAGTGAAAAATTTCGATTTTGAGGTTTTTACAAAAACGTGTTAATTGAGCACTCATCTAGCGATCCCAATGCTCCAAAAAGCAATTAAACATCTACAAGTATCTTTAGTTGTTCAGTTTCGGAGAGGAGTGCCTTTGAGTTCCTTTGTCCATGAAAATGATCTTACTTGCGCTGACTCCCGATATACGCGCGATCCCGATATACACATGTGCACAGAATTACAATATTTCAAAATATCTGCTTGGCAAAATAGTCATAAAAACATCATCTGTTATGTCTTATGTGAAAGTTTGGTCTGTTGAGGAATTATTTTAGATACACGTGGTACAGTGTTAATATATAGATTTCATTAATATCAATAAAACAATATTGGTATCACTGAAAAAAAAATATATATATTTTTCCTATAGATATTTGTGTTGACTTGGTCTGTAGCAAATTTGGTGTTATTACCAAGGATAAGAAGAAATGGTTGCTAGGTGATTTTGTTTTGGAACCTTCAGAAAACTTTAACAAATTCTTTTCTCAAAACTGACTTTGAACAGTTAATCAACTTAAAACAGCTGTAGCTCAGTATTTATTGATTTTTTTTTTCAGATTTAAACAAATCATACATCATTTTGAATTTTTAATAGAGAATGAAAATAACAATAACTCATTTTTGAAAATGTGTTCATTGCGACTCATATTGCCAGCACGGGTCACATATTTTTATTAAAATCTATCCAATAGTTATAGTTACTTCTATACAACAAATACATAATAGTAACTTGGCCAGTTTGAATTCGTTGAATAATGTCACCTTAATTGAACTTTACTCTGTTTCATGTACATTTACTCAAACAATATAATACTGAATTAAGTGTATGCTTTACTTTAAAAGCATCCAAGGAAATAATACAGTAGCCATTCGAACACAGAGATCTCAATACTAGAAATTGAACACAATACACAATAGCAGTAACATTCATTGTCATTGTTTAGTATGAATGTGTCATTTTTGAGTAAGAATTTTGAGGTGAAAATGTCCAGATGTCACACAGTTATTAAATCTAACAACTAAACACTAAATGCAACTGGAATTCTAAATGCAACTGGAAAACAGGAAGAAAAAAATGCAATCTTGAATAATTATTCATGCTGCAGTGCATGATGGGGACACCAGTATCATAAAGTTGAGTAGGTTTTTCTTAATTTTATAGCGTTGATATTTACTCTTTCATTTCTACAAGCTTAAATTGAGTAAATTGAAATCGTTTTTTTATTGTTTTATTTATTTATTTATTTGTTTGTATGCTTATTCAGGTTGAAATTCATTTGTTTTTCCTGTGCTATTTACTTCACCATAGTATCATTTTTATCAGAGTTGAAATACAACCTTTGTGACATCTAGCCCTGCTCTCCCCTTTACAATTGTAAATATATAGAGTTAGAAGTACTGAATCGGATGTGCCCCACCTTCAGATCTCCTTTTAATGGCTCTAAAATAATGTTTTGAAGTGTTTTCTGTAAAGGAGCACCGATTAATCTGTCTCAGTTCATGGCCAATTCTGTGTTATGATTTAGACTAGTGAAGCTGTTGGGATGTTTGATATATTGCCAGTAGTAAAGCTGATATACAAGCCTTTGTTACAGCTGACAGGGGAGTAGAGTTTTTACTTTTGCCCACCAAAAAAATATAGCAGAGATCAAAGGTCTCAGGCATTATAGGGAACCTTTCCGTGCTGTTAGGCCGAGTAAAGTATACTTAAGGGTATGTGCTTACACACTCAGAGCCCAGAAGGGCTATTAAGGGGGCAACGTTTCATAGTAATTTGGAAGTCTGGAGACTGGGTGCTACATAACGCAGGGAAAATGCACACACCCAAAAACTCAGTTCTTCCTCTCGCTATTTCTCTCACCCGTCCTCCTTGTGTCTGGTAATTTGATGAAACCTACATAGGCCAGTCCTCCAAGGGTCAATGGAGGTGCTCATAAGAAACACAAAGACAACAACACACTAGATAAATCAAACACCTCAGCTCTTTCCACAGCAACATTGATCTCCTCACTCGATAAGCTGAGAATGGAGGAAAATGCCTAGACTTGTTTTGAGGACACATCTCTTTTTACTGTATCTTTCATGTATACACTTGTCAAAGTATATATATATATATATATATATATATATATATATATATATATATATATATATATATATATATATATATATATATTATTATTATTATTATTTAAAAATATATTTATTGTGTTTAAAATATTTTTTTACCTGGAGAATTCATAATCTTTAATGATTTTCTATGTGGATCAAATTTGTTGATCACAGGTTGGGTGTTTTGCAACTACTAAATTAATGATACTAATATTACCTCTATATTGTGGCATTTCTCGTCCAAACTAATCCAAGAAACACTGTTGATGTATGAATGTTGGCCAGATGTGTTGAAGGGTGAATGACTCAGGGGACAGTGTTAGAAGAACCATTAGCCTACATGTTGGGGATTCATTTTCTGTTGTCGTCGGTCAGATAAATGATTGTGCGTCTCAGGTGATGAGTGGAGTGTTTTTTTTTAGAGCGGCAGCACATCACTAGTGTAGAAATGTCAATCACCCCACTTCATTAGTTTGTCACATTAAGCCAGACTGATGGCGATGGGCGTTTGTTCATGTGCGAGCGAGTAGATTTGCATGGGTGAGAGAAAATGACTGCCTACAAATGGCATGTTTGTCATCTTGCTGTCATCACTGGACACACTTTTGATACGAGTGCTTCCCATAACACAGCACCTTTCAAATCCTGGGATGGGTTATGATGTTTTTGATAACTTTTGCTTCATCCATGCAATATATGTTTACTCAAATCTATAACTTGTACTTTAATTTGGCCAATATAATGCTGATAAAAAAAAAACATTAATTAAATATAATATAAAAGATAAATAAATATGAAATTGCGTATTTAATAACAACAAATAATTAACCAATGTATTTATTACTCCCATAAAAAAATCTTAAATTATATTTGAATTAATTGACCTGGTTTAAAGGGGGGTTTAAACAGCTTTTTACACTGCTAAATACTTAGATTTCCATGCTAAACATGGACAAAGTTTCAAAAAATAAGTTGGACGTTTGAAGGAGTATTTCTGTGTCAAAAATACTCCTTACGGATTCTCACAAGGTTTCTCACAAGGAGAACGGGTTTGTGTGACGTCAAATGGGGCGGAATTCCCTCGTATGGCCATTTCCGGAAGAGTGCGCACGCGACCAGAGCGAGAGTGCAAATGCATGCCCATAAATGCGCTTTGCTTGGCTTTAGGTAGGCTGGCTGCACTGCAGTCACAGGACTTCACAAAATCAATGTCCCTGATGGAGCAGTCTCAACGATAAAGTCACGGTCGTGCATTGGAAGCAGGCGTTGAGTAAAACTGCTTCAAATCTCTGTGTGTTGTTGGCTATTGTCGCGTACACATCAGCAAACAACATGATCGTGTTTAGTTAATTTATCAGCTCTTTGGCTCCGCCCACAGGATACGCCTCCAGCTGCTTGGTTTTATTCGGAAGGACTCTGTACAGCGTAGGCCTATCTTTCTTTTATAAATATAATAAAACAAAAGACTTTTTGTGGATGATATGTATGAGATATGAAGGATGCAATACTTCTCTATAGGTACTCAAGATTGACATGAGATTGACTAAAACTGAGTGTTTATTTGTGCACCAAGACAGATACAGCTCTGAATGTCCTAGGTCTGTGTTCCAATTCTAAGTCCTATTTGACATATCAACTAAGTGAGTGTAGAAAAGCTCCCCACCAAATCATCCGTCTATTTGGGAAAGATCCCTGGCTCCATCTCCTAGGAAACAAGGAAGGATCTTGTAATTGCTTTCATTTTTGGAGAGGAGGGAAAGCACTCCCTTATACTTTTGTAAATTGAATCGGCGCAGATGAGCAACTGGGGTTACTCCTTCTCTATCTTTCAGGTAATTTACCAAATTACTCAAGCCACTTTCTCCAGAAGATCATGACATTGTCACTCCCCATCTTTCATGTCCTTGGGAACATAATTCATTCTGTTTTAGTGGAAAAAAAGAAGACCAAGATACTTTTGCCGTATAAGAACCTTTTCAAAATGACATTTTGTAAAATACTTCTCTACAGAGATCACAGTCCAAACTATAATATGGTGTGTTCTCATCTTCATACAAGTCATAAAAGGAGTTTGGAGAAAGAAAGGTTGCCGTCTAACCTAAACTTAGTTGTTCTGGTTGTTGTCGAAGACCTGTTAAATGGGGTGAATTTAGTGACCGTTTTATATTGTGACAGGTGGGATTGTGAAATGTCCTCCATGATCATCACATTGAGAGTTTCTTTAGTTGCCAGTTGTCAAAACCCTGATATCTGCAATAATTGTCCTCAAACTGAGTTTATTGAAAAATGTCCAAACACTGATACATAATGCATATAACCACAGATGCTGTACATCAGGGTTATTCAAATCTTGCCCTGGAGGGCCATTGCACTGCAGATTTTAGCTCCAACCCTGATCAAACTCACCTACCTGTGATTTTCTAATGATCCTGAAGACATTAATTAGCATGTTCAGGTGTGTTTGAGGGTTAGAGCTAAACTCTGCAGGACAGTGGTTCTCATGGGACAGATTTGAGGATACCTGCTGTACATACAACCCCCTACACACGTTTGGCCTATATATCTAAACTGCCTTTCTGTCATTTTCTTATTCCAGTAATCCAGGCAGCCTCCCGTTCTCATTTATTTTTTATTTTATTTTTTTTGTGCCTCAACCAATTGGCACGTTTTTCTTCTCATTTTGACTATTAGAAATTCCTTGCAAAATTCAAAAAGTGCTGTGAGTGCAGTTCTGGCTGCAGGTTTTGGTGACATAAAGCACTTAGAAAGCAGAACGTCAGGTGATGATGTGGGTGAGACGGGCACATCGGATTCTAATTTCATATTGAAAACTATCAAAAGTAAGCTCAGCGAAAGAAAGAAATTTGTGTTTTCATGATATTTTGGAATTGTCTGGGTTTTTTTTTTTTTTTGACATACGTAATCAGACATGAACATTGAGTTGCCAGAACACCATGACATTGCACTTTGTCTGGTTATAAGCGCAATCGGTGTAAGATGTTACCCGTCACCTGAACTTGCATGCTTTATTTTCTCATACACTCTTCCCTTTCATTCTGACCCACTAAAAGTGTCATTTGACCATGATTTTTCTCTCTTTTGTCTCTGAGGTAGGTTTCATTGAAGGCGTTCCAATGAAGAAATTAATGTGTTCTAATCTCATCCCCCACCCACCCCTTTGGGGACCCCTATCACCCCCCTTTTTTGGCGGTTTGCTTTGTGCGGCAGTGCAGACAAAAGCACTGTCATGCAACACAAAGATTTAGCGAGATGGACCAAATGTAACGCAAACAGGGCTAAGGGCCTTAACCATGCCTGTCATAAAGATAGAGCACTGGAACAACCAGACGAGGACAGGTTCACAATTACTAAATACACATACAAACCTGTGAATGAGACCCATTTAATGTCATCATCACAATTCAGTTCAAAGCCACAAAGTAATGATGAAACAGCCACTGAGTTTGTGTTTGTGCGGTGTAAATCACAAGCTGCCTGTTGCCATGGCAATTCATAAAGCCTAGTATGACGATGCTTTCTGATTGCAGTATTGAAAACAAGGAATAAAAAATACTGGCTCTTTATATTACAGAATTACATTGCAGTGCATGCATCAGTTTTGTGTTGCTTTTTTTAAATGAATGTATTCATTTTTAAGAGCTTTTGTGTCTATTTGATGCCATAATAATATTATACACATATGTTTTATTTTTTATTGATTATATTATGATATAATAAAAATATGATTTTAGAATATGCAATTTTGTTACATTCTTAATCGGTATACAGTAGAACAATGTTTATTTATTGAAAAAATACTATATTAATTTGTATTGTATATATTTGTATTATTATTACATTTTATATATATATATATATTATTATTATTATTTAAATTATATCTTTAAATAGCACAACCGAATGTTCTGTTTGTGCAAAACATAAATGCATTTTATAGTATAGTATTGAAACAAGAGATTAAAAAACCCTCATGAAGACATGACATACCCCTGTCTAAAGATATGACATAATATATCACTTTCTGTTAGAGTTTTGAAAGGTCAACGCTGAAAGGCTTTTGCTAGATATGAATTGGATATATTTTTGAGAGTTTATTAAAAAAAAATGTCAAAAGAATTAGATTATATGTACAGAGCCATGCACTTGGAGGAGGAGAGAGGCTGAGAAAAATCATCAGTGCTTATTAGAATCGACAAGACTTTCAACCCAGTCTCTGAAGCCGTTTCAATTTCTGTGTAGCAGCAGGCTATTTCTGTTTAATACAGATTCCCTTCCAGAATGTGTGAAATAACCTCTTATTTGAAAAAAAAAGAAAAAAAGAAATCCGTACTAGCTCTGCTTCAGTTCAGGGAAGTCTTGGGCAGATGCTCAGCGGTTGTTATTTCTAGCAGTGTTATGTTGAAACGGCATATTTTACATGACACAACCCCTGCTTTGTTTCTGCTGAAGGGGATTGTTAGAGCAGTGCTCTGTAGTATTTTAATGGAATGATCACTTCTTTGTTTCTTTTTTTTTAACCCTGTTGGCTTTGTAGAAAAGCTGGGGTTTATACTGTAAACCTTACATTACGTTATAGCTTAAGCTGCATTTTTGGTGTCCAGAATCCCCAAAGAGCAGTAAAACAAAGTAAAATCGCTGACTTTCTTGTTTATTTTTGTTCAATCGTTTTGTCCTTTTCTCTTCTGTCTTGCTAGTATATTTGGGTAATTTGGTCTGGTGTGACTTTTGGTACAATAAGCGGTGATACATTATTTATCAGCCCCGCAACGTGTCCTATGTCCTATGTTCCGCCACATCTTTTGATCGCAATGAGCTACTTTGAGAGGTCTAACACACTCGGCTTCAATCAGCAGGGAGGTGTGGTGGCTCAGATAAGCCCTTCCCGCTCCTTTCCATTCTGCATGGTCAGGCCATTTCACTTTGTCCCTCCGTCAGCTGACACAAATCACACCTCAGGCACTGTTTGAGATACTGATTTATTGTTGACCTTTAGTTTTTAAATGTCTCCATTCTCTTTCGAAAGTGAGCAGAAGCGTCGACCACCACAGTTACCAATAACAAACTGTGTGAGATATGTCACGTTTAATTCACCATCGCGTGTGATGAATTGTGTACCGGGGTGGGGATGTTGTTATCAGATTGCAGCTTGTTAAACAGTTGATTAGGCATAGAAGCAACTGCCGCATATTAGCTGGATTCGCTCACAGTATTCTGGATGTGTGCAGGCTGAGGTGTGTGTTTTAGATGTGGCCTCTGTTCCTGATCGGATGTCTCAGCCATGCCATGTCTAAAAGATAGCTGTCAGAAGAACTGCCAGATTATTGTACTGAAGGTTTTGGAAACCTCTGTGAGAGTGTTTAAAAAGGCAATCCTAATCACCTAAGCCCCAAATTCAATTATTCCAGATGGAAGACATTTTGCGATCTCTGATGGCTCGAATTGACTTTTGGGCAATTTCCTCAGTGGACGGCTCCGTGCTGTGGCATTAAACCAAAGGCTTAGACCCACTGTATACTTTTTTTTTTTTTTTCAAAAACAGGAGGAAAGACCGGTACAATGCTCTCATTCAACCCATCTCATATGACATTCCCGCTTGAGGACGTCTCTGTTCAAGCACACACTCCACAGATTTTTAAATACATTCTTACCTGAAAATTTTCATAACACATCAGGTTTTTTTCTGTACCTCAGAGACATGACTTGTACTCTCTTTTTTTTCTTTATGCAAGCATTAAAAAGAGGTTTCCTCGCCAGCAATCCTTGATATGCATGTACTGACCTTCCTTACTCTGGGCATGTGATTTGCACATTCCCCAAAGAGAATGCCCCAAACCTGTCCTTCAACGATGGCATTTACGTCACATGTATCCAGAGCTCTGGCTTCAATTGTGATGCTCTCTATGGTATGTGTGCACTTTGTGTGTCTCTATCTGAACGTAACTATACCTGTCATCTTATAACTAATAGGGCTGTCTGTTTATGCAAATTTTGTACAATTAAAATAATGCATGAAAAAAGCTAATATAACACACACACGCGCACACACACACTTGTGCACGCACGCACGCCGCGCACACACACACACACACACACACACACATACAAATTAAATAAATATTCATTGTGTAAATCCATAATATTGGATTTTGGTTGTTGTGAACTGTAGGTCATGGGCTTCTGTTAAATGAAGTGGGGTTTTTTTGTGTTTTTTTATTTTTTATTTTATTCTAAAACAATTTTTGTAATGGATTTTCAATTGTTAGCTTGTTAGGTTTTGTTAGCTACAATAATGGAAAAAATAAATAAATAAATTAACCAATTGTCAACCGTAAATAATATGCATCAAACATGAGGGAAAATCAATGAAATATAACATTTCAAATAAAGGCAAGTTTCAACTTTGGAAATTATAGATCTTTGTTTAAGAATTGGTTCACTCAAAAAATTCTGTCATTACTCACTTTTCATGTTACAGTCAGTGCCACTCACAGAAGAAAAAGAAAAAAAATTCTAAATGTGGAAATAAATTGCCTAATGAAATGTTTAATACTAATAAAAGCCTTTATTGGGTAGGGTTATTGGTAGGTGTAGGGAGGGCTTTTATTGTCCCATTAAGGTGGCATCCATTTAATAATTGTAATTAATATAATCATTTACACTCAATGTTGTTATTGCATCCTGTTCATGTACAACAATACTAATGTACAACCGCTACTTTAATATGGTGTTGAATATATAAACTTAGTATGCTATTTAACATAGTAAATAACATCTACAGCTATTTGCACTTATAGTGTAAATATCATCTATCGCTAATAAAATGTTATTTTCACTTAGTGTAAATATAATCTATTTGCTATTTACACTTGGTGTAACTAGCATCTATCACTATTTGCACTTAGTGTAAATAGCAATTATCATTAAGGAAATATGCTATTGTGGTGAATACCTGAACACTGTGTTTTCTTTTCTGGTTCTCATATTTTCCTTCATGCAGACAAAACAAACATCATTTAAATGTCTTTAGAGAAATAAAACTGAGCATTTATCTTTTCTAATGGGATCTGTTGAACCCTCACTTGAGATTGTGTGACTTGAACGTGTATGTGTGGTCTGTGTTTTCAGCCAAGCAAGTTGCTGTTTCCAGCTAAAGTTCCTGAGTAGGTGTGCGTCTGGCAATCTGTATCACCTTGAGGATTCACCATCACTGAGATTTAATCTACATATCCGCCTTCACTGTGGAAAAAAGGTTCATGAGAAGTTCACGCGTACACAATTTCCTCTAGCTTCCTCTAGGTAAAAGGCTTGTGCTCTAAGTTGTTGTTTAATGTCATATTAATATTAATTTTGTAGAAATGTCTTTTTGAGTTAAGAACATCTGAGCTCTGCTCGGACTGGGAAGTTTGGGTAGACATTGAACCCCTGATGCCCTCTAGTCTCTCAGAGTATGAACAAAGACAGAACTCCAGAGACTATAACAGCTCCTCAGGAGCTGCCATCTTGGACAAGTGTGAAAATCTAATAGTGGAACGCTGTGCCTTGCAGAGTTGTGTGTGCGAGTGTGTGCCTAGTGTTTGCACGTCTGTTTGTTTGCATACCCGCTGTACTCCTGTGACCGAGATGAAGCAACAGCTTGTCATCTTTCTGTCATGGAGCAGAGCTTTTTTTGGCCGGAATAAAAAGCAGGGCTTGGTGGGACGTCTAGGCACTGCCACCAGTAGACAGGCAAATGGAGCGGCGGTTTATGAGCATTCTACATGTTGTGGGCATGCATTGAGATCAGGCATAATGGGACGGTAGGTGGGCATTGGGCACTTGAACTCCCACAGTGTCTGGGCAGTATGTGGCGCTCCGCTAAACCCATTAAAAGGCTGATGATGACCAGCTTCGTGCCTGTGCTCTTAACAACAGTTTCACTTCAACATTTCCCAGCTCATTATCAATGATTCCTTCACGTACTTTATGCAAAATAATTCCTTGTGTCAAAGAGCAAGAGAAATCGGAATTGAGTTTTGAATTCTCTGTTAAAACGATCCTTTGAATTCTGCCTTTTTGAAATATCTACATTGTACCCTATTGCTCTGAATGAATTCTTCTAAATGATCCGCAGTGGGCCATTGGGTCAGTGAAGAGAATTTAACCTGTAACCTAAGTCACTCTGAATATTGAATAATTATGTCCTATTTTGATGGATCATGTGAAGTTTTCAGAATGACTCCCTGTAGTCATTATAATTTGCTCTCAAATTTGGGTTGTTTTATGATTTTTTTTCTTCATAGTAGACATTACTGTATATGTATGAAAAGCTTTACAAATCACGGGGGGAAAAGAAGCTTCAACTAGTCTTTTCTAAAGAAAATGTGAGAGGTGCTTACTATATGTAAAATTCACCACTGCAATGCACTTGGGTAGTTGTTAGCATATTGCAGGGGTGTCCAAACTTTGTTTAAAGAGCGCCAGATTTGATATTGTGGACATGCCTGGGGATTGGATACTACTCTTCTATAAATAATTTTAGCCTACATGTTTTGTCTCTTGGAAATGCACATTTGACAGTAGTAGTAGCTTGAGTTGGGACGCATATGTAAATTTATTTCATTGACACAAAACAGTAACAAATTTAACAACCTCATTTTTAAATGGTAAATTTTACCTAGTTAGAACTCTACTCTTATTAAAACGAACCATTGGTTTCTGCAATTTGCCCTATGTTTCATTACTTCTTTAATATTTATTACGTCTATATTAAAGTGATAGCTCACCCAAAAGTGAAAATTTTATGTTTATTTGCTTACCCCCAGGGCATTTAAGATGTGGGTGTCTTTGTTTCTTCAGCAGAACACAAATGAAGATTTTTAACTCCAACCATTGCAGTGTGCCGGTCGTATAATGCATGTCAATAGGAACAGTTTAGAGTATGAGAGCTATGAGAGTATAAAAACATAGACATACAAATCTATATTAAACCCTGCGGCAAGTGACGATACATTGATGTCTTAAGACACGAAACGATCGGTTTGTGTGAGAAACCCAACAGTATTTATAGCATTTTTTACCTCAAATACAATACTAAGTACATAAGTGTAGTCAAATACACGATATGGCGTAGAGATACGTGCAAGAGATCACTTCCGCCGCTTGTATCGCATTGAGATATCATGTACATTTGACCTCACTCGTCAGAAGTGATGGCGCGCTTGCGGCTTTTGTACGTAGTGTTGTATTTGTGGTAAAAAGTACTGTTCGGTCGTTTCGTTTCTTAAGACATTAATGTATCGTCACGAGCCACAGGGTTTAATATGGATTTGTATGTCTATTTTTTTTTTACTCCCATAGCTCTCATGCTTTAAACTTCAGTTTAATACTCTAAATTTTAATAGTCGCGTAAGGGCTTTTAGAAAATAAAACTAATCTTCCAGGATGGGGGAATGTTATAGTTAATTATGAAAACAACAACATGGCTGTATATCTAACACTGGGAAATTCTTGAGAAATGTTGAAGGTTTTGCTCTCTTTTCTGTTGTTGTCATGTAAAGAACGACACTCATTTACTGGCATATATGGCTGCAATTTGTTAAATGGGAAGAACAAAAAAAATTAAGGATTTAAACAAAAAATTTTAACCCAGGACTCAAAAATAATGATTGACAACTGACAGTGTAAATATTTATTTGTAAATACTATTGTATATACATATAAAATATAAATATTTGTCAAAATAAACATATTTCATATTTAAAAATAAATATTTATTTTTAAAAAGTTGCAAATTTTGTGTGCAAATATAAACCAGGATTTTCTGATAATGACCTCAATAGCAAGTTGGTATGGATTCCATAAAACTGATGCAAGGATGTGAATTTTCAAATCTTACCTTTGCGTATATTAATCATGTTATTGATTAGTCCCCACCACTTTTTAGAGGAAAAAATGATGTGCATTATGAAACATGAAAAGGAACAAAACTATTTAAAAATAAAATCTGTTAGTTTGTTATTTGTCCAGCAATTAAGCTATATTTGTCAACCTGAAAAATAGACAGAGAATTTAAAAATAAATGTATATAAAGTCTTTAGTACTCCAATAATAGGAATAATTCCTTCAGTTCCAACTGATAGAAAGTCTGCACGCGACAGGGCCTTAGTTATTATAGGATGCTTTGATCTTCAGCTCAAGGTTTAGCTCAATCTAGGTCTGCACGGGGTCCAACCCCACATCATTCAAATGTCTATCTTTATTCTATGTACTGCCCACGTGAGCGTCATTGAAGGCCACTCAATTTTTGTCTCTGATGTACAATCTTTTTTTGACATTTGAGTCAATTAATTGAGAATGAAGCTCGGTATGGGGCAATGACTCTTCATTGGTAGCACTTGACATTTTCCTGGAGATGGCTCACATTTCATCTTGCTCAGATTTTGGGATTCTCTTTCATTCTCAGTTATTATTATTAGTATTATCACCCCCAGACTTCAGCCATAAATATACTCTTTGTCTAGAGCTTTAAATGCCGTTTTCAATGTTTTCTGCTAATGTTTATATGAAAAGTGAGAGAAAACAGCATGTATTAATGAGGCTTCGACCTCACAACTCTTGCTTACTGCATATTAAAAGCAGACAACTTCACCTCTCCTGTTCATTTACCATCATGTTTTTCACCCTGTACCCACTACCCAAACCACATGTCTGACTTTAAATGGACTCTGGAGGACTTTGGCTCACTGTATAAGTACCCATGGCGTCACATGTCAGGCCAGCATTACCACATATGCACAGATGCAGCTGCTTGAAGAGAAGGTTAGCAATTAGGAGCAAATGGTGAGGCACTTTAATACGAATCTGCATTATCGCTGACAAAAACTGCAGTAATTGGGGGTAATTAGTTCAATGAAATTTGGATCAATAAATATTGCACAGATTTGAATGCGGGGCTCCACGAGCAGATGGTATGCCCAGGCATGAACACGGTGCAGCTGGGTGTTGAAGCCGCAACCTTTCCTTGTGTATAAGCAGCCATATATTTAGCACGGTGATTAGCTTCTTTCTGTACGAATGAACAAAGAAATTAATCGGTAGGACCTGATTTACTTCCACCTGTAGTAAAATGAACACATTAACGACGGCATAATTTAATCAGAATGGCAAATAAAAAACAAACAAGTAAAACCGCTCGACTTTAAGAATGCAGTTAGCTCCCTCAAAACCTCCCACTGCGAAAATGATTCAGAAGAGCCTTCTTTGCTCGACAAGTTAATAATATATTGCAATTTGTTAATTAAGGGCAAAATGCATGGGAGTTTGGGTGTTTTCCCAACACAAATTAATCATTGAAATGAACAGAGAGAGGCCTCACGCTCGTTTGCGCCAGCCGTAATGAAATAAAGGAAGCCTGCTGTTTGATGGGCTGTTTTGGGAGAGCGAGCCGTGTCTTTGCCGAAAGAAGAAATCAATAGCTGGTTGGGCGGTGATGCCCTGACTCCTTTGTCAAGTGCTCCACACGCTGTATCCTTTCACGTGCACTGGGTTCCACTCTACACCTCCTATCTGATCAGATTTATTTTTCTAGCACCTGAATGTGTGCCATAGACACCAGAGTGACTTGTGAGTGCTGGCTACATTATTGACAGCATGTCTCATTAACTAAGAAAGGCATGGAGGATTCAGACTCATTATAGATAGTGAACGTTCGTTTTTCCACTTCTTTCGTAAGGTCCATCTCTTTCTTCTCTTACAGAGAGTGAGGGAGAGAAAGAGGGTGCGAGAGAGAAATTTTCAAAGTAGGAATGATGCGAGGCCCATGCTGGGTTAGCCAGCAGGAGGCGGTCTCTGAACTCGCAGCCAGTGAGAACTGATAAACACTTCCCAAAGACTGTTTTTGTCCAGCCCAAACTTTTGGGCTTCAGGAATAAAAGAGAGGGAGTGAGCAAATGACAGAAGAAAGGGAAAATTTCCTCTGTGCAAAAAGAAAGCATTAATGACAGTGAGGTGTCTGAGTGCTCGAGGATTCATAATGAATTTCACAGTGTATTACAACACCCCATCTTTTACAGGTTTTCTCAATGGCCAATGTAATATTAATAAATAGTACAAGAAACAAACACTGTAGACAAAAATAAATACATACAAAATAAAATTAAGTAGAATCAAAATAGAAGCAAATAGCCAGAAAGCTTCTGTATTTTATATCACAGTAACATTACTGTAAAACTCACTACAGTAGTTTTATGCATACTGTAAAATAAAGTACAGCATTATACTGCATTTTTACTGTTATGTAGTCAATAACACAAGTTTTTGCTTTACATAAACAGGTTTATTCCGGTTTCATCTTTTACATTTTTTGGCTGAACTTCAATAGAATATACAGATTTGCCAGCATATTAACCATATTTCATCAATGAACAAAATACCAGTAAAATCATTGCAACACATTGTGCTAGTGGAGAATAACTGTTGGAATTATAAAAATAAAAGTTTGAAGGGTTAAAGTACTTAAGTAGTAGCATTATACCACAATAACCAGTGAATACACATCGTCTTAAAACATTCAAAACCACATGCTGTAAAGAAAAAGTCTTTATTGTGACTTCTCTTCCCGCCTGTCTGCCGGGAAGATGGTCAAGCCTGTCTGCCAGTGCCTCTGTGCGAGGAAAATGCTAGTTAGCTCAGCTTAAATGAGAAATGAGCACCCATTCTGATGTTCTTACAGATATTTATTAACTTGCAAACGTATTTATACCTTGTAAACAACGTTTGTTTAAAACAAATAAGGCGATTACGTGTGTTTTTAACCTCTAGAAGTAAAAAAAAAAAAACTTGAACAGTGCCAAATAGACTCAAATAACTGTCGATATTTATCATTCAGGAAAGTGTTATACATCATTATAATCTGTTAAGTTTCTACTTTTATTTGTATGAAGTCACAATAAAAGCAAAATGTTGTGCTTTTTGCAAAATAAAGAAAACAAACATGATGCGTGATCTGCAGTCAATGAAGTTAATTCAGATAGTCTTCAGAAAATGACCTTTACAGGTCATTCCGGGTTCCAGCCGGGTCATAAAAGTCTTAAAATGTTCTTTCTGGGGAATATTTTGTGTTTTGATACACTTACGCAGTGATAAAACTACAAATCCCGTGATAAATGCAATACCTGCCCCCGCAATACGTCTACATTTCATAACATTGTATTTTGTTGGACAGAATGAGGTAGACAATGCATTATTTTATATTATTCTATACAGTGATAAAGTCTGCACTCAATCAGCGCTGCATACTTTATTATAATGAAAGTAGTGAAGGTTTGAAAAACTTAATTTAATCTTGATGCAATCGTGTTTATTGTCATGGTTTCATCAGTCAAAGCAGTTCTATCTTCTGTGTATTCAGCCTACAGCGCTAGCTTCACATTAGGGTTGTGCCGATGGACGATATCATCGTCCATCGTGATGGCTGACCAACATCACGATGGAGCGCCACCATCGTGATGCCACGCCCCTCGCTAGTGCGACACACACTAATCCTCTTCTATAGTTAAACTAAAAACTTTGCAGGGATTGCTCTGTAAATTAAATTGAGAGTATAACTAAAGCATATATGCTATTTTAAATACTGTCTATGACAGATATATATATATATATATATACATCCTACATTTTTAAATAATCCATTTCATAATCATGCATGTTTATTTTAGCACTTCTGTCAGTGAAACAACACACTACAGCCTGTAAAACATTTAAAAGATTATCAGGTAATAATAGTAACATAAAGATTAAGACAATTAAATATTAGTTTAAAAAAAATGTTTTATTTCCCCACAAAGATGCGTCAGCTTTGAGATGAATGTGGGACACGAGCTGGAGACACCTTTTCGAATATCTTTGTCTTAATGTTTTCTCCTGATGTTGCAAAGCAACACGTGTTGTAAAACGTCTGAAGAGCGAATTTTATCTTCCACAGGGTCAAGACATTTATGTTTGATTATGCACTGCCAGAGAAAACAAAATTAAAATCGGGTGTGTGTGTGTGTGTCCACTTGAATTGCGCTATTCAAATAAACTTGACGCGGCAAGTCTAATAAGAACAAACTGTGTTAAATAAAATTGTAAGTAAAAAGGTATTCGTCCTACATTGTTTTTTTATACTTCACCACAGTAAAGCATGTGAATGGTTAGGCTATAATAGACTTAATTATAAGCAAACGAAAGGAAGAAACGTTTACAATTCCCTGCGAAAATGAGTGTGACGTGAGTGAAGATTTATGAAAAGAAACGTGATGTCCAGTGGGATAAAATGGCCTAACTGTTAGCCTTTTGGTTATGCCTATTGTTAAAGTTTGCGGAAATCGGAAAATCGGTAGGCCTACAAACATATATGAAAAGCTGGCAAATCTTTAATTGGGCTCAGCCTCCCTCGCTCATTCGGCATGAATCCATATGTTTTCATGGCTGCGATGTAACTGCGAATTTATTTCCTTTGAAAACAATTCTTTGTGCTTCTGTCCTGTGGTAATATATTCACGTAAAACACCATTCACATACAAAACACGGGGATAATAACGAAATTATAGTTGTAAATAGAAAATAGTATTTATGTAAGGAGGTATATTAAAATAAAAAGTGCACAACTCTTTACTTTGTTCCCTCACGGTGAGTCCTTTCCCGGGTGAGTCCTTATTTGGGTTAGCAAAATAACGAAATAGAAAATAGTATTCATGTAAAGAGATAGTAAAATACAGATATAGTAAATTATATTTTTTTATTTAAAAAAAAAAACGATATCATCGTCCATCGCGATGTTTTGCTGTAAACATCGTCAACTGCCAATTTAGGGGACATCGCCCAACCCTACTTCACATTAGGGCTAACTATTACTTCTCCGAGGCAAATGTGGTGTTTCTGCTGGAGGGCGCCCTCTGGCTTCAGTATGAACAAAACTTTTGGAAAGCAAATAAGTAAAATAATACTGCTCTCTAAATAAATTGATATGGCAATCCATATGTTTTTCTTCAATTTTGCTCATATTTCATATTAAATACATAGACTTTAGGGAATTAATAAAACAGATAAAAGCACAATTTCACAATAGTATTTATTTATTTTTATTTTTTTACAATTAATCCTTAGACCTTTCTAATGAATTTTAGTCAGGCAGCTTGCATATTAACAGGTAACCCTGCCGTTTTTTTTTTTTTGTAAAATAAGTTTTCTGTAAAATATATATATATTTCAGAATTTCTTTGATTTGAATATTTTTTTGGTAATGCATCGTGTTGGTCTTAAATTTCAGTCTTTATGGTCTTAAAATGTCTTAAAAAGGTCTTAAATTTGACTTACTGAAACCTGAAAGAAACCTGTAATACTTATCACACAAACATGAGACATGTCTAAAGAAACGTTAAAATGTCACATTTTAAATCATGTAAATCAAAACGAAAACAAATATTCTCTGTATATTTAATCTGTGTGAAAAGAGAGAGATTGTTGTAAGTTGTTCGCGAGCCTCTTCATCAGTGTTAATGCTGCCACGCCCACAGAGCGCGCGTTCTTTTGAGATTCAAATCTGATGTGATCCATGAGAGTATAGTCAACGCCCACAACAACTCAAATAAACACATCAACACACACTGAAAAAAGATTTTCATTCATCCAATTAAAAAAATTTAGGGTAATGGTTCACATCTATATTTTATAACTTGAGCCAATGAAAAATAAATAACTTGCCCTAAACAATATTTTCTATGTCTTTGTAAACTAATTTATATAATTTGGCACAAAGTATATTATCTTGTTGAAGAAAGTAAATTAATTTAAATTAGATTTTTGATCTAAACAAAAAGATATAGATTTAATTAAACAGTTGTTTTTCATTTAAGAAATATGTATTATAATTTATTTGCTTTATCCAATCAAAAATATATAGATTTAATTAAACAATTATTTTTCTTTTTTTTTAAATACTAGTTTATAGAAATTATTTAAACAAATAAAAAGAAACAGATTTAATAACACATGGTTTCCCATTAAGGAACATTTAATCTCATTAAAATGAATCAAAAACACAATTTTCAAGACATCTATATTTATTAACTTTTCCTTCCACACATCCACAATTTCAGTATTTAAGGGTCACATATTTAGGCAAACATTGCCCTTAGAAAACCGCCTTAAATTGGGAACAATGCAGTGCATTAGAACTGCAGCTGCAGAAAGCATCTCATGATCTCTATCCTCATTGTGGGAGTGCAGAATTATTAGGCAAATGAGTATTTTGACCACATCATCCTCGTTATGCATGTTGTCTTACTCCAAGCTGTATAGGCTGGAAAGCCTACAACCAATTAAGCATATTAGGTGATGTGCATCTCTGTAATGAGAAGGGGTGTGGTCTAATGACATCAACACCCTATATCAGGTGTGCATAATTATTAGGCAACTTCCTTTCCTTTGGCAAAATGGGTCAAAAGAAGGACTTGACAGGCTCAGAAAGTCAAAAATAGTGAGATATATTGCAGAGGGATGCAGCAGTCTTAAAATAGCCAAGCTTCTGAAGCGTGATCATCGAACAATCAAGCGTTTCATTCAAAATAGTCAACAGGGTCGCAAGAAGCGTGTGGAAAAACCAAGGCGCAAAATATCTGCCCGTGAACTGAGAAAAGTCAAGCGTGCAGCTGCCAAGATGCCACTTGCCACCAGTTTGGCCACATTTCAGAGCGGCAACATCACTGGACTGCCCAAAAGCACAAGGTGTGCAATACTCAGAGACATGGCCAAGGTAAGAAAGGCAGAAAGTCGACCACCACTGAACAAGACACACAAGCTGAAACGTCAAGACTGGGCCAAGAAATATCTCAAGACTGATTTTTCTAAGGTTTTATGGACTGATGAAATGAGAGTGAGTCTTGATGGGCCAGATGGATGGGCCCGTGGCTGGATTGGTAAAGGGCAGAGAGCTCCAGTCCGACTCAGACGCCAGCAAGGAGTTCTGCTTTGGGCTGGTATCATCAAAGATGAGCTTGTGGGGCCTTTTCGGGTTGAGGATGGAGTCAAGCTCAACTCCCAGTCCTACTGCCAGTTTCTGGAAGACACCTTATTCAAGCAGTGGTACAGGAAGAAGTCTGCATCCTTCAAGAAAAACATGATTTTCATGCAGGACAACGCTCCATCACACGCGTCCAAGTACTCCACAGCGTGGCTGGCAAGAAAGGGTATAAAAGAAGAAAATCTAATGATATGGGCTCCTTGTTCACCTGATCTGAACCCCATTGAGAACCTGTGGTCCATCATCAAATGTGCGATTTACAAGGAGGGAAAACAGTACACCTCTCTGAACAGTGTCTAGGAGGCTGTGGTTGCTGCTGCACGCAATGTTGATGGTGAACAGATCAAAACACTGACAGAATCCATGGATGGCAGGCTTTTGAGTGTCCTTGCAAAGAAAGGTGGCTATATTGGTCACTGATTTGTTTTTGTTTGGTTTTTGAATGTCAGAAATGTATATTTGTGAATGTTGAGATGTTATATTGGTTTCACTGGTAAAAATAAATAATTGAAATGGGTATAAATTAGTTTTTTGTTAAGTTGCCTAATAATTATGCACAGTAATAGTCACCTGCACACACAGATATCCCCATAAAATAGCTCAAACTAAAAACTACTTCCTAATAAACTACAAAAATATTCAGCTTTGATATAAATGCGTTTTTTGTGTTCATTGAGAACATGGTGGTTGTTCAATAATAAAATTAATCCTCAAAAATACAACTTGCCTAATAATTCTGCACTCCTGTATTGTAGGATGCTACAAATGTTATCCAACTGTAAGAACAAATATTGTTAAAGTCAGGAATTAGAACGTCCCAGATTGCTCAGAACCTCTTGTCCCTCGAAGTATGATGCCAATTTCTATGGGTACAGCTTGTGCATCTCTGATGACTAAGATGGCTATGGTTTCCTGTTCGAGAATTTGTTCAGCCCCTTCCTTCTCGGAAACCTGGAAAATAATATAGGAGGGGGGTCTTAATACAATTATTATAAAAATTTTCATGGATACAAACATGCACACATAAAGGGCTTGCAAAATTTCAAAATCCCTAGTAGCCCTTTGGGTAAGCACTCTTGAGATTTTGGTAGCCCAAAAGGAATTTAATTAGCCAGCTCAAAAAAAATAAAAAAGACCTTTTCTTTTTTTACTTGGAAAAATTGGACTGGAGTCAAAATAATCAAAAACACAAACATCTGAATTTGGTTCTAACTGAACTTTCTATGAACTTCTATCCTGACCTGTCTTTTTTTGGATAATCAGAACTGAAATAATGGTGTAAATTCATGTGCCTCTTCACATTTTCATAGACACTCTCTGACAGCGTTGCATCATGTGCACCTGCAAAATATCATTGCCTATGATTTCCGATAAAATGTTGTCAACTAACTAGTGATATCATCACAAGAACTTTTGAGGAATATGCAACGTAGTTTAGACAATATTTTTTGTCATATGTATTATAACTAGGGCCGGGACTTTAACGCGTTAATTAAGATTAATTAATTGTGTGACTTTAACGCGTTAATTAAGATTAATTACGAAAAAAAATAGATAACAATTTTAACTTATTTTTGCACCGCAGAACGTTTTTTTAATGAATGAGTTTGACGGACCGATTATACTGGAACACCAACTAGCGTTCTTGACTTCTGAACACAACAAACCACAGTGAACATGAACGAAGAAGCTGACGAGACAGCTTTGCTTGGCCCCGTGGATGGGACATTTTGTTTTAAAAAACGAAAGGATGGAAGCGTCGACAAGAGCATGGTTGTGTGGAAGCTATGCAACAAGGAATTTGCGCATCACCGCAGCACATCGAGCCTCAAATATCACCTCAACGCAAAACGCTGGACATAAATAAATAAACAAAATTTTGTTGATTAAGCTTATGTATTAGTCATTATTCTTTTTCACATGGTATACTAAAAATCCATGTGAAAAAAATTACTTCTCACTGTTCCCAGGTCAAATATTTATATGCAATTAAAATGCGATTAATTTCGATTAATTAATTACAAAGCCTCTAATTAATTAGATTAATTTTTTTAATCGAGTCCCGGCCCTAATTATAACAGTTCACCCAAAAATGAATATTTGTTTTTCTGCTTACCCCCAGGACATCCAAAATGTAGGTGTGTTTGTTTCTTCAGTAGATAACAAGTTAAGATTTTTAACTTCAACCGTTGCAGTCTGTCAGTCGTATAATGCATGTCAATGGAGTGTAATTGAGTGTAAAAAAAACAAAACATGCACAAACAATTTCATTTTAAACCCTGCGGCTCATGACGACAGATTGATGTCTTAAGACACCAAACTATTGGCTTGTGTGAGAAGTATTTATATATTTTTTTACCTCAAATACAAACACTATGTACACCAGCGTTCACTGCACGATGACTTCCGGTAAGTGAGGTCAAATGTACACGACATGGCATAGAGATACAGGTGAGACATCACTTCCGCTGCTTGTATGCCATTGAGATACACCATATCCTGTATTTTGACCTCACCCAGCGGAATAGATTGCACACTCGCGGCTGTGGACATAGTGTTGTATTTGAGGTATAAAAAAAATTATATAAATACGGTTCAGTTTCTCACACAAACTGATCGTTTCGTATCTTAAGACATCAATGTGTCATCACGAGCCGCAGGGTTTAAAATTAAGTTGTTTGTGTATGTTTTTTTTTTTACACTCCATTGACATGGATTATACGACTGGCACAGAACAACGGTTGGAGTTAAAAATCTTCATTTGTATTCTACTGAAGAAACAAACGCACCTACATCTTGGATGCCCTGGGGGTAAGCAGAAAAACATAAATTTTCATTTTTGGGGTTAACTATCACCATCTTAAAATTAAATGTCTCAGATGTGGTTAATGTTCAAACAGCAACAATACACACTAAATAAAATAAAAAAAGTACAATCATAAATAAACCACCCCTTTAATTCACACAAATTTACCAGCGAATCAGACTTTCAAAAGGAACTGCATTTTTTTTTTAGAAATTAGCCTTCAGACTGTTTTCAGACATACTGTACATCTGAAAATAGTCTGATGGCTAATTTTTAAGTGGACAGCCTTAGCTAGCATTTACAGATCTCTAAAGTAACCTTGCCTTACCAGGACATCTTGGATAAGATGTTACAGTTCAATCTCCCTCTTTGTAGCGGTGTCAGTATCCTGCAAAGATAGTAAAAATGTATACAACTGGTTCAGTCGTGTGGGTGTGTGAAATGTTTTATATAGATCTTGCTTGACATTAATTTTTTTTGCTCCGCAGCCACTGTGGCTAACGTTAGTTACTGGTTTTCCAAAGTTACTAGCCACAGCATTTTCACTGGCCACAATTTTGTTGTTGCCATATGTAAATGACCACTGTACACCAAACAAGGCTTCATGAAATGTATAACATGACAGGTCATCAAATAATCAATTGAATTCGTAAGTATTTTCCTAAGCTTCAAAACACTAACGTAACTTTACTGGAGACTCATTCGACAGAGGGAATACAAAATGGCGCTGACTCGATATAAGTTATGTTCAGCAATTAACGTTCACATTTTTATCATTGTAAAATTGTATGACTGTTTACTAATGTTCCCTACAATCGGTAAGGCATTTATTAACGTCGACATGGTAACTTACGTTAACTAACGTTAATGTAAACTAACGTTGAGCTACCTGTCACCAACATTTTCAAACGAAGAGAAAGTCAGTAGAGCTACATAATGCCTGGCATACAATTAACAGACTACTAAATACAGCAGCACATAATAAATTACTGTCAAACTTACCAGAGTTTATTCGCGATGCAACTTGATTTTCTCTGGTGCAGGTCTGCAGGAAAGTGAAGGGATCTACCATCGTGGATTTGAAAAGCGGTCTGATGACTGGTCGAGATCTGTATTTAATGCGCATGCGCGGGCTTGCGTGTAACCTTGAAACTTTACATTCGTCAAAACAAATATTTCTTAGTTGAGCTCTTAATGAAAAATATTTAGATTTAACAATGTTTTGAAAGAAAAATATATTACTTGAAGAATAAAACAAATAATGGTGAATTGAATTGAACGACAAATTATTAATTGGATGAGGGACTGCTTGAAAACCTTTTTACAGTGCACTGATTGTGTGAGGTAGGTTTATTCTGTTAGTTTCTGTGAATATTAAACCACAAAAGACAGTTTAAATATGAATCCTGCTGCAACATAAAATGTCATAGAAGTGTTTATTGTAAAATTGCCTAGTGTCACATCAATACAGCTTTTATTTGCAAAATTCTGCTCAGATGCTATAATACCAGTCAAACATGTTGTGTTCAGTAGCCATTAAAATGTATTTTGTTTCATATTGATGTTTTAAATAGTATAACCTGATGTTATTTTTTTATTTATTTAGCATTAGACTTCTTTAAAAAAAAAAATAGTAGTCAGATCTTTTGATAAACTTAAAATATAATATGCCTTTCAGAGTTTCCGCTAGAAAAAAACGGTGCCGGTCAAAGTGACCGGCAGAGGTTTCGTTTTCCGGACATTTTGATGATATGCCGGTCAAATATCGCCTCTTAATTAGTCAAGTTGAGGAAAACTAAAAGCAGTTTATGTAACTTTAAAAAAATGACATAATCAGGCCGTATATGAAACATGTTTATTAGCCTAACTTTCAAATAGACAAAAAAAAAAAACATGAACGTCCGATTGGCGTCAATCAATCAAACCTGGCGTCTAACCCTCTTGTGAATCCGTTGCGTCGTCCTGCCTTTTCGCCACGCGAACAGAACATTTTTTCGATACCATCAACTACCTCACATCTTAGCCATGGGAACTTGCCACTCCATTCTGACCGATACGCCCTACACTTCGGCTTTTTCTCCGGTGGTGGCGGAGCTGTCTGGCTCTGGACATCTGAGGCTTAAGGCGTTCCTGATTCAGTATCCTCCTTCGTGTCTGGCCTTTGAAAAAAACTTTTAAGGCTATTCTGCCTGGGCCTGGCCATATTTGAAACGTCTCTCTATAGTTCGTGGTTTAGGTCTATATTATAGTCGTTAGGTGTGCGCTTTATTTGAAATGCAACATGCGATGTTGTTTAAAAACGTTCAAGCGGTGGATTCAGATTGTGTTAGGGGGGCGGGGCCGGCATTATTAGGCAGTTTTAATCTGACAATTTGACCGAAAAGATTTAATTTTGTCGAACATATAATTTTTTTCCCGGCCAATGTCCGGTAATTACCGGACAACAGAAACCCTGATGCCTTTGTAATGTGGCTTTGTTAAATATATTCTAAATAAAAATTATTTTGTCTCTCAGGATTGATTCACAGCATTATTCATGATCATTCACACCCCTTCGCATACTGCATTTTTAAAGAAAAGGTGTCTTACAAAATGTTTTTGTTGTTTTTGGATGCAGTTAATAAGCCATTTAAATGGAAACACTAAACTAAAGTCTGTCCATCTAATCTTACTCTATGTGATTACCTTTATACAAAATAATGGTTTTCAGTCAGTAATGACCTAAATTTCAGTTTGTCAGTTGTGCAAGGCATTCTCATGAAATATTTCTTAAAAATGACAATTTATGGAAACAACAGCCAGTACTTTTTTCAATATTCCTGCCATTGCGTTCAAAGAAATTGTACGTGTACATGGGATGCACTTATATTTACATTTTTGCAAATACTGATAATTATTCTGATATCAAATTTGGTCACACAATCACAACATCGTTTTTTAAAATAAAAATAGATATTAATTTTAAGATTTGTTAAAGATTACATTTAATAGCGTTATCAGAATTAGTATATATTGTACATATACATGAATGCATTCTAACTAGATAATTAAATAAACTATTACTATGTAAGTAATAATTTTCCATGATTGTTTTTTTTCTTTTTCTCGACCCAGCTCTACCCTATTTGTAGTTCTTTTCCTTGTCCGTCTGACATTTCAGCGCTCTCCCTTCATCAGAGACTACACTAGGCTTTTTTGTACCTGTGGCTTTGCCTTTTAGCAGGCCCAGTAGGCAGACCCTCTGTTCGTACTCTCCCCTTCTTTCTCCTTTTTAAATGAGGTACCTGACCTGGTCCAAGTCCCCTAGTGGAGAGAGAGCATGTGCGGACCTTGGAGAATCACTTGAATCACCTGACACTTCACCTGCAGAAGACCTGACACTTTTATTCAAAGTGTCCAGATTTTGAGTGCAGTAACCCATTGCACAAGACCCCAAGTCTAGAGCACCGCACGTCTGCTTTTCACTCTCTAAATACAGCCTCTTTCTGACAAGAACTGATGAGATGAGAAGTTACCATAGTCAGACAGTCCAGGACATGGATATTTCCAATACACATCGCTGTCGTCTGTGTTGATGGCTTGGATTAGCCATTTATTTCAGGGGTTTTCTGTATAGCTGTAATTACCTTAACAGACAAGAACAGGAAAAGAGTGCCATTTCAATCCATGACAAAGACATAAGCGGCAAGCTCTGACAAGGGCCAATATCACCAGAGTAAGTTTCTTTAGTGTGTGGCTTATTTAATGCCCAAGCCCAATCAATTGTATTGATCGCAGCAGGAATCTTTCTTTATCATATGGGCTGTTTACACATACCCAATTACACCGCCGTTTGTCATAAATTTACAGCTAGTTAATGATGGCCTCCTGTCATACTTTTACAGGGCATTGATTAAAACATTACAGCTCTAATTGAGTATGTGAATCGATCGACTCTTTGTCCTCTGAAGCCACAGCTCAGCCAGGAAGAAAAAAAAAAAAGTGCTTTCTCTCCCTCTCCTTGTACAAACCTTTAGAACAGAGCTGTGCAAAGATTAAGAAATATTAAGGATGAGGAGAGAAGAGGGCATGCCAGTGCAAATCACCAATATAAATGATTGGTTTTCTTTTGTTCACTTACAATACCAGCCAATGTTTGGATATACTTGACTTAATGCATGTTTTGCATTATATTTATTTTCATCTAAAGGTTACAAAGCTAACACTTCAATATTAATTAAGTTGGATTGGATAGTGAAGGAAAAGCAGCCAACAAGTGCTCAGCATAATATGTATGGGAGCTCCTTCAATACTGTTTAAAAAGCATCATGTGCTTCTCCTCTTGAAGCTAGCTTGAGAGCTACAATCTAGGCAAAGGATTGATACTTATGAATAAGATAGAATATAAGGTTGGTTTAAATTGTTTGACTTTTGGGGTGGTTACTATATAATCACCACATTTTAAGTCTATAACATTGTACCATACTGCAGACAGTTAGCACAGTTAGAAATTAAGAATTGTATTTGCGATGTCCAAACTTTTGGCTGTTTGTCTAAAGATTATTAATGCAGTTAATACCTTTGAAATGAAAGCTTTTATGCTGAAGGGTTTACAGAAACATTGTGCAGGCTGAGCAGGGTTAGTTAGAAGCATGTCATTCTCTCAGACTCGCTGTGTTAAGCAGCTGCTCATCCCAGCACTCCATGGGCCACCAATTACAGACATCGAGGGCTGGACACCTGCAGCTTTTATGGCTGCCTTTCAATTAAGAGCTGATTTAGGCCAGCAATAACCCTGTTACTCTCTTTCCAATGTACATAACTACCTCAATTAAATAATTAAAGGGCAGGGGGATGTCTGAGATATCCTAGACATTACCTTATGTCTCCTGTGACTAGCTGTGGGCATCACTGGTCTCTACAGAGTCTATAGGCCGCGCTTTGAGTTCAGAATGCAGCTAAGTGTGACTGCTCAGGTCTGTGAATTGTTTGAGTTTCTCTTCATGTGGTCAGCATTCAGTTACTGTTTGTTGTTCTGTGCATACTATTGTGAGCATGAACAAATTGAAGTAATATCCTATTAGGTTCTTTAGTACTTTTTCTTGTCACTATTTTGATGGTTGGAACAATATAGTTACCCAAGCAGTTGTAGTATTGCAGGGCTTGCAGGGCTCAACAATAAGGATGGCATGCTGACCAGGGGTCAGTGTGAGCGACTTTTAAGCCAGATGACAAAAAACACTATAAAATGTCCATATTGTTGTAATTTCTGTTTTTGCAAAGAAAACTAAAACAATAATATTTGTAAGTAAAAATAAAGTTATAAAAACAACATTTCTGGCAAATATGTTTAAAAAATATAAAAATGGATTATGTGGTGGGGTCATTGAAGAAAAAAACAATCTAATATATTGTTCCAAGAGAGAATATCCTATTGTTGAGTTCTGTTTGCTGTATCTGTGTTGCCAGCAAACTTCAATATATATTCAGGTTTTGAAAAGAACCAGCTGAAGCTAAAATAAAACAAAGTTCATATTGACAGATAATGTGATTTTGCTTTATATAGCTTGTATGACCTGAACATTAAGAATGACTAAGGGGGATACCTCAATCTGAAATACCTTGGTTTTCAACCTCTTTTTGAAAGTTCTTAGCCTTGTAAATCAAGGGGACAAGAATGTTTTATCCCCAAATCCTTAAGGCTTTGCTTTACATTTGACAACTTTCATAAGATGAAAGATTTAACTGGTTGAGCAAATGCTCTACATCGTGGTGCACTGGGGATGTATGGGCAGGAAATGACTAATTATCTCATCATATCTCAAATTTCTCATATATTTATTTGATCTAATACTGCTGTAAAATGTCTACACACCAGCCAGTCGGAAAATATGGATTGGGTCTGCTAATCAAATCAAAATAAATCCAGTTTTGTGAAATCTGCCTCTATGGCAAATTTTTAAGGGTGAAGAGCTTCCCCTGAGCTTTTCATCTAACAGAAGTAAGCGACTCCCTCTTTCACAACATGGGATGCATTTGGATGAATTTATGGGCTTGTTTGCATAGCTACAGGGAATGCTGTGTCTGAGCTATGGATGGACTTAATCTCCATGGGACCTTCTCTGATCTCCCACAAGCATCTGTCTTACAGGTCTACCCCTCATTAAATGCATTCCTTGTGATTCTAACACACACGATCATGGTTTGTTATCACTCCAATACTAGAAAAGTGGAAGGTACTTAATTGTGCCAAGCTATTTGTGACCCAAGATATCTTCAATTATTTAGACTGGTCCTTAAGAAAGAGATTTTTTTATTCCCTCCTTCTCTCCTTCTCTCCTTCTCTCTCTCTCTCTCTCTCTCTCTCTCTCTCAGTTCAGTTTAGATTTTCGGGGTTCACCCTCCTCTACTCTTCCCATTAAAAAGTAAAGAATAGAGAATAGATTTGGCTGCTGCATCCTGGTGAGATGAAAGTCCAATTATCTTCACAAATGAAAGGAGAAGCCTTAATTAGGACTGAACCAAATCTGCGTGAGGGGAATGTGTGCAACCATAGAGATGGACAGCCAGGCAGTCTCCTTAGCGACTGGAGGCAAAAAGAATGAGGGAGAACTGGAAAGGAGGTGCGAGAGGAAAAGAAAAAATGGAATGGTCCCCGCTCAGTGCTGGCTAAGGTACGTCAGTGACTTGAGCGCCCAGCCCCGTTGCTGAGGCCCTGAGATTACATCCCTTATTTCAAGCATTAGCTTTGATCCAGCAGGGGGCCCCTAAAAAAACAGCTTTTAATGTTCTCCATGGCTACATGCTCTATCTGCCTTCAACAGCCTTTAGTGCTCTTCACCAGTGCCATAATGCATAGCAAATTACTGCATGGCCCAAATGTATTGTGCAAGAGCACATTTGTTTTACGACCAGGAAGGTATTCTGGTCAATCCGCTAACCACGAGGCAGATTTCAATGTCGCTGAATACTCCATCTAGCAGCTTTCCTACAACAGCCGACGTGTTACCTCTCACCAGCAGCCATTTTCTCCACCTCTGAGGCTGTACAAAACAAATCCCTTCCATCTACTCTAGGGGAAGATCTCTCATATCTGCTTCATATATAGTAGATGGTCTGTGTGACAATCAATGCCTCCCAGGTGTCTATACATTAGTGGTTATGAAGTATTTTTATGGAGCAGTAGCGGTGCTAGTATTGCAGCGTTAGACTGTGTAATCATCTTGCTTCACCACTCATAGACTGCCATTTTGCTCTCATATGTTGCAGACATTCAGGGGACGGATAGGAACGTAGCATGCCTTCCATCCCAAGCAGAGGATTAAGGCAAACCCCCGAGCTTACCTGTGGCTTTCAAATGCGTCTCTAATATCAAACAGCCCGCAGTGTCCCTGCATCTGAATAATACAGGTCTGCTGCCTTTGCAACACTGCAGTTTATTGTGCAGTCACTTGTCACAGCTCAATAGTCACCAATATTCAGCAACCAGTATAAAATAGAAAGGCAGATATATGCTTCTTTGCCATATCAGATAAACGGTTTGTCACTTCAGAATTTTTTTATTTTATTTTATTTTATTTTTTATTTTTGAGTATTTAGATCATTTGGTTTCAGTTTTTCTGAACATTTTCAACATTGGTTACACTTTACAAAAATATTTCATTTATTACACATTTTTAACTACATTAGTTAACATGAATAACATGAAAAATGCTTCTAAATAATTGTTTAATCTTCGTTAATGTTCATTTTCATTTACTAACACAAATCTATTAATTTAATTTATATTCATTTCAAAAGTTTTATCTGTTAATATTAGTGGACCTGAGCTAACATGAACTAAAAATGGACAGTTGCATTTTGTTACCTAATGTCCACTGGAGGCAAGTTGAAGTGATGAACCCAAGTGCAGTTTATTTCCAAGCGTGAACAGATACAACACAAACAACGACTTGACTAGAACACACTTGACTTAGAGCATGAACAGACTTGAAGCGTGAACATACTTGACTTGATACAGACTTGAACAGACTTGGCTTGATCCATGAACAGACTTGAACCATTAACATACACTCACCAACAGTGGTTACAGAAAACAATCACAATACTTGACAAGAGACTATTAGAAATTAGGAGTATTTATACAGGACTAGTGGGATCACATGACTACAACAACCAATGAGAACAAGACAACTGAAACAAGGGAACCAATCAGGATATGACACATAACTAAACCAATCAATAGGAACATCACACATGAGACTAGGGAATCACATGACAAACAGGAACTGAAATGTGACTATGATATTACAAAATAAGAGACATGAAAACAAATGTGAAACCAAACACGAAACCAACTGTGACACCTAACATTAATGAAGATAGATACATTCTTTAGCAAATGTTTTAATAATTGTAAGTTAATGATTAAAATTAACAATTGCGACCTCATTGTGTTCCCGACACATTTCTCTATTTGTATTTCTATTTAGGAATATACTGAATGAACTGAATATATTTCCACTTTTTTTTTTTTTTTACATTAGTTGTAAGGGAAAATCTGCAGAACACATTCAAAATTAACACATTAACATTAAAAATGTAAATGTGTTAAATTGAAGTAAATGTTAAATGGAATGGAAATAAACAATAAGCCAAACTATTAAATAATCTTGTTAGGAATGAGACGTTTATGCAGAGCCTTTTTTAAAATTTCTGCTTGAATTGTGTCTGGGCCCACATAGACAATACATATGACAATTTAATCAAATGCTTAGTGTTTCTAATTGCTACACAAATGTATTGTGTATCAATAATAAATAATGGTTGAAAAAATGTGATTGAAAGTTGCACCATTGCCAGGAATAAAATGAAAGTTTGAATCACTAGGTACAAGTAAGAAAGGAAAAAAAAGAAAAACAGTGGATCTTCTTGTGGTTGAATTCATAGTGAGGTGCAAGGAGAGAAACCGCTTTTTTCCCTCTCGCTCCACAGCTTTTTTTGAATGTGACAGCACAATGCCACCTACCGCTGTGACAGTGCATTTTAAAGCGTGCGTGACATCAATAAATAATGCGCCGAGTGTCGGAGTGCAGCGCGTAATCAGCCCCAGTGCGCTGCTGCGCCAAAACAACAGCATCCTCTGCTTGATCTGCCATCTAACTAACGCACCACTTAAAGGCCCACAATTACCTCCAACAATCGGCCCCATAACAGCAGCTGAATGGCTACCTGCTTGCACGTGCTGTGTAGCACAGATCTATAATGTGAACAGCCGTTTTGGCTAGCTATATTTGCCAGTTGGAGCTGCTGTCTTGTCCTGAATGTTGTATGCCCTTTCTAACTTTTTTTGTTACTTGACAGTAGAGGTGGTTCTAGTCATGTGACATCAAATCAGTATTTATTGGTTGTTTTGTATCACCTAGAGATGTTTCTCTGTGTATGATGTGATACCTGTGCCTTAGGCATCTCCCCTGAATACACAAAAAGGCTGTACTTCTAGTGAAACACTGTATTGTGACAGAAAATCTGATGCTGTGACCACTGTGAGTATGCTGAAACTTGTGCATATGTTGTGAATTCCATAACATTTTAAATGTCAAAATACACTAATGTATTTTAAATCTGATCAGACTCAAAAATAAGCATTTTTACTGTATCTAACTGCATTTTTAAATAGTTTTTATTCACATCCTATGAATGATTGTCAGGGAACGCTTACTTTCTCAAAGGGATATAAAGCTTTTGTTTGTTTTAGAATGCCAAAGACCGTACACTTGACATGTGCATCACCCTTAACGCTGTTCACATGACAGCCAGAGTTCTTACCAATTGTTTTGTATCACATTAGATGTTTCTCAGCATGCAATGTTATGTAAGTACCTCTACAGCTCCTCTAAATACATAAAAAGGCTCTATTTTTGGTGCAGTACTGTTATGTAGTAGCCTGCGGTGTGCACTGAAACTTGGATCCATTCTTGAGTCAAAACTCTGAACAATTTATAGCGTGAAAACAGGATCATTCCTTTGTGGTGAATCTGAATAGACACTCAAAGTAAAGATTGTGTTCAAGTGGCATAGTCTGTGAAGCACAGTTTCCGTCAGCCTATTTACTCTATCTATCTGAATTTGCATCGTTTATTCATATCTCCAGAGCCATTGCCAGGGAACGCTTCCACAAGACACTAACAATCCGTCTTCCAGCTATGTCAATATCTTTTCATCACCTGAAGGAATATTTCCTCTTCCTCCCCCAAGTATATTTGGCGTTCATATTCCTCTCCTTTATGTCAGATGGTTAAATCTCCTCTTTTGGGCCAAACTTTGCAGCAGAAGAGTTGACGTGAGCATTGGGCTTTCTATCCCTGGAGAAGCCATGGCGACTACTGGCTGTCTGAGCTGTAGATCCAGGGCTGAGGTAGTTCCTGCAGTGGATCCCATGGGTGTGGACACTGGTTAATGGACTTGGTATTTAGACACACATAATGGGTTCAGTCTTAAGGAAGTGCTGCATTCAAACTGATTCCTTTCATTATCTCTGAGGACCCAGGCTCCGCCGTCTTGTCTTCCTTTCTCATCTCCAGAGTCTTGATCCCGACCTCCGGCTGCATTAAGCTCTTCTTCGAATCCTCTGAGGGGTTGCCCCCATCATCCATCCCTCCTACTATCTATTCTACTCATCAGCATAACATTCTTTTTTAAGTAATTAACTTAGATTACAACAGCTGGACAGGTAAAGTCCTTTAAGCTTGTTTTTCTGTTCTTTTTTTCCCTGTAATGCAAGCATGCGTTTTGTGATTACCCAAATTTTAATTAGATCAACTCTTTAGTCAAAGACCCTCTGGGGTCATGGCGAGCTGGTCCACATATCATTTATCCATGCATTATGATAGGTCAAAGGGCCAATTAAATCAAAGGTGATTTGGCCTACATAGAATTGGGAGGTGAGAGGCGGTGTGCTGCCCCTGGTTCCTGCTTCTTGCTCTTCTAGGATCATTAGTGAGCGGACGGCTCGTTGCAGATCAGGCTGCTGAAATGCAGGGGGTCAAGCTGCTTTATGCCACACTCACAGCGGGATTACCCTCATCCAGGCTTCACACCGAACCCCTGCGTGGCTTATTTGTGTTCAAACATGCAAACGATGAATTACTGATTCTAAGACCTTGCCCAATTTGATGCAAGTTTGCTTGCTACATCACTTTAAACAAGCGCCACACGTCTGGCCTTGAAAAGAGCGTTTCCTCGACTAGTGCTAATGAATACAGAGATTAAGAGCTTGTGCATGATGTTTGTTTTACATAAACATTTCTTTCTCCCGTTCCATTTTTGATGTGATACACCCTCCATGCTGAGCAACTGACACCATCATGATCATTGAAGTGTAAAGGTGAAGAAAACCCTTAATTTCAGAGCCGAGAGGAGCGAGAGGGTTACCACTGGTCATTATCCCAATCCACTAAACGGTGTATCACTTCAAACGGCCGTATGAGCTCTCGGCCAATATCCCTCTGTGTGACTTTCAAAATGCTGAATCCTCACAAGTGTACAAAGCAACATGAACACCCACACAGACCCAGTGTTTGTTCTTCTAATGAGGGCCAGCATATCAACTAAACGCGAGAATGAATCAAAAGTACAGCATTAGAGTTAGCAATCTCTTGCTATTTCTTCTCTGTTTGACTTCCCTTTTTAAGCTTTCTACAACTGTATGGGACTCGAGTCCCTCATTAATGGACAAAACTTTCGGCATCCCATGGCTCTTACAGCTAGGGACAACTATTTGTTTCACTATTTTGCATTCTATGTCCAGTCAACAAGTGCTACTCTTCTTCACTGAATGGGACTGCGATGCATTTGAAAATGATCCTTGAGATGGAAATGGCAGAAATGGAGGACAAGTGCAAAAACAAGCTGGCAGACAGTGCTGAATCAATTTTATTGATGATGTGCTTATAGCTCTGCGACCGTATTTAGCCACATGTATTCGGCCTTGCTGTTTTGGCTACATGATGCTTTCATCAATAGTACTCGGAGGGCTGCACTGTGTTTACAGTAAATGAGAAATCTCCAAGTTTTTTTCTGTTCCAGATTTTTCCTTTCTCTCTGCTGGTTAACCTTTCCGAGTGGCTATTAGATTCTTTATTGTCAATGAGGCTCTTAATGTCCCTGAAGCCAAAAACTGATGATGAAGCAGGAGGACTGAGCCATTAATCTCAAGTGTTTTTCGTGGAAACCATGGCACTTTTGAAAGCATTTCACTGAATATTTTTCTGTTTTTTGGGGGGTTCTATTGTAGCATTAATCATAATATTATTTGACATGAAGTAAGGGTGATAATTTCCATGGTTCACTTTTTCTCCCGTAGTTCCCTAGGTATGAGATGGAGATGTCATGCTCTGTACTGTTTGCTAATGAAAACATGAACAAAGGTGGCTTATGTTGCAAGTCGGACAAAAAAAAAAAAGTCTAACAGGATTTGAGTGAACTTCTGTTTTCTTCTCACTTATGTTTAATCGTGTAAGAACGGGTGAGAAACTGAAGTCAATGTAACAATGTTTTATTGTATATAACTTTATTTTGTCAATATTTTTGCTGATGTAGTCAGATTCTTTAGAGATAAATATTGAAGATACAATGAAACTTGTTAACTGGCTTTCCAAGGTGACTTCTAGACTTATATCTTACTTGGTTGAGGACATCTGTGGCAACAAATTTCTGTCACTAATAATTTATGCTACACAACTGTCTGTGCATGATTTATTCAGGACAGGGATTAATTAATACATTCAATCAATGAAGCTAATTAAGAACACAGTGGGAGCTTTGCATAGCCACAACAGCCAGCATGACCAGGCAGAGCTTGTGTGTGTGTGTGTGTGTGTGTGTGTGTGTGTGTGTGTGTGTGTGTGTGTGTGTGTGTGTGTGTGTGTGTGTGTGTGTGTGTGTGTGTGTGTGTGTGTGTGTGTGTGTGTGTGTGTGTGTGTGTGTGTGTGTGTGTGTGTGTGTGTGTGTGTGTGTGTGTGTGTGTGTGTGTGGGCATGTTTGTGTGAAATATCAGGACACAAATGTGTATAATGACATGGGTATGACATAGGTATTACAAAAAAGAGGGTGAAATATGAGGACGTTCCCCATGTCCTCACTTTTCAAAATGCTTATAAATCACACAGGATGAGGTTTTTTTCACAGAAAGTAAAAATGCAGCATGTCTCCTGTGATGGGTAGGTTTAGGGGCAGGGGCAGTGTAGGGGATAGAAAATACGGTTTGTACAGTATAAAATTAATTACACCTATGGAATGTCCCCACATTTCACAAAAACAAACGTGTGTGTGTGTGTGTGTGTGTGTGTGTGTGTGTGTGTGTGTGTGTGTGTGTGTGTGTGTGTGTGTGTGTGTGTGTGTGTGTGTGTGTGTGTGTGTGTGTGTGTGTGTGTGTGTGTGTGTGTGTGTGTGTGTGTGAGAGAGCATTTTCATTTTGATTACCCCCTCCAGCACATATACACTTCACAGATAAAGGGGTCATGGGCGTTAGGAAGAAGAGAAGTGGACAGGCCTTAGATCAAGCACCAGTGTTTCGCTTGGCAGCTTCACTCAGCACTGTCACTCCTTCCCATTTATCACTAGGAATGTCATCCTCCCTCTCTCAGTTTTCCTTACTATCTGCTCTTTCTCTCCACAGCCTCCCAGCTCCCTACCCTTCCCCTCCCCTCATTCTTTGCTTCATACCCAAACTGTATCCATCCACGGGGACACGCTGACACTTAAGCATACGCACACACACGCGCGCACAAAAAAAGTGACACTGTGCTAGTCGTCTCAACGGAGAGCCATTTCCCAAGCAGCCCGAGCTCCGGCAGGTCGCTCAAAAAGACGACATTGAAGAAACAAAGAATCAGGAGAAAGTATTTCCCCTACTGTCACTAAAGTGGAACTTTTTTCACACTCACTTGCACTGTGAAAATGGCACACTGAAGCTGCTTTTGTCCTTCACTGCCTCTTCCTCTCTTTGTCTCATTCTGTCTGCAGATGAGAAGGGGAGAATCTGTTGTTCATTTTATGGCAGAGCTGTGCACTTGCCTTTAATGTTAGCTGTTTTTGGGCTCATAAGCACTAATTGGAAAGTTTGATTAGCGAAGCTGCATGGGTTTTCATGGCCTGCTGAGTGGACTACACAGGAGGAGTTAGTTTGAAGATCAGTTTCACTCTCAGTCAAACATCCCTCTTTGTATTGCCATCTACTCTTTTGTGTCCTTCTTTTTGCATATTGTGCCATGTAATCTTCCATCTTTTGTGCCTTGAATACAAGTAAGCAAAGGCTATATCATTCCCCATATTCAAAATAAATGAGAAATTATGCTGTTTAAAAAAAGAAAACGTGAACCCTATTTGTAGGTCATTATGACTGATCGATTGATTGATTGATTGATTTACACTGTATTTTTTAAAGTAAATACAAATTATTACAAATATTTTTACATTTTACAAAAATACTAATTTTAAAATGTAATGTTTCATTTGGTGTGTTACTTGCTGTTTATTTGTAATTCTTTTTGAAATTAGATGTCATTATTAATAGACAAAATATTTAACAACAACAACAATAATGATAAGAAAAATAAGAATAATAGTAGTAGTAGTAAATCAGCATAAATTTAAGACTACCATTATATTTACATTATTAATACTACCATTGTGTATTCATTTTCTACAATTTGACTATTTTTATTTTTTTCTTCACAGTACAGTATAGTGAGTTTCTTTGCATGATATTGAGATGCGATGTAGGGGTCCTTTGTCATGAAAATAATTTTGATGTTGATGATATTTTGGTTTTTGAGCCTGCTTTTAGACTTGGACATCTTAGACCTGACATATTGATAGGGTTCTTGAGATTAATCACCACATATTCTTTGCTTTTTCTAGTGCTATGTACTTTCACAGTTGATAGCAATTGTGAAGTTGTCTTTTTCACAGTGATTTTGAGTGATTTGCTACATTCATTTTAGACTTACTGTTCCAAAAACAACTGGACTCTTTGCTGCTCAGTGCTACGAAATGACAGTTAGATTGTCTTTTACGATTACAGCATGGCATTTTATTTTAAACCCAGACTCTGTGGGACAAGAGATGATGGAGAGGGGCATTTCCATGCTAATCTTTTTCCTTCTGGCCCAAATTCTTTGTTGAAAACTCTGACACAAAGACATTTAAGCGGCTTTCCAATGGAATTCACACCCCTACTGTATGTACAGCTCTGAAGACAAATGAACGGGTATCCCTGGCAGTAACTCAAACAGCAATACAGACACACACACTCACTCTTCCTCCCCACTGTGTCTCCCATTAATGAATAGCTAAGCTTCCCAACAGTTTGCACCAGTTTGCTTCAGGTGAGGATTAGCCTGGTCAGCTCCCTCCCTTCCGCTCCTCCGTCCCAGCATCCCTCTCCCTTCCTCCCTCTTTCCTAAGGCCCTCTCTCCTTTAAAGGAATTCCCACCCCGTCTCCTCAACTAAGCTTTTGCCAAACAAGGTTTGCTACCCATGGTTAGGGCCCTCCTATATTTTCCAGCCAATGGGATGCTTCCATCCTGATGATGCGATGCCACTGTTTGTGTACAGCATGGCAACAAGCATGTCTAGGCATGACCTATTTTTATTTTGACTTACTATAAAACATGCCCGTCCCATTCACAATGGTGCCCAAACCCTCCAGCGCACCCTTATTTAAACACACCACAAAGAGTTCTAGCAAGTTGTCAGCCATATTAAATGTGTGGGGCTACAAACAGAACAAATAATGTAAGCTTAGCATTACTTCAGCCATTCATTTAAAAATGCTCTGGAAGTTAGTGATGTATTAAGGGTTGTTTGTCAATGGAAGTTGTTGCATTCTCATGATTAAATTTGGTTTGTACTGGCATGTGGAATGACTTTGAATACCAGCAGCTATAGTAGCTCTAGATTTTAAGAATTCACTGTAGAGTAGCTTGCGGGCATTAATAGTCATGTAGGTTAGGTTTAAAGAGACCCTTACATCCTCAGTAAGAGGTCTATGTTTTTATTAAATTGCATTCATTACATCAACTCTATATCATCTATTAAATCTTGAATTCATTGTTTTATTTTATGTTTGAAGCACGAGGCAAGATAATAGCTGCATAGAGTTGCACATTTTCATTTACTATTTGTCAGAATATTCTCTCAGATAAGTGAAAAGGCACAGAAATGCATTGCAGGTGCCTTCATAACAGTTACTGTGGCAACCATTCGTGCAACTGTTTGTGGCTGGATGTTTGTGTGCTTTTTTTGCTTTCAAGATATGAACTGACATGTATTCATCTTTCTCTACGTCTAATCACATGTCTAGTTAGATTTGAAATCAATTATCACCAAGTGACCTTTTATGTTAGATGTAGTCACATGATCCATCTCAGAAGGTTTAATATCAAAACATGACCATGTTACTTCTGATTTAGCATATTTTGGAAGATAGCACATTTTCTTCTCATTTCTTGGAAAATAGCACAAATCCCGCTGTGGTCTGTGTTTGTTGCCGGGTCTAGATACTAGCTATACTGCCTTTCATCTCAAATATTTCCCATCAACCACCTTCAGCAAAACATGCAAGAAGTGTTATGCAGATGAAAGTCATCCACTACCTTTAAATACCCAAAGCATAACTAGTGGCCATATACATAATTATTTTTCTGTGTTAAGTGATTAGTAGGCCTATGTCGGAATATGCTGTATTCGTGAAACAATCCCCAGATGATGTACTGCTTCTTTTGAAATTCTGAGGTTTAAAACTAATTTCTGTCCTGTAACACGTGTCCTAACTACACGCGACGCGATAAGATTCCAGCGACAAGCAACTTGTCTGTCCACACCAGATGCGAATTGACTGTGAGATGCGACAAATCAATCAAAAACCACAGCCAATCAGAACAGTGGGTGGGTGGGCTCTTGCGTCAAGTGCAGGGCACCAGGGATTAATCTTGACTGCACTCTCAAGGAAATGGATAAATACATAATCAAATTCACAAATATTACACCATTTAAACATTACTAAAAATACATACTGAGTTGCTAAAACAATCATTGTCATAGAAAATATTAGTTTGTTCACAGTTTGAACATTCTTGTTTCCAGTTGTTTAATTTCAAGTTCTGAGGTGAATTATCCTTTGTTGCTTTTAGTACTCCTTTACAAAGCTGGGAGCACTAAATTATATTCAAATTCATATTGGACGTTTTTAACATTAAACAAAGCACACAAACACTACCTGAGATTATCATTGCCATGTTTTGTGTTGTTGTTCCAGCCACAACATTGCAGAAATAGAAAATGTTTCTGAATGGTTAGGACAAAAGCTAATTAACATGGAAAAGATTGCTTTTTATAGTGTCGCGTCGTGCCGCGTTGTGTGTAGTTAGGACACGGTGGGAGATGTAAAATTCATAAGTCAGAGAAAATATGGGTCAAGTGACAATGCCAGCTACAGCGTGATAAAGTGGAATACTGTACACTTTTTCTGAAAGTACATTATTTCAGACTTAGCACAAGGTGATCCCCAATCTTCTTCATTGCAGCGGTTTTCTACAGATGTGTTGGTGTTTTTCTTCTTCTTCTAAGTCTTTCAACAAAAAAAATGCATGCAGTAATGCAATATAAGGGGGGACCTAGAGAAAGCTTGTAATATCTTGTAGTGGAATTAGAAAGTTTACAAAACATACATGACAAACCATCTAAATGTTGATGTCATATATAAAGAATCAGGATAGGTAAGGATAACAGCTAAGGATAACAGCAAAAGTTTGTCTTTGCATAAGTTGACATAGCATTTTTTTTTCAGAAATTGTATAAGATGAATGGTGACAGGGTTGGAAGTGCAGTAAGTGTGGTTTAAGCAAGCAAACATGCAACGTCAGTCTCTGGCATTAGGAACTAAATTATCCCAGTCTCTTGAACGCGGGACTCCCATGGTGCGGCATTGAAAGCAGGTGTGGCATTCTCCCCATGGTGTCCTCATTCTCCTGCCTGAGAAACTCTTTTTAAAAACACATTTTGAGTAATTTCCCTAAGAGCTCAGCTCCTGCCAGCTGTCGGAAATAGCCAGCAATTGCCCGGCAAATGATGGTGGTGCCACAAGTGCTGTTTCATAAACTTTTTGCTTTATAGTTCCAGATCACTTTCATTGTTTCTTGTGACTTTACATTCTGTGGTGTGATGCTTTCTTTTCATGCAGTTATCAAAACACTTGATGACATAATGAGTGAAATGTTAACCTGACATTCATTTTAGTAATTGCTAGCATGGTATTTGTCAATAAAAAATGTGTTAGGGTACTATCAGGCATAATATATATCAGTAATTTGATGAACGGTTTTGCTTGAGAAGCCAATTAGCAAGCCATTGTGTTTATCATTAATATATATATATATATATATATATATATATATATATATATATATATATATATATATATATATTATTATTATTATTATTATTATTATTATTATTATAATAATTATTATAAATTATTATTATTATTATTATTATTATTATTATTATTATTATTATTATTTTATTATTGTTGTTTCATATTTATATTGTGAATTGTACAGTACTGACAATAAGCCTGAATAGGAAATGAGGGAATAAGAACAGGAAAACTGACAATTAGGTTTCTTAGAATGTCTGTGGAATTTTGCTTGTTTCGTGCTCTCAGCAGGCAATAATTCACCACAAAAGCATATAAGGTCGGCACAAACCTTGTTTATCATCTCTACAAGTACTTGTAATTAATATTTGGCATGGGTTATTTTTTTTTGTTTATCTTTTGTAGTTTTGTTAAAAACTGATATACCTTGTTGCAGTGCTGTTTTGACCAAATAGAATCTACCATAGGGAAGGCCTAATCCTTTTATATGAAGGAGCATGGCTGAAAAATGCCTCTATGGTCTTTTTAGTCTGCCTAATGTGTAGTATTAGCAGTGGTAACCGCCACACATAATGAGAGCTATTGTATTTGAAATTCTGGACATTGTCATGCATGCTCTCAACCAAAGCACCTGTGTCCAGTCCTCAAGCTGTTCATCGAATGGTGCCGTTTCATATGGCCCAGATATGAATAGAAGAAAACTGCTCTTCGCAGATCTAAAACACAAATATTGCCATGCAGTGCCAGTATGCTTCTCTATTCCTTTGAAGTCGTTATCTTGGTAACATTTTAATGCCTCTGGGGTAGACAGAGAAAACCTCTGCTTTGGGTTCATGAAACTACTGGGAATGCAGATGTGGTTCAAATTCACCAGCAGCATTCCAAGGATTGCACAGCTATCCAGATGGACAAAAAACAAAACAAAAAACCCCCCGCCTGACCCTCCTCGAGGCCTAGTTCTGGAGTGCGTGAAAACATTTAGGACCCAAATCAAATCTCAAGGGTTTTTTTGGTGGTCATTCTTTTCTATTTTAAAATAAATAAATAAATTGACTATATATGTCAGTATAATGGACTAACATGTGCTTACAGTACGACTCCTGTGCGTCACAGCAATTGTCTTTACCTTGATTTCAATCCTCATCCATCAAAACTTTACGACAGTAGCGAGAGTAGATGCTCAGTGTGATAAACTCCCGACTTTTAAAATCATCTAACTGTGTGACATAAATTACGTGAACGACACAATTACATGTGCTTCATTCATTTAATTAACACAATAAGGATTTGAATTAATCGCATGTGTTATATTCACATGTTTAAGAAAGATCTTAGGATACCACCTCCATTAAAACACAGGACAAAGGAAATACATTCTGAGATAGTGTGTTAAGGCACACAGACGACATGCTCACTGCACAAATAAAAGAGGAAGAGCGTCAACCAACACTTTCCACAAGCCACATGCTCACCAAGCAGGGTGACAAGAAGCAATAGAAAAAGGGAACATCATTGTGCTCAAGAGCATAATGCACCCAACATCCTTCACCACAGGGAAGAAGGCCCATCCAACCTGAGTCTGAGATGGGTTTAGAAAAAAGAAGAATTGAAGTACTCAACAATAAAACTAGTGCACAGGCAGAATGTAAAAACGTTATATGCAGATGCATAGCATCTCAATTGATATTTCATGTCACAATTCCATACATTTATTGTTGTACAAAATTGTGAAATGCGCTCACACGCACAGTCTGGTTAATTATCTGTGCGGCGACTCTCCATAGTCGTAATGGTTTTTATACTGTACAAACTTTATATTATGTCCTCTAACACTAACCCTAAACCTACACATCACACAAAACGTTCTGCATTTGTAAATTTTCATAAAACATCACTTAGTGTGATTTATAAACTGTTTAATAAACTGTTTAATACCAAATAATGTCCCCACAAGGGCAAGGATTAGGGATTTTGCCATACTTGAGTGGATATTTTGTCCCCATGATGTAGGGTTTACCAGAAACACACCTTTTTTTACCTACTGTTTTTTTTTTTTTCATAATGTACTGAAATATATTTATTGGACTTGTTCATGGAATACAGATAAAAAAATAAAAAAAAAATCTGAAACAGATTGTAAAAGCAGATTTTTCATTTTGGCCTCCACCCTGCTCTTGTTATTTACAGCTGCCTTGCAGGTCACTTCAAATACTGAATAATGTCCTCGACATGTTCAACACTGCTCTATTATGCTGTGTAAATCAAAAGAGAGTGCTTTAAAAGTGTTATGACATGGTCCTATATTTTTCCTTTTTTTTAATTCTAACACAGTTTCTTCTGCTGTGTGGGAACAGTGATGACAGAGGTGATCTCTTAATATGTATACTAAGTGCTCCTCTACCCTTGGAATGCATACATTTGCTCTTCAGGTGATTCCAGGAGTTTATCTGGAGTCTCTTCGTTTGTTTAGCTGGTCCCCTATGTATTTATTTATCTGTTTCCCACAGTGCTGTATTACCTGTCCAATACTGTGGCCAGCTCATCCATCACTACTGCAGGCTGGGTCGGGCCTCTACGTGAGAGCAACCGTTCATGCGACACACACACACGTACACACACATACTGCCAACCACTCATGAATACATTTTTCACTACCATGCTCCTGCATTATGCCCAGCCCCTTGTTCTGTCATTTTCCCTGTGTCCCATTGCTGTCTCCTGCTGTCCTACGGCTTTAGAAAAAAAAAAAAAAAGCATAGTACAGGAATACAGAGGCTTACACACAATGAACAAAGAGATATCCAGTCAGGATCTGAAATGGAATTAACTTTTTTCCACAACCAAATTTGTGAAAATGCATTTGCCATTAATATATATTACCATAATTTATATATATATATATATATATATATATATATATATATATATATATATATATATATATATATATATATATATATATATATATATATATTTTTTTTTTTTTTTTTTTTTGGAGTAACTAGTTTTTCTCTCTTTTGCTGCCTGCCGAGTTAATTTTCTTCCCAGCATCTGGTTCAGCATTGTGACACATACATAGTTGTCCTCCTTTTCACTATTGTCTTTTTTAATTATGCATTGTTATGGAGTTATTTATTCAGTTATTTATTTTTTTGCCTCATGCTATCTGCCAGTAATGCAAAGCCTGAAATAGGTTTGCTGCGGCAGCACACGGATGCGGAAATGTGAAAATCAATTTCCCCCACTTCATTGTCAGGGAGAAGAGGAAAAATAGTTTATTTGGCGACTCCTTTAAGGTAGCGATATTATTATTATTATGCAAATACCTGCAGAGCAGAGAGTCATTATTTTTGATTGAGTTTGCTTTTCTAGATGAGCAAATCAGTGGTAATTGTGTACTCAGGCTTGGCACACAACAGGTCTATTACAGGCAGTGTCACAAGTTCACATTACTGTGATGTATGGAGAAAAAGAGACTTGCATGTGACTCACAAACACACACATGGGATTGTCAGTGCACAAATTTTGTCTGTAATTCTGGAAGTTCTCATGCTGTGGATTCTGTTTTAATGACGGAGAGGGATTCATTTAGCTTATCAAGAATGAATACCGCCTGAAGTCAAGGCGACTTCTCTGAAGTCTTTATTATTTGTTTTCAGAGCCATCTTCTTGTCGAACACACATACACACACTCCTAAATGTTTGTGTCTCAGCTAAGCCGTTGGATCTCGAATTTCAATAGCAAACTTTTTTTCTTTTTTTTCCCCCTCTCTTTATCATAGCTAGTCTGATTGGACCCCTGCTAAGGAAATCTGAAAATGCTGAAACATGTAAATGTGATATTAATTAATGTGGAATTAAAAATGTATTACACTTAAAGTGTAAATTACACATATAATATTAATTAATAACATGTACTGACTATAGGGTTGGGGTTTGGTTTAGGGTTAGTTTCTTGTAATTATGCATAATTCACTGTTATTACTGTAAGTACATGTACAAGACTCTGGCCTTTAATAAACACAGTGTAAAAGGTAGTTTTAGAGGGTAGAAGCAGGGACTCTCTGTCGCAAGTAAAAAAAAAAAAAAATTGAAAATATTTTTTTTTTCTTTGGCGCTCTGGGGGTGCCCCTGCCCGACCTCTCTCAGCCAATCAACAGCTTCACTCCTTCTGCCTCTTAATTCATATTTTTACCCTAGCAACATGCCTGAACTGCAGCAGCTGACAAGGCTTTGAATGCTCTTGCGTATCTCTAACTTGTTTTTTTTACACTCCTTTTTTCTCTCTCTATGCATCTTTCATTGACATTGTTATCAATGGAATTTTCCTTTGTGTAGTTATCAGTCACAAGCAAATCACTCTTTTTTAGTACTCTACTAAAAGCAGAAGTGTTAGCGTGTTTCCTATACTGCTCGGTTTACCTCATGGATCATGGCATTGTGTGCATTTTGACTAAATTGGTTGTGACAGGAGTATTATCGACAGCCACAGGAGATATGGGCTTATGAGATCCTGTTCCCTCAGGGAAGTGACTAAAGACAAGTTTTACTGACTCCAGTAGACATATGGTTTTCCTTTTCTATTGAGAAACAATTTTCACCAATAATATAAACACTTTCTTGAACCTGTACTATAACCATTTGGAGTGGATTTGGAGACATACGCTGTGTCTGAAATAGCATATTGTTGGTGCTACATTTGGTTTGACACTTATTTTATGACCAGTAAAATGTATGTTCTATATGGTATAAATGTGTGTAGTATGAATGCAATTCGGACAACTACATTCAATCCACAACATCATTTGCATCACTTCACTGCCATTCACAAATCCTCTCCAGTGACCATCATGAGATGGATGGTAAAGTGTCCACTGGATGCACACTTCAGATTCTCACCAGTAGTAGTAAGTCATCTGGTTAGGGTTTTTTTTTGTCTACTGTTTTATGAATGCAATAAATTTGGACATACTCAGTTCACGTAAAGTTATTCAACTATATATTATGGAAGTGGGCATATTCAAATGCAGGGATAAAGTTAATTGGACCCACTTTATATTAGGTGTCCTTAACTACCATGTACTAACATTTTAATTAATAATTGATACATTGCACTTATTGTGTACATACATGTTTTTACATTGTACTTACATTTTAAAAAATACCTGCATGTAATTACATCTGTAATTAATTTCTGTAGTTACATTTGTAATTACACAGTTGACACTTCCCTTACACCTAACCCTACCCGTATCCCACCTCAATATCAGCAAAGGTGTTTTGCAACACAAAATGAACACAGTAAGTACATTGTACTTATTTTTTTATTTAAGTACATAGTAGTTAAGGCCACCTAATATAAAGTGGGGCCAGTTAATTAAAAAGTATATTTTGCCAAATCCTCTTAGAGATATACGCCAATGAATTACACAAGGACTTACTGAGAACATTAGTTTTTTTTTTTTTTTTATTCTGCCCATTAGGGGTGCTACAGAAAAATAAATAAAATAAGTAAACCTTGTATATCCGAAATCATTTGTTTAATAAAGTAGATTTGTTTTTTTTTTTCTCAGTGCAAACAGATTCTATAAATTTCAATAGGACAAATAAACAAAAATGGCTTCTGACAGTCAAAATATCTTTACTTTTACAATTATAGTTTAACTGCTTGGATAAAGCCTAAACAAAGACCTATAGAAAAATATAATAAATAAACCGGCACCAGGTCATACCCTTCAGCTGAATACTATTGCTCAAAATAGCGTAGAGTATAGCCTAACATAAAGACGACGTAAAGCTTAATGAAATTGGGAAATACCTTGAATTATATGCAACACAAAACTGATTCTGTAATGGTTTTGTTCATGTTTCCTGGTTTTGTCATGTGATCCTGCCATGTGCTCCATTCTCATTTGATTCCCTAGTATCTTGTCATGTTGTCATTGGATCATTGTCTTGATTGTTCACAGGAGTGTCTTGTTTAGTCATTAGTCTTTGTGTATTTAAGCCCTCATGTTTGCCTTGTTCCTTTTCAAATATTGTCCGTGTAACCCATTGTTGGTGAGTGTCTGTTTATTGCTTAAGTCAAGTCTGTTCATAGTTCAAGTCTTTTCTCAAGTCAAGTCATTGTTTGTTTGTATTTCAATAAACTGCACTTAAGATTGCCTTCAGTGGACTAAAACGTTACTGATTCTGAGGGACAAAATACAGAAATCAGGTGTGTGGATGAAGGTTGCTGATGTTTTTGGATTTCCAGGTGAGATTCTCAATGAATTCAGTTAATGTAAATTACGCCTTGAGGCAAAATGTTCAGGCTGCAGACTTAGCAGTGATTGTATTAAACTGTACAGTACAATCATAACATAGTATATACATTATCTTGATTTCATAATATATTTAAACATAACAATAATGCTGACCATAAACTGATCATCATAGAATGTGTGCGTCTGGTGGGCGATACCTGTGAGTTGTCCGCTGTGCTTCTCGTCTGTTGTGCGACCCCCTTGAAGGACCAATACTTGTATTTCAGTGGCTCATCACCATGACCTTTGGTGTATGCAAGTATATCAATTGTATCAGGATCTGCTGTTTTGATTACGTTCCCCCTTTCCAATGTACTTGGACCCTTATGATTGTTGTTGACAGCTATATTTAAGTAATATACTTTAGTTTATTAGTATGTGTTTGTTGGGCACATATTAAGAACACACACAATGGTGTCATATAGAATATTTATGCATATAATTATATTACTATTATTATTACAGTCATCCACATTCCATCCTTGTACTATTTTTGAATTAGAATATTATGATCCAAAAGCAGTCTAACTGAAAAACTGCTGTGTAGGTACAGACCACAATTCACAATAAAAAAAATATGATACTATATATTTAATGCTGGTCCTCTCAGCCCCCTGGCTAGTTTACAAGTCAAAGAAACCAGAGACTAGTAATTTAAACATATTTCAGCATGAATGCCTATTTCCTCATATTTTTCATGCTTGGAGGTTGATTTAGTGCTCGAGATAGACACCCCCCTGTGAAACATTTAATTGTCAACATTCATCTGTATAAAAATGAAATATGACCCCCTTTTATCTGCTTCTGAGATAATGACACCAAGTAATAAATATGAGTTCCTACCTACTTCTATTTAAGGCTTATTTAACTTGGCTCAACTATTATAGCTAGATGGTTTTAAAATCATATTTAAGTTGGCTCTTTTTGCCTTATATTTAAGCAATTGGCACACAATAAAATTTAATGTTTTGTGCAATGTGCAGTTTATTACTCAAAACAAGATGACTTTTGTTTGTGAGACAATTAATCATACCGGATTCTCGAATGAGCATGTAGGCTGTGTTTTCCTGTGCTTTTGTTTTAATAATGTGGAGGATAAAAAGAAGGAAGGCAAATATGGAGGCGTGTGAATTCTCAGAAGTATAGAGTACATACGTCAACAGCTGTTTCGAGATGGTGCTTGAAAGCTGTAGTCAGACTGTCACGAATCACAGAGGCAGGATTCAAGTGCAAGTAACTCTGTCTTTATTGACACAAAAGTCACTGGAAGACAAACTCGGTACGAAATCCGGATGAGACGGAGCCGTGAGAGATTTCCCTTGGCAGCACGGGAAGGCTGTGGGCAGCAGAGACTCGGGAGATCGGCGAGGGAAATCCGGAAAGGGATCCACAAACACCAGGGAGACAGGACTGCAACCGACGGGAAGACACACACAGGGAAACATCCAACAACGCTCTGACAAAGACAAGGGAGAAACAGAGAGACTAAATAGGGTGAAGGTGATGAGTTGCAGCTGGCACTGACGACCAGCCACAGGTGCGTGATGAGCCAATCCCAGGCTCCGCCCCAACCAACATGCAACACGCACCCAAGAGTGAGACAGGGAATCCATGAACCGTGACAGTACTCTCCCCTAGGAGCGCCCCTTGACGCTCCCAGCCGACCTTACCTGTTGATTGTAATCATCAATAAGGGAGTGATCCAGAATGTCTCTAGCAGGAACCCAACTTCTCTCCTCCGGACCGTAACCTTCCCAGTCCACCAAGTACTGGAAACCGCCCCTCCGTCTAGAATCCAGAATGCGATTAATCGAATACGTTGGTTCCCCATCTACGAGTCGCGCGGTGGGGAACCGGGACTGGCGGATTAAGGTGGGACCGAAAAACAGGCTTAATTTTGGATACATGAAAGGCGGGATGAATTCTCCTGTACGCCGGAGGAAGTTTGAGGCGAACTGTCACCGGACTAATGATCTTGGTGACAGTAAACGGGCCGATGAATTTGGGAGCAAGTTTATTAGATACGGAGCGGAGAATGTTCTTGGTAGAAAGCCACACTTTTGACCCACGACGTAAACGGGAGGCTTAGACCGGTGGCGATCGGCTTTAGCCTTGCGTGCGCTCCCACCTGGAGCAGAGTCTCACGGGCTCTGGTCCATGTGCGATGACACCTCTGGATAAACGCGTGAACAGAGGGGACCGCAACCTCGGAATCCAGACTAGGAAAAATGGGTGGCTGGTAACCTAGACTACACTCAAATGGCGAAAGGCCCGTGGATGACACTGGTAACGAGTTATGAGCGTACTCAACCATAGAAAGTTGTTGGCTCCAGGATGAAGGATTCTTGGAGACCAAACATCGCAACACCCTTTCCAGATCCTGGTTGGCTCTCTCGGTCTGACCGTTGCTTTGGGGATGATAACCCGAAGACAGACTAACCGTTGCTCCTAGTAACTTACAAAACTCCTGCCAGAATTTGGACACGAATTGGGAACCTCTGTCGGAGACCACGTCCATCGGGAGGCCATGTAACCGAAAGACGTGATCTACGACAGATACCGCTGTCTCCTTGGCTGATGGTAATTTGGGCAAGGGAATGAAATGTGCTGCCTTCGAGAATCGGTCCACCACGGTCAAAACGACCGTCATGCCATTAGAGGGCGGGAGGGCGGTAATAAAATCTAGCGCTATGTGGGACCAAGGTCTCGAAGGAACAGACAACGGTTGAAGTAGCCCATGAGGAGGTTGGTTAGATGTCTTACCAACCGCACAAACCGAGCAAGCCAAAACAAAACTGCGAATGTCGTGAGCCATTAGTGGCCACCAGAATCGTTGCTTTATTAAACTACTAGTGCGGTTTACTCCTGGATGACACGCAATGTTGGAACAATGACCCCATTGGAGGACCTCGGATCTTAACTCCTCCGGCACGAACAAACGACTCGGTGGGCCGCCGGGCGGAGGCGTTACCTCTTCTAAGGCCACTTTGACCTTCGATTCGATCTCCCATGTGAGTGTGGAGATAACTATTTTCTGGCAAAATACACTCGGGAGTAACCGGGCGTTCGGAAGCATCAAAAATACGAGATAAAGAGTCGGGTTTGATGTTCTTGGACCCGGGGCGGTACGATAGAACAAAGTCAAAACGTCCGAAAAAAAGTGCCCACCGAGCCTGCCTGGAGTTGAGTCTTTTGGCAGATCTAATATATTCAAGGTTCTTATGATCCGTCCATACAATAAAAGGTACCCCGACCCTCAAGCCAATGACGCCACTCCTCCAACGCTAACTTGACGGCCAACAACTCTCTGTTACCAATGTCATAATTACGCTCGCAGGTGAAAGACGATGAGACAAAAACGCGCACGGTGCATCTTGTCATCTGAGGAAGAGCGCTGTGAAAGAACTGCTCCTACCCCCACCTCTGACGTCGACCTCTACCACGAACTGACGTGTGGGATCAGGGGCAACTAGGATGGGAGCCGAAACGAAGCGACTTTTCAGTTTGGCGAATACAGCCTCAGCTGTATCGGACCACCTGAACGTCGTTCTGGGAGAGGTCAAGGCAGTCAGAGGTGCGGCTAGCTGGCTGAAATTGCGAATAAATCGCCGATAGAAATTGGCAAACCCCAGAAACCTCTGTAGGGCCTTACGGGAATCTGGGCTTGGCCAATCCATCACCGCCTTAACTTTGTCAGGATCCATGCGCATTCCCTCCGATGACACGATGTACCCTAAAAAAGGAACAGACTGTGCATGAAACGCGCATTTCTCCGCCTTGACAAAAAGCCCATTCTCTAGCAACCTCTGAAGCACTCGCCTGACGTGTTGAACATGTTCCTGGAGAGACGAAGAAAAAATCAAAATGTCATCCAGGTAGACATATATGAATTGGTCAACCCTGTCTCTCAACACATCATTGACGAGTGCCTGGAAAACCGCTGGGGAGTTGGAAAGCCCGAATGGCATCACCAAATATTCAAAATGCCCCCTGGGGGTGTTAAATGCGGTTTTCCATTCATCCCCCTCCCTAATGCGAACCAAATGATAAGCGTTACGTAAGTCCAACTTCGTGAAGATAGATGCTCCCTGCAACCTCTCAAAAGCTGAAGACATCAACGGTAAAGGATAGGTATTCTTTACCGTGATGTTATTCAGCCCTCGGTAATCTATACAAGGTCGCAGAGAACCATCCTTCTTCCCCACAAAGAAGAACCCCGCCCCCGCTGGAGAAGAGGAAGGGCGGATGAATTTGGAGGCTAGAGAATCAGAAATATATTTCTCCATGGCCTCCCTCTCTGGAATAGAAAGAGAGTAAAGCTTGCCCTTAGGCGGAGACTTACCTGGGAGTAAATCTATAGCACAGTCATAGGGACGATGCGGAGGAAGAGAAGCAGCACGGGACTTACTGAACACTTCCTTCAGGTCGAGGTACTCCAGAGGCATGTTAGACAGATTCACTGCCTCACTCTGAAAAACAGAACGAGGCACAGACGAACAAGCAGACACAAGACAAGACTCATAACACTTATTACTCCACGCAGACACAGAATTGTGTCCCCAGTCAACCCTTGGATTGTGTAACTCCAGCCAAGGGTGACCGAGGACAACGGGAGCCAAAGGGGAGTCCAGGATGAAAAAGGAAATGAGTTCAGTGTGGTTGCCTGAAGTGATGAGTGTGAGTGGTTTAGTGGTGAAGGAAATGTCAGGGAGTACTTGTCCATTGAGTGCGTTGACAGAAATGGTGTTCTTGAGTGCAATGGTGGGTATGCCGAGCTTGAGTGCCAGGGCAGAGTCAAGAAAGTTACCTTCCGCTCCCGAGTCGAGGAGCGCTTGCCCGGAGAAATCCTGGGCTGCCCACAGCAGTCTCACCGGAAGGAGAGTGGAGGATGAGGTCTTTTCCATGGAGATCCGCCCGACAGTAGCCTTCTCTTTACCGCCGGGCGTGGTCTTTTACCGGGCAGGAGTCTAGCAGGTGTCCAACCCCGCCGCAGTATAGGCAAAGACCACGGGATCTCCGTCTCGCTCTCTCCTCCCGGGAGAGCCGAGCTCGACCCACCTGCATGGGCTCCGGATCGAAAGTGTAGCTGACCGCATCCGCAGCGCTGGCCTGAGGGCATTCGACACTCCGTGCTGTAGTTCCATCCTGGATCTCAGCCGACTCAGACGCAGCGTCCACCTCAGCGCGAGTTCGATGAGACCGTCAATCCTTTCTGGTAGCTCGATCGTGAAGATCTCTTTCTGGATGCGGTCAGCTAGCCCATGCAGGAACATGTCCCACTGTGCCTCCTCGCTCCATTTGCACTCGGCGGCCAGGGTGCGGAACTCGATGGAATAGTCCGAGACCGGCGGTTACCTTGACGAAGGTCAGCGAGTTGACGTGCCGCCTCTACCTGCCACCGCCCGGTCAAACACCCTCTTCATCTCTGCCGATAGCATCTGGAACGAGGAACAGCAAGGATGTTGATTCTCCCACACCGCCGTCCCCACAATGCCGCCGTCCGGAGAGAAGGGTGAGGACAAACGCCACCTTGGATCTCTCTGTGTTGAAAGTCTGAGGTTGTAGAGTGAAAAACAGGGAACACTTTGTCAGAAAAGCTCTACAGTAATTACTCTCACCGGCATAACACTCTGGTGTGGGTAGGCGTGGTTCTAGTTGCCGCGGTGTGGATGGTGTGGGAGGACTCGGCGGTGGGTTGGGCACAGCGGGACTGGCGAGTTGTTGCATCTGTTGGGTCAGCTCGGACACCCGTGCCACCAAGGTCTGAACTGCCTGTCCTGTGGCAGTTAAGTTCGCCTCCTGCTGGTTCATTCTAGCATTGCTGCTGGTCAGGAAGGCGTTGATATCGGAAGCACTTGCTGAATCCATGGTTGGTCAGAGCGTTCTGTCACGAATCACAGAGGCAGGATTCAAGTGCAAGTAACTCTGTCTTTATTGACACAAAAGTCACTGGAAGACAAACTCGGTACGAAATCCGGATGAGACGGAGCCGTGAGAGATTTCCCTTGGCAGCACGGGAAGGCTGTGGGCAGCAGAGACTCGGGAGATCGGCGAGGGAAATCCGGAAAGGGATCCACAAACACCAGGGAGACAGGACTGCAACCGACGGGAAGACACACACAGGGAAACATCCAACAACGCTCTGACAAAGACAAGGGAGAAACAGAGAGACTAAATAGGGTGAAGGTGATGAGTTGCAGCTGGCACTGACGACCAGCCACAGGTGCGTGATGAGCCAATCCCAGGCTCCGCCCCAACCAACATGCAACACGCACCCAAGAGTGAGACAGGGAATCCATGAACCGTGACACAGACTTATAGCTTTGAGCCAATGCACTAGTAGGGTAGCAAAGTTGAACACAGGGACACCTAAAAGATGTTGTCTCTGCTCTTTGATGTTTTTTTTTTTATATTTTCCTTAATGTCTTTCAACCGCAATTCAGTTTAAAAAGTCATTCTGCATGGATTCAAGCTACTTAAAAGGTAAATTGTCTGTCAGGTTGAAGAATGTCACTGAAATGACAGAAAGCTACAATTACAACAGTGCTCTGAAGCTTCGAGGCATTTAAAACCCTAGCGTTGTAGAAATTCACAAATTTTGATGTAGTAAAGCACAGCCTTCAGTTAATAACCAAGTAGTGGCCTGAGACCAAAAGAATGCCGCCTTTCTTTTAAGAATGTACTTGAAATGCTGTTCCAAGTCACAGCCAAACCCTAATTGTAAGGAACAAAGTTTCATTGTTATGGGAAACCAATTCCGACTCAATTATCTCAACTCCCTGCTGCTTAGGCCCTCTGTTGTGGTCGATCAAGTAGCCCTATGAGGTCTCTCTCATCTGATGGGGGAGAAAAAAATACTTATATATTACTATATATATATATATATATATATATATATATATATATATATATATATATATATATATATATATATATACAATTCAAAATAACTGTACAGTATATGCTCAAATCACACCCCCTACTCTAGGTAAGGTTGTTCTCCCAGCTGAATAAAACTTACATATTCTCATTGTTAATTATCTCCAACCTCTTGAAGGTCGAAGTGTGGCTTCAGAAAAGGAACGAAAAGAGAGAAGTTATTGAAGCTGGTCGCTAAAAAAATTGAATTAGTATAGGTGTAGTATAGGTGTCGTCAGCAGCTATGTCCAGGTCTTACTTACATTGTCAGGTCTCTGTAGCAAATGTCTGTTAATTAAGCACACCTTGACCGAGTCAGGGAAAAATTATTCCGTTCATGAACATGCAAAGCATGAAAAGCTTATGCTGTCATGCCAATGAAGGGAAATGTTGGCGTAGACAGTTAAGCAGCAGGAAACGTATGACAAACTAAAGTCACGCTGAAAGTGCACAGGTAATGCATTAGCAGAGCCCTTGTTGTGTTGCAGTCAATGCTGTTTCACAATTTCAAGGTTACCGTTTTGTTGGTCTTAATTTGTCCTGCTGTGGAAAATCTCTCATCTTCTATAACACTCGAATCTGTTTGCTTGGCCCAGTGAATTGGTATAGGAGATGAGAGATTTTCCACAGTAAGATGTGTGTGTATATACAGTATCTAAAAAAAGTGCATTTTGTCTTCTGACTTCTTTGTTGTTATATTTTGGGCAGAAGATAATGTGCATTTGTCTCATAATAATCTCTGGCTAAGTGGTAATTGCTCTATTGATGGCATTACTACATGGCTTTGACACATCATTACTCACTTAACTACTTGACCTGGAACAAATGTTGAAGCAATTATTGCTCAGAGCTTCTCTACATGGAAAATTGCCACCAACTTTTGCCCTGGCGTTTTATGAATGACTGTTTATGTGATATCAACACAAACTTTCTTTTGGCTGTTGTTTTTAAGGTTATGTTCGCTTTTTATGCTCTATATTATCTGCATATTAATTTCAAGGGTAGAGTTTTACATTAGGGATGAACTATTACAAAGGTTACAAAGGTGTAATGCAGCCAACTCAGATGAGGGAAAGATGGATCTAAATACAATTTTTTTATTAAAGTAATACAATTAGCTCAGAAAGAGGAAAACAAAGCACAAAGAGACTACTGGCTGTTTGAGAACGTCAACATACAGCCATAGAAGGACAAGAGATGACAATAAACACAGAATACACTATAAAGAATTACAAGGGGCAAACAAGGAACAAGTGATTGTAATCAGCCACTATGGAAAATAACAAGACTTACTATGAAAACAAACAAGGCAGCAATGGGAACAAAAGCTCTCTAGACCCATTCACTATTACCTACATTACTCCACTAATATAGTCCACTTGAAGGAATGAATGAAAACAAATTCAGCTTTTGCCCCTTTTGTACTTGCTGTTTAATAATTATTTGAAACTTGGCAAACTGGCAGCTCCAGTAGTAATGAAAAGATGTATGGTCATGGAATCTATGTATAAACTTTAAAAACAATTTAATAATCAATTCAAAAGGAATTTATACCTGTATGATATTATACTGTAGCCACATTGGAATGGAAAATTGATGGATGGATTGATGGGTCTTTCTGCGCGATGTCCACGGTGCATTATGGGTATTCTCTAGCCGTGGAGTGTACATTGGTTTTACACTCATTATTGCAGTGTATTATGGGATCGAATAAGTGCACTCGAATGTGTGTGTGTGTGTGTATATATGTATATATATATATATATATATATATATATATGTATATATAATATATATTAGAGGTGGGCATAGATTAATTGTTTTAATCTAGATTAATCTCACTGTGATTTTGAAATTAATCTAGATTAAAATGTGCTACCCAAATAATGACTGGTGCTTTCACACTGGTTCGATTGCCTGGACCGAAACCGAGTTCAGGTGGCAGAATGAATGGCGTTGTTTACCTAACTTTTATATTTTTATTTTTGAACCGTTCGTTTTGTTACCAAAGCTTCAGTACGTAATGGCACTTGCGTCTATCTGCCGCGGATGTACTGCAAATGCTCTAAAGAAAGCTGACGACTAGCAGAAATGAGATTTACAGCTCTCTGCTTGCAGTATGTCAGTCACGCTCGTCAGGACTCGAGTACGGTTCGCGGTGCGCAGCCGAGTTCGAAGAGCGCGTTCACGCTTGATGTGGTAATTTCACAACATACACGCAGGTTCGAAGACTCGTTCTCGCTCCCTACAGTGCAATTCGGCTAGGTAGCTATACATCCGCGCTAAACTATCGAGGTGAAAGTCATCATAGTTTGCGTAGTATAAACCCACCACTAAATATATATATATATATATATAATGGTATATAACAGGTCCTTCTCAAAAAATTAGCATATTGTGATAAAAGTTCATTACTTTCCATAATGTAATGATAAAAAATAAACTTTCATATATTGCATACAGCTGGCATACAGCTCATGAAAACCCAAAATTCCTATCTCAAAAAATTAGCACATCATGAAAAGGTTCTCTAAACAAGCTATTAACCTAATCATCTGAATCAACTAATTAAATCTAAACACCTGCAAAAGATTCCTGAGGCTTTTAAAAACTCCCAGCCTGGTTCATTACTCAAAACCGCAATCATGGGTAAGACTGCCGACCTGACTGCTGTCCAGAAGGCCATCATTGACACCCTCAAGCGAGAAGGTAAGACACAGAAAGACATTTCTGAACAAATAGGCTGTTCCCAGAGTGCTGTATCAAGGCACCTCAGTGGGAAGTCTGTGGGAAGGAAAAAGTGTGGCAAAAAATGCTGCACAACGAGAAGAGGTGACCGCTACAGGTGCCGCATTCCCCAGGTCAAGCCACACGCAGGAAAAGCGGCAGAAGCGCCTGACCTGGGCTACAGAGAAGCAGCACTGGACTGTCGCTCAAATTTTGCATGTCATTCGGAAATCAAGGTGCCAGAGTCTGGAGGAAGACTGGGGAGAAGGAAATGCCAAAATGCCTGAAGTCCTGTGTCAAGTACCCACAGTCAGTGATGGTCTGAGGTGCCATGTCAGCTGCTGGTTTTGGTCCACTGTGTTTTATCAAGGGCAGGGTCAATGCAGCTAGCTATCAGGAGATTTTGGAGCACTTCATGCTTCCATCTGCTGAAAAGCTTTATGGAGATGAAGATTTAGTTTTTCAGCACGACCTAGCACCAAAGTGCTCACAGTGCCAAAACCACTGGTAAATGGTTTACTGACTATGGTATTACTGTGCTCAATTGGCCTGTCAACTCTCCTGACCTGAACCCCATAGAGAATCTGTGGGATATTGTGAAGAGATAGTTGAGAGACGCAAGACCCAACACTCTGGATGAGCTTAAGGCCGCTATCGAAGCATCCTGGGCCTCCATAACACCTCAGCAGTGCCACAGGCTGATTGCCTCCATGCCACGCCGCATTGAAGCAGTCATTTCTGCAAAAGGATTCCCGACCAAGTATTGAGTGCATAACTGAACATAATTATTTGAAGGTTGACTTTTTTTGTATTAAAAACACTTTTCTTTTATTGGTCGGATTACATATGCAAATTTTTTGAGATAGGAATTTGGGGTTTTCATGAGCTGTATGCCAAAATCATCAGTATTAAAACAGTAAAAGACCTGAAATATTTCAGTTGGTGTGCAATGAATCTAAAATATATGAAAGTTTAATTTTTATCATTACATTATGGAAAATAATGAACTTTTGTCACAATATGGTAATTTTTTTAGAAGGACCTGTGTGTGTATATATATATATATATATATATATACATTGTTGTGTGATGTCAATTGTCAATTTATGACATTGGTGTGGTTTTTACATTCAAAAACATAATGAATAAGTAATAGGCTTTTTTCTACACTGGTTTTTAGGCTCTCTCAAGACACGTTCGGTTTTGATGGGTGTGCCGCACTGAAGACTTGGAAGTAAACGCCCATGGCTAGGATTGAATAAGATTGCCATATTTAATGAGCTTCTTCTCCCCTGTCAGTTCACGTAAGAGATTATTTTAAAAAAGGGGCAACCGGAAAGATTCTCTCACAGGGCTCTCAAGACGTATTTATCAAACAAACACAATGATTTATCTCTCATCCACCTGTTATTGATTTATTTTTTTGTTACTTGGCCTGCCCAATCGGTGGATATAAGCGCAAACTATATAATTCTTCAAATATCAAGTCAAGAGAGTGAACAACTCAAACCAATAAATGAATGTTATTTCACAATTAAAAATTCACCAGCCTCCCAACGGGCTTACGGGCTTCCCATCTGGGAAACACATAGCCCTGGGACGTTGGCCGTTGTGAGCCCTGGCCCATACATGTCCGAGTCTGATCCCGAATGGCAATGAAACAACAAATAAAGGATTCTCCAGCCTGTGACTGTGTGCAAAGGTATGTTCTGTTAGACATGTACAGATAATCATAATGATCATAACGTAACAATGAAATACTATCGCATATAAAAACATAAGTGTTGTGCACCATTCCTGTCGGATCCAATTTAGAAGACACAGCATTGTTTTTTAATCTCAATATGTCTGCAAATCCAGTATCAACCTGTGTCTTGTTAACAAACGATTATCTTGCTATATTCGCATACTTATTGCTCCGTAGCACGATTAGCTCCATTTAGAAGCAGAAGCAGGCGTACACATTTATCTGTAGAGGCGGCGTTTCCCCGTTCTATTATGTCATTGGTCCGTTTATATTTGAGAGCTGTCGTTTTCTGGGCCTGGTGTCAATAAAAGCTTTTCTTTGACTAACAAGGACGTTTTCAGCTCTGAAACTTAGAGGATATTCTTATATTACCATGCCCTTTAATATATCAAAGGCTCAAGGGAAAGTTGATTTCTCAATTCATCACCCCTTTAAGGTAACTGGATACGTGCAGGTCTTAAGCCGAATCTAATATTCTGTGTGATTAATGTTAATCAAACAACAATGAAAAATAGAAAACCACCCCATGCTTGGCTAAATAACTTTAATATATTTATTAAGAATCAGTGTGTAGTTGATTTATAGAGTGAAGACTAGCAAGTTTTTTAATATATATTTTTTTATTATTTAATTTATTTCTTGACTTAAATCCAGTATACCTATTGCTGAAAATAAAGCAATGTTTTTTGTCATGTTGTTTGTAATTTGCATTTGTTGCTTATTTTTAAAAACAAAGATACAATTAAAAATCTATCTTGTTATTATAAAATTACATTTAAAAAACTATTAAATTACAAGTATCATGAAATAAGATGTTGGTCATCCCAACCTGTTCCGGATAGTGAAAGGTTAGTGAATGTTAACATGATTGATAATGTTGTACACTGGCATGCAATTATTATTGCAATAAGAGGAGGGAATCGTCAAAAAACAGGGCAAGAAGTTTAAAAAAACATAAGTTCTGTTGTCATATTTCTCAGCTTTTACTGTGTGGTTTTTTGACCATGGTGTTGATTTAGTATCGTATTGAGGTATTTTATTGTATCAAAGTCATAATTTTGGTATTGTGACAACACTATATTGTGGTGCTTTAGAGTTAATATTTTATCTGTGTCATATATATTATATATTCAGAATTTTGTTGTTTTTCTAAAATTTCAAGTATGTTTTGCAGCTATAATTTATTAATTAATTTGTGTTTTCAGATTTCTTTACTCATAGGAGGGGAAGGATGAAGGAGGTCACACTGTCAGACAGAGACCTCTCTCTCACTCTCTGCGATTAAAATTTAACCAGCGCTCATGTCACCACTGTTGGTTTTTGCAGAGTGGCTGGCCAATACCCTAGGGAGGATAGCGCTTGTCTGAGGAGACCTGAACAAGCGAGGTTAAATCGTGTCATCCACCCCACGCCTCATCCACTCTGACAGTGGATGAGGGGTGCCGGCTGACCCGACCCGTGTCACATTAATTATGGCAATAATCACTCAGTGAGTCAGCTACCCTCAAATGCATCCCTGCCAGGCTTTGTGACTAGCTGCCAGCAAACCCAAAAGGTTTACATACACTGCTTGAGATTACCATAGTGTCTCTATTTATGTACCTATAGATAAATTAAATAAAAGAACAAAAAGCTTCTTCTTTTTCACATGTGTGCCAGTGATTTGTGGGCTGGGGTAAAAAATTTGGACATACAGTAAGTGATTGTATTTGTTTTTTTTATATCTTTTTGGGCTGGAATATTATATGTTCATCTTTCTAAATATCTGTCATTTTGAAAGCGTATATCTGGTGTAAATAAATGATTGCCAAATCTGGGTGTTAACAGTATTTATGCCGCTTTCACCCTTCTATAAAATCACTCTAGATTGACAAATGTAACTTTTTTTTTTCTCCCCCCATTTACAAACACATTCTTAGCATTTTACAAGGATTTTTTTGCTGATCATACCTGCTGTGCCTTTGATTTTCATGGCACATGCGATGAGGTTCCGGTGGAATAACTGTTTAAAATTCCTTTCTCTTTTTCATTTATTGGATTATGACAGGCTTATGACATGATTCAAGTGGTCCTCTTACCATTGTTGTATTGTTCTCTCTAAAAACCTATTATGGTGTCCATTTATTCAGAAGCTTTAGCCATGCACATACCTCAACACATAGGGGTTAAACACAACTTTTGCTTGGATAACCTTTTTCCCTGACTTTATGTATTAGACTGAGCAGTATAAATAGCCTCTGACATTTGCAGAAATCGTGGAGTAGTGCCTGACTGCACAAGTGAGTGCTGATGTGCTTGACGTCTTTTGTAAGACTGATTGACACAAATTCAATTCGATTTCGATTCACAAGCTTGCGATTCAATTTGATTTCCATTGATTATTTTTGGCTATATATCAGGTACAATACATGGAAAATTTTCTCAAGGAATCTCTAAAATGATGCTGTAAACTATGGGAGTCAGTTGTAGCCTACTATAATATTGACGGTAGGGCGGGGCGATATATCGAGTATTAGCGATAATATCGCAAAAATCTTGACGACGATGTAAAATTTGAAAATATCGTGAATATCGAATATTTCAGATTCAACATGCATACTTTCCAAAAAAAACACATTACCAGATAACTCAGAGGTCTGCTTTCACCATTCACTAAACATTGGAAGCAGAAGAGTTAAATATATACGCGCAGCGCATGACAAAGAAAGCAAAAGAAACATGCGCGCATGAGAGAAATAATAGCGCGGCGCGGGACGTGCTCGCTCTGCCGGACTCTAACCTAAAGCGCGCACGCACACGCTTTTCAGACAACATACGATCGGGATTCAGTTCTTTCATGGATTATTGGGTTTCAATGGTCAAACAAATGTAAAAATGCACATCCTGGCGAGTATTCAGGTAAACACAGTAGTGTATGTCTTTAGTGAACATACTCAGAGTTGAGTGAGACATCGTGTGTTACAATGAATTTGGTCCGTCGAGGTCTTAAAGGGCCGGAGCTCTGTGTGATTTAATCTTCATCAAACAACAATGAAAAATCGAAAACCACCCCATGCTTGGTTAAACAACTTTAATATATGTATTAAGAATCAGTGTAGCCTATAGTTAATTATAGAGTGAAGACGAAGCAGTTTTTTAAATATATATTTGATTTATTTCTTGACTTGCTACTGTTAAATAGACCCACTGTAGTTGAAAATAAAGCACTGTTTTTGTCATTTTGTTTGTAATTTGCATGTTTTGCTTATAAAAAAAAAAGATTATATTAAAAATCTATATTGTAATTATAAAAGTACATTTAAAAAATATTAAATTACTCGCATCATGATTTAAGATTTGTCATCCCAACCTGTTCAGTCAACATAAACATTTTCTATTTCATTTGGTTCTATCGAAATATATATATATATATATATAATTTTTTTTTTTTTTTTTGAAGGAGCAAAAGGAAATATTTGTATTTATTTAAAAGCAATTGCAAACATATCGAGATATATATCGAATATCGTAAAAATGTTGAAAATATCGAGATATATATTTTTTTTAGATATCGCCCAGCCCTAATTGATGGTAAAAGTGAACTCATTTGTATAAACATTTAAATTACACTCAATTTATATATATATATATATATATATATATATATATATATATATATATATATATATATATATATATATATATATATATATATATATATATATATATATATATATATATATATATATATATATATATATATACTTTACAATAACATGATCATATTTCTACTCTCAATAAACATTTAAATGGTATCATGTTATGATAAAAAAGACAGATTTATTCAAACATGCATTAAGTATTGAAAAACATAAAAAAGGGTAATGAATATGTAATATGGTGTCTATATTAAGCTAAATGCTCCTCTCTAGAGATAGTTTTCAGATAGTTTTTCTAGCTGACTAATGAGTTTATGGACACTGGATATGACTTTTTCTGAGGTAAATGTGACGTTACTTGACATTGTTTACAAGATGTTTTACTGGCTTCTTTCTATGGTCGAAACCCTTATTTAGCGATTCCATGATACGGATTTCCGTAAGATGTGCTGTATCTTTTAACACACAGATGCATGTTTCAGATGCTCATTCATGTTTATTTCGGCTGTAACTGATATTAAAACAGATGAGTTCACATAAGCTCCGCTCTGCCGCTCTCTTGAGCTGAGTTTAGCTGCGGCACGCCAGAGCAATCTTGCGCCCCAGCACCAAATCTGTATTAATCATTTTTTTAATTTCATAATAAAATGGACACAATTTGAAATCTTTGACATATCAATAGTAACAAAGCGCAAAAATTATTGTGATTTATTGGATGAAAGGTGCACTACAATACTATGGGATTAATATCCTGCCATGATTCAAAACTGAAAATAAAGTTCTGAAAGGTTGAAACTAAGTGTTCGAAAACTCAAAATATTACAAAAAGAAGTTTTGCAAGATCGAAAAATAAGATTTGCAAGCTTGCAAAATGTAAAAAAACAAAAAAATCTCTGCAAACATTGTTTTTTTTTTTTTAGATTTCCTTCTTCAGAACTGCAACATTTTTTTACGATGTCGGGCAAACAATTTTTCAGAGTTTCGAATTTGTCACTGTTCTCCCAGTGTTTAGTTTGTTTTCCAGATTTGAAACCTTGTAAATGATGATCTGAAAACTGGTGTGCGAATGTGTGAAAAAAAGTTTTGAAACTCTGAAAATTGAGTTTTTCAGGCTTGCAAAGTGGTAAAAAAAAATTAATCTCTGCAAACATAATTTTGTTTTTGAGATTTCCTTCTTCAGAAGTGCAACACTCTTTTTTATGGTGTTGTGCAATCATTTTTTCAGAGTTTTGAATTTGTCACTGTTCTCCCAGTGTATTTTTTGTTTTCCAGATTTGAAACCTTGTAAATGGTGATCTACAAACTGGTGTGCGAATGTGTGAAATAAAGTTTTGAAACTCTGAAAACTGAGGTTTGAAAGGGCGAAACTTATTACATTACATTACATTTGCTATCCTATTGCAGTCTATTTTTTCAGAGCTGAGTTTACAACACCCACTTTGCGGAGATACGGCCATACAGTTCTGAGCTTGTGACTCACGTAATTTGTGGCAGCGTTGTCATGCAGCTCTGCTCTGAATCTCTGAAACTCAGACTGAGCGAAAATGAAGCTTCGCAACCTTAACTTAAAAAAAAAAAGCCTGGAGGGAGGGCCTTAATGCTCTTGGCCAATGATTTGCTGTCTGCGGACGTACAGTCCAATCAAGTCGTATTTACTGGAGAGGTGGGATTGACCGACTGCTCCACCAATGATGAAAGTGCACAGGATACACAAACAGGACGCACGGCTCTCTGACCACATGGCGCTCCCGTCGAGAGCTGTATTCGCGTCCATGGCGAGCCACTCCTCGCTGCAGCCTGTAGCACGATGACGTAGCTGGATCAGATCCAATACGTGCTGGATGGTGGTTCGTTATGGCGAGTGCATATAGTTAGAATGCTAGTGCGAGTCTAGTTATAATGCGTATGCGCTGGTCGTAAGTGACATGTATGGTCAATATTATATATGATGTTATAACCTGTGTAGTAGTACTGATAAATAGTAATACGTTATTTATGAATTAGTCATCGTAATGATGAAGTTATCCTAGTTTTCTCTCTACATACATGCAAAACAGTTAAAATTGTAACATATTCTGGTCATACTTGTTGAGTGGAAGCAAAAATGACTCAAGTAGCCTAATTGTCTGTAATTTTAATCCTCAATGTACAACCAGTACACATTCAAGGGAAAGTGCAAAACGTGTGTCCTGATTTTGTGTTATTTATAATTGTTTTTGCGCGAGCGGTTTGAGTATGTATCCAGTTCACAAAGCTCTCAACTGCGCATGCGCATGTGACGTCATCAAAATGTGAATGAAACCACCGCGCATGCGCATCCAGTACGTGTTGGATCTGATCCAGTACGTCATCGTGCTTCAGGCTGCAGCGACGACTTCTTGTTGTCCATGGCTCCTGGGAGAGAGGTGAAAAACTTTGTTAACAGTAGCCTACCATGTTGTAACCATTAACTTTAGCTAACTAAAAAGTTAGCTATTACATGTGAACTTATAAGCCATGCTTGTTAAGGTTGCCAGGTTTTCACAACAAAACCCGCCCAATTGCAACTAGCCCAAAACAAGCCCAATCGGGTTTATAGGAGTTCCCTGGTAAAAAAAATTCATTCATAAAATAGATGTTTTTTGGCAGGGTTCCTGGCCAAATTGAGCATTCCCGACGCTAAATATAACATAATTGGTGTCACTGCAACCCGCGAACATGACAAACTGCCCGTGTCAATGGTGTTAAAGTAGCCCAATTCCGCGGGAAATCGCGGACTTGGCAACACTGACCCTTGTGACGATCTCTGCAGTCTCTAGATAACTGTCCTTACAAAAATGAACCATGGTTTTACTACAAATAAAAAAAAAAACATTGTTATTGTAGTTAAACCATGGTAACCACAAATTAACCATGGTTTTGCTACTCTAACCGTAGTTTAACCATGGTATTTGTGGTAAAACTGGTTATATGAATGGTTGTCACCATTCTGTTTGCGTATCCTGTGCACTTTCATCATTGGTGGAGCAGTCGGTCAATCCCACCTCTCCAGTAAATACGACTTGATTGGACTGTACGTCCGCAGACAGCAAATCATTGGCCAAGAGCATTAAGGCCCTCCCTCCAGGCTTTTTTTTTAAGTTAAGGTTGCGAAGCTTCATTTTCGCTCAGTCTGAGTTTCAGAGATTCAGAGCAGAGCTGCATGACAACGCTGCCACAAATTACGTGAGTCACAAGCTCAGAACTGTATGGCCGTATCTCCGCAAAGTGGGTGTTGTAAACTCAGCTCTGAAAAAATAGACTGCAATTGGATAGCAAATGTAATGTAATGTAATAAGTTTCGCCCTTTCGAACCTCAGTTTTCAGAGTTTCAAAACTTTATTTCACACATTCGCACACCAGTTTGTAGATCACCATTTACAAGGTTTCAAATCTGGAAAACAAAAAATACACTGGGAGAACAGTGACAAATTCAAAACTCTGAAAAAATGATTGCACAACACCATAAAAAAGAGTGTTGCACTTCTGAAGAAGGAAATCTCAAAAACAAAATTATGTTTGCAGAGATTAAATTTTTTTACCACTTTGCAAGCCTGAAAAACTCAGTTTTCAGAGTTTCAAAACTTTTTTTTCACACATTCGCACACCAGTTTTCAGATCACCATTTACAAGGTTTCAAATCTGGAAAACAAACTAAACACTGGGAGAACAGTGACAAATTCGAAACTCTGAAAAATTGTTTGCCCGACATCGTAAAAATATTTTGCAGTTCTGAAGAAGGAAATCTAAAAAAAAAAAAAAAATGTTTGCAGAGATTTTTTTGTTTTTTTACATTTTGCAAGCTTGCAAATCTTATTTTTCGATCTTGCAAAACTTCTTCTTGTAATATTTTGAGTTTTCAAACACTTAGTTTCAACCTTTCAGAACTTTATTTTCAGTTTTGAATCATGGCAGGATATTAATCCCATACAATACTCCATATATTCAATCATTCATTCATTCATCTGAAAGCAGGATGAGTAATCAATTCTAGGAATTTAAGAATCAATATTGGTTTATAAAATGAGAATCGATTAAAATCGAGAAATCTCTATTTCTTTTTTATTTTTTACCCAGCCCATAGTCTTTTGCGTTGAGGACTTATACATGTCATACAGATATAGTTTTACCACAAACCGTTGACGTCTTTTTAAAGAACATACTTGTAACATGCTCCGAAGCCAAACATAAATAAATAGTAATGCCTATAACTCAGAAACACATTTATTCCAATGCTTTGAAATTCAATACAAGTGGTCAGTCATCAATTCTGCCCTCTATTCTTATATGAAAAAAGGAAAAATGAGATGTATATCATAAAAAAAAGAATAAATAAATAAATTGTGGTGAAGTCAGTGGCTGAAGCCCCAGGATACAACCCTGTGTGTGTGTGTGTGTGTGTGTGTGTGTGTGTGTGTGTGTGTGTGTGTGCATTATAGTACTGAGGCCAGTGAATTTAGATGAGGCGTTTATTTCTCTGACGCTGGAGGGCTCACTCAGTCCATATCAATAATGCATCGCTCTTTTGAAATGGATTGTTGTAACATACATTTATTACCACAAACAGAATAATGCAGTGTTCTCACTCATTGTTTGCCATCTAGTTTGTGGGTTTAGGCGAACGTGACCCTTTTGTTTCCTTTCAAACCACAGGGTCAGAGTTTGGCACTGTATGTTGATGGTGGCTACTGTGAATGCGATAGATGAATTTGAAGTGTGTTAAAAAAATAAATAAAATAAAACTCTTAATAGACTTTCTGTTTTCCACTCTCATCAATCTTATAAAAGCTTGCCGTTCAGTTCACCTTGTTTGCCTACCAAATACTTTAATATGTCATTTTAGGGCTTTGGGGTATATGGATAAGAACCTCATCAGAAGCCCTCTAGGGTCACTGATTTAAATAATAATTTGTTGCATTATAGCGATTTTCTGGGTACTCAAAGCGCTTTACATATGGAAGGTGGAATCTCCTTAACCACCACCAATGTGCAGCATCCACCTGAATGATGTGACGGCAGCCATTTTGTGGAAGAACACCCACCACACACCAGCTTATTATTTGAGAGGAGAAGTAGGGATGCAGATAGGGCTTATCTAACGGTTATTTTGATAACAGATTAGTTGGACGATTATTTTCCGATTAATCAATTAATCGGATATAATAATAAAATTCATTTATTTTATTTTTTTTTATTTATTGACAAAACACTATTCCACATCCTGCCGAATGATGTCCTTCAAACAAACGTGTCAGCTGAGTCCTATGAAAACATACATTGTGAATATATCTACGCTTACAAAAATTAACCTTTCATTTTACAACGAATAAAACAAACATTTTAGTTATTGTAAAGTTATTGTAGTTTTTTTCGTGGTTAACCATGGTTTTGCTTCAAATACATAGTTTAACTATGGAATCAATAAGCCAAAAAAAAAAAAACATGTTTTTACTATAATAAAACCAGGGTTAATTTATATATCTTTGCCAAAAAGTTACTAAGCAAAAGGACAAGTTTAAATCCCTACATTAACATTAAATCCCTACCCCAACACACACACACACATGTCTGGTTCACTATCTTTGTGGGGACTCTCCATAGACGTAATGGTTTTCTTACCATTCTATCCCCCTACACTGCCCCTGCCCCCAAACCTACCAATCACAGGAAACATTCTGCATTTTTACTTTATAAAAAAAAACTCATCCTGTGTGATTTAGAAGCCTTTTGAAAAGTGGGGCCGCTGGCTGTTGGTGATCTCAGGTTTTACTATCCTTATGGGGACATTTGGTCCCCACAATGTAATATTAACAAGGACACACACACACACACACACACACACACACTCGATGGAAGTAGCCATGTCTGTCATGTATATTCAATTACACGTTATCACTTTACAGTTGCTACTCATAAAATATTTTAGCTAAATTAATGTTTTTGTGGTAAATATTATTGTCTCCCTCTGTACTGCACTCTGTCTGTTTGATGCTAAAATGTAGACTGTCAGGTCTAGGGTTGGGTATCGTTTGGGTTTTTTACAATACCGGTGCCAAACCGAAAATTAAAACAGGGCCTTAAACAATACTTTTTTTGTTAAAAAAGAGCCACAAAACAACGGTGGATGACATTAAAGAATGGCTTTTTATTGAAAAATATATGCCACCAAACCCAACTACAATAGGCCTAATTTAACACTAACTAACAGTTACATTATAATAACAGCAAAGTAGTCGATCTGCTACAAACCATCTTCAAGGTTCAGCAATTTTTTGCAGAAATATGGCCATATTGTCTGGCTAAATATTTTAGAAAGTATCGCCTTATTGTTTCCACGGCGACGCGTCATGCTTCTCACTTGACACACAGTAGCTGCAATAGTGCTGTTTGACAGCTGTATCACTTTTATTTTATTTTATTTTTCATTCAAAATATTCACAGACTTCTTAACTATGTCATGAACTATCTGATATTCTGATTTTCAAATATGTGTAAGTGAATGTGTTTTAGTTCTATAATGCGCAATGTGCGCCGCTATGTTAGTTTGCGCCTCAGAGAATCGGATCTGTCGGATTTACATCACGCCAATTTATCCTTGTCTCACGAAATACATTAAAGTAAGTGACTGGTGAAGTGGGAGAAGAATAGAGTAAACTATATAGTTAACTATATACTGTGTATCTGATATAAATAAGACAAATTATAACTGAAAGGATTGTTATTGCCGCTTCGATAGACATCAGTGTGTGTCAGACCCAAATAATCGTTAATGAGAATCGGAGTTGATGATTTTCATTATCGATCATTATGGATTTTACCGACTAGTTGTTGTAACTCTTGTTTTATTGTAAGACACCCTGGGATTGTTTATGACCAGAGAGTCAGGACCTCAGTATCATCCTAAGGATGGTGCTTGTTACACCATATCCTCATCACTATATTGGGGCATAGGACCCACACAGACCACAGGGTATCCCAGTCAAAATTTGATTAAACATGAAATTACTTTAAAATGAGAGTTTTAATATAAAGTTTCAAATTAAAAGTACTTCTCCATTCCTGATGCCACCCTGGTACCAGCAGTATTTATATAAAGGTTTTGTTGACTAAAAATATGATTTTTAATAATAGCAGATGTACAGTTTAAAGAAAAAAATAAAAACTACTCAATAGTTGTTTAACTTTATTATTGCAGCAAAGATAAATAAATAAAAACTTTGAGACTTTGTAACTTGGTTTTAATAATTAGCATGTTCATTATTCATTTTTTTAGATTAGGATTTCCCAAACTGGGCTATGCAAACTCCAGGGGTTTGAGGGGGAAGTGGATCTGTGAGTTGATGAAACGCTAATAATTTAATATATCATAAATATGTAAAATTTAAATGAATAAATAATTTTAAAACGAATATCAAAATAAAACACTCACTACAAAAAAGTTATAATACATTTTATTTGTTTACCTATATGTTATGTGGTCATTAGCCGACCTCAGACAAATGTGAGCATTATTTAATTATTCTGCACATAACATGTCCATGGTTTATAAAAATAATAATAATAATAATAATAATAATAATAATAATAATAATAATAATCAGCATTGTAGGTTAACATGCATAAGAATGTATAATAGGAAGAATAGATTTTGGGTTGTGTAATGGGTCACTATTTATTTTTAGTTTTTCACCATTTAAATGAACTTTGTCATACATGTTTGTCAAATATCTGCAGTGTAAATCATGAAGTAAAAACTTCTGTCAATTAATATGAGGTCATTATTGAAGCTTGTTTCCACCACAAAATGAAACATTTAAAAAGATAATTGCGACTTTTTATCAGTAATTGATAAAGTTTGCGAGTTTATATCTCACAGTTCTGGCTTTATAACTCGCAATTCTGAATTTATATCACACAATTCTTACTTTAGATCACGCAATTCTGACTTAATATCACACAATTCTGACTTTATATGACGCAATTCTAACTTTAGATCACGCAATTCTGACTTTATATCACAATTCTGACTTTATATAACGCCATTCTAACTTTATATCACGCAATTCTAACTTCAGATCACGCAATTCAGACTTTATATCACGCAATTCAGACTATATCACGCAATTCTGACTTTATTTAGCACAATTCTGACTTTAAATCTCGCAATTCTGACTTTATATCACGCAATTCTAACTTAATATCACGCAATTCTGACTTTATATCACACAATTCAGACTTTATATCACGCAATTCAGACTTTATATCACACAATTCTGACTTTATATCTCGCAATTCTGACTTTATATCACACAATTCTGACTTTATATCACGCCATTCTAACTTTATATCACGCAATTCTAACTTCAGATCACGCAATTCAGACTTAAGATCACGCAATTCAGACTTTATATCACGCAATTCAGAATATATCACGCAATTCTGACTTTATTTAGCACAATTCTGACTTTAAATCTCGCAATTCTGACTTTATATCACGCAATTCTAACTTAATATCACGCAATTCTGACTTTATATCACACAATTCAGACTTTATATCACGCAATTCAGACTTTATATCACACAATTCTGACTTTATATCTCGCAATTCTGACTTTATATCACACAATTCTGACTTTATATCACGCCATTCTAACTTTATATCACGCAATTCTAACTTCAGATCACGCAATTCAGACTTAAGATCACGCAATTCAGACTTTATATCACGCAATTCAGAATATATCACGCAATTCTGACTTTATTTAGCACAATTCTGACTTTAAATCTCGCAATTCTGACTTTATATCACGCAATTCTAACTTAATATCACGCAATTCTGACTTTATATCACACAATTCAGACTTTATATCACGCAATTCTAACTTTATATCACTCAATTCTAACTTTGTCACACAATTCCGAATTTATATCACGCAAATTAGACTATATATCACACAATTCTGACTTTATTTCACGCAAATCAGACTTTATATCACACAATTCTGACTTTATATCACGCAAATCAGACTTTATATCATGCAAATCAGACTTTATATCACATAATTCAGACTTTATAACACATAGTTCTAACTTTATATTTCACAATTCTGACTATATCACACATTTCTGACTATATCTCACAATTCTGACTTTATATCACGCAATTCTGACTTTATATCACGCAATTCTGACTTTATATCACGCAATTCTGACTTTATATCACGCAATTCTGACTTTATATCACGCAATTCTGACTTTATATCACGCAATTCTGACTTTATATCACGCGATTCTAACTTTATATCACGCAATTCTGACTTAATATCACGCAAATCAGACTATATATCACACAATTCTGACTTTATATCACGCAAATCAGACTTTATAACACATAGTTCTGACTTTATATCACACAATTCTGACTTTATATCACACAATTCTCACTTTATATAATGCAAATCAGACATTATATCACATTATTCAGACTTTATAACACGTAGTTCTGACTTTATATCACACAATTCTGACTATATCTCACAATTCTGACTTTATATCACACAATTCTGACTTTATCACGCAATTCAGACTTTATAACTCGCAGTTCTGACTTTATATCACGCAATTCTGACTTTATATCACGCATTTTAGACTATATCACGCAATTCTGACTTTATAACTCGCAGTTCTGACTTTATATCACACAATTCTGACTTTATATCACACAATTCTGACTTTATATCACGCATTTTAGACTATATCACGCAATTCTGACTTTATATCACGCAATTCTGACTTTATATCACACAATTCTGACTTTATATCACACAATTCTGACTTTATATCACACAATTCAGACTTTATATCACGCAATTCTGACTTTATATCACACAATTCTGACTTTATATCACACAATTCTGACTTTATCACGCAATTCAGACTTTATAACTCGCAGTTCTGACTTTATATCACGCAGTTCTGACTTTATATCACGCAATTCAGACTATATCACGCAATTCTGACTTTATATCACGCAATTCTGACTTTATATCACGCAGTTCTGACTTTATATCACGCAATTCAGACTATATCACGCAATTCTGACTTTATATCATGCAATTCAGACTATATCACGCAATTCTGACTTTATATCACACAATTCTGACTTTATATCACACAATTCTGACTTCTTTTCTCAGAGTCGTGAGATATAAACTCTCAATTGCCTGTTAAAAAGTCAGAATTGCTAGATATAAACTCTCGTAAAAAAATACGAGAGAAAAAAAGTCAGAATTGTGAGATTATCTTTTTTTTTAATTATGTGGTGGAAACAAGTTTCCATAGGTCATAGAATCTACATGCATATTTATAAAATAATTTGCAAATAGCAATGTCTCACTACTAGACCTGTCAACTTCCCAAAAGTATTTTATGCCAGCTACGCTTTTTTTATCAACATCTTTAAAAGCGTACTTGTCTGGAAACTGTTAGGGATTATATATCATTGCTAAGAACTGAAGAACTAGCATATGAAATAAAATATATAAAATAATTGATCATAGTTTCCATGATTCAAGCCTTCGCAATGGGGACTTGATGTTTTTGTTAAGGAGTTACAGAGAACCGTTTCATAATAATATGTTTCAGCTTTTGCTCTCAGCTTCTTGAAATGCCTGAAAAAATGCTGTATCATAAAGCCATCTGAGTCAGGAATGTTAGTGTGTTTGCAGCAGATTTCCATGGCCGTTTTTTTTTTTTTTTTTTCAAGGGTCAGCTGTGTGAGAAAATAACTTTTTTTACAACTATAGATTTTCCCAAGAAAAAAAAGAAAAAAAGGAATTGCTGATACTTTGCAAAAACAAGGACATCCTCCTTTTCCTGCCCCAAACAAGATTCTCCCCTACACACAAGCTCACATTAATACCCTCTCTAAAACACAATAATACACTTAGTGACACACATTTACGCATTCATGCACATAAACACATACACACACACACACACACACCGGCAAGTGATGGTGACATCTGGAGTGTTTCTGCCTGACTGGTGCTAGATTCCCAGCGTGACTGACTCAGTAAGCGCTTAAAGCAAGCCTTCTCTTCACTCCTTCAGCCTGTCTATCAGTAAAATAAATATATAATAAACACCTCACTTTCTGTGCATTAGACCAACTGCGTGTGATAATCCCATGTAACGCTTAGGTTAGTGAACCCTTTAATAGGTCGACCTGATTAAGGCACAAGCTGTTGATTGGACAAATGCTGTGTCACCTTCAATTACATGGATGTGGGTGAACTGTACCACCGTCCTCCCTTTGTGCGTTTGGTGTGTGTTACAAATAGACTCTGTATTATCATAACACTTCTGCCTCTTTGAATGGTTTCTTTGTGTCCCTAAAAGTGCTTATCCATTAACAGCCTTGGGTTAAGAAGACCACTTTTAGCTATTACCTTTAGTCACATCTGGTAGAGCAGTGTGACTTTATATTATCTGAAAAATAAAATTTCCATATGCTTTGGAGACTTTATTATTGCAGTGCAATTCTACTGTAGTTATTTTGCTCTTTTACTTGTTTAGCCTTTGACCTCATGGAGATGAACCACTCATATTAGTTGACTATGAAACAAATGAGTCATCTGTGTTGTATTGCATTGCTGAGAGCCTGATTTGTTATTACATGTCTCAGCAACAACGCCTGAGAGGAATGAAAATGGGATCCTTTCAAAATGTCATTAAAAAATCATTATTGGCTTACTTTGACCTTTCTTTGGGTAACCATGCCTCTGTGCTTAATTTGGCATAAATAATTGATGGAGGCCCATCCGCATTCAGAGAAAAACTTCCACTCTCAATCTCTGTCAGTCAGTTACACGAGAAACAGATGCCGGACCAACACGTTGTTGTGTAATTCTTTCACAATAATTTGCGTAATTAACCTCTACGCTTTATGTGCAGTAATCGTGTCCTGAATGTGTAACAACACAGTTCATTTTTTTTGTTTCTCGCAGAAAGCATTGTATTGCAATTATTATTGTTTCTGTGAAAGTTACTGTAACTGTATGTAATGTAATGTAGTCTTCAGACCTTAGTTCCTTTCAGAATCCTCAAGTTAATTTAATTTCTTCTTCCATCAAGTCCCACACCAAACTTACAACTTTTTTTTCCTCTTAAAAAAACAAAAAACATTTAATTCATATGATCTAATAATAATAATAATAATAATAATAATAATAATAATAATAATAATACTTGTTTACCATATAATTTTTTTTCAAGTGTTATCTAAATGGGGCAAGTTTTATTATTATGAAAGACCTTCAGTTGATTTATCTAGATTATAAACTGTTATATAAATGCCAATTGTCTAGATTAAATCATGTTAGAATTATGCTGCTTTATTAAAATGAAGCAACATTTTTTCTAACAATTTTATTTCATTATTTCATTATTCATGCAGCTTTTATGACCTTCTATGAATTGTGAAACTATGTGGAGTATTTTTAATTTAGAAACTGTATTTTTCTTTTCAAAGAACCATTTAAAAATGATCTAGTGAAGACAACACTTAAAATGATCAGTCTAAAATATAAACTTTCCCTTCTGTACTTTTTAACACAAAATCATGATAGTTGATTTAAAAAAAAAGGATACACAATAAATATCAGCTACTCATTTATTAAAATCATTTGTCACTCAAATAAAAAGCTTTTTTTGTTCTATAATTAATACAGTAGCACTTTCTGTTGTTTTTTTCAGATTTCTGTAACAATAATTAGCAACCTAGCGAGTGTGCTGTAGTGGCATACTTTTAGATCACCGTTGAGTCACAGTTACATCTATTTAACAGAGAAAATTAGAGGAGAAAAACATACCATGGCTAGATTAGTGAAGCTAAATCAGCATTTATGGTCATTATAGGCAAGACTCTGCTCTCATTAGAGACACTGCAGCACTTAGACGCCAGTAAAGTAGGTATGCCATAACCATGTCTCCCAACTTTCTTCTAATTGCGATATCAATAATTAACAGAGTAATATACTGTCTGAATAAATCATGTGAAATGCCGCCCCAAAAATCTTGCAAGAAAATCTTACAAATATTTATTCCTCTGACTGACAGAACGAATATGGTACACAATTCAAATTAAACTGGTTCGCTTTTCCTAACTTAACTTTTCATTTTGTTTCAACAGATGTGTTCTTAAAGGCTTAGCAATCAGCAAAGGGTGTTGGGGAGGGAACAGATTGTTTTTACCCACAAACTGTGAGTATTTTACGTCTTTTTTTACAAGTAACTCTGTCATCAAGACTGATTGCTCATTGCTGAGTACAATCACGTGTAAGAGCTTTTCTCACTGTACTCAAATCTCTCAGAAAAAAAAGTGTTGTTTTTTGTTGTTGTTGTTGTGTTTGTTTTTGTCTTCTCAAGTGTGGGGCATTGGGAAAAACTGTGATACAATCACTCTCTTCTTGATACTGTGATACATTCTATTTATGACATACTAGTGTTGTTTTGCTATTATACAATGTACAAAATATGTTGTTGCTTGAATATAATAATAATAATAATAATAATAATAATAATAATAATAATAATCATAGTAATAATAATAATAGTAATAATAATAAATTATAATACAATATTATATTATAATACAATAATATATATACAATAATATAAGAACACATTTTATATATATATATATATATATATATATATATATATATATATATATATATATATATATATATATATATATATAATAAAATGTGTTTCTTGTATTTTCTTGTTATCCTCAATGTTTTTCAATAAAAATGTGTTAAACATATAAATAAATAAATAAATAAAATAATATAAATAATATATGTTTATTATAAATGTACATAATATAAAATTATAATAAAACATTTAATATTTTACAGTTGTTTTTTTTATTCATTAAATTATTTCAATGATATATACATACATTTTTTCTTTTGTAAATATAAATCTGTTCCTGACCTTTTGGCACACTTACAATTAAGACGTCATTGTTTTACTTAATTCTTGTTATATTGCTCTTTCTAGCACACACAACTAATATATTTTTTTCTATACACTACCGAATATTACCCATCATTTTGCTTGACAACCACACTCCAAAACGTGCATGTTTTCCTCAAACTTGATCTATCTCAATAGATTTGCGGTAGGAGGTCATCTTAAGGGGCTAAAAGCAGTGCTTGAGTATAGAATTAAGAAAGAATCATTCCATTGACTTTCCTCACAATGATTGTTGCAAATTCTGAACGTTTAATTGTAACGAAATTGCCTTTGTTACAGATTTGTTATTTTATGTTTTCATTATGATGCTTTATTTTCATTACGCTGTATGATTTAAAACCGATGCCATGCATTACCTTCTACATCAGAAATGTTACAATTATATTACTTACTCTACAATTATAAAAGTGTTAAATTAATAAATGTAACTGGGTGAATTACATATAAGGATTTAAAATTTGAAAGAAAGAAAAAAGAATACAAAAAAATGGCTTTTGAGCTCAATAGCTCCTTAAAGATTAATTATTCATAATGAATACTCGCATGAGTAATTAAGTAATTTAATGTAGTGTATTTAAAAATGTATATATTTTTTATACTATGAATATGCTTTGGACACCAGAATTGAAACGCCATGTCATTGACACAACTATATATCATGTGGATTTATTAATTAATGCAAATTATAATTGTATTACTATTACCATCTCAGCAATGTGATTTAATTTAGTAGTGAGATTCCGTCAGTTGATTAATACAATAGTTATTGTATTATGAACTTTGTTTGTTTGTCTAATTTTTATATTTACATTTTATATTTAATTTTATATTTATTTATTTTTTTGCTTATAAATTTCATTTATTTTGTAGGAGAGGACAGTTTTCAGATAAGCTGATTTGCACTTTGCAATAATTAACAAGTTCCAAAGTTTCGTTTAACCCTCTCTAGGATGGTTTAAAAAGTTCCCAGTGATGTCCCCTTTCATTTTTTTTTTTTTTTGTCGATGTCATCCCTTCATAGCTTGTTCCAAATGTCAAGTGCTTTGTCTCCTGCTGCCTTGATGACAGCAGCAATTAGTCTATTCATGCTTCATTAACACTCCATTTTTAATCAGAATTAAAAGTGTGATGGGAGAAACACACACAGACATGTGCACACACATACTTTGCACACATACTCTGCTAACACACATTTTAAAAGCATGCCCCATGCTGTTCCTTAACCTCTCTGTGCCCCAAACTATCGTGTTAGGCAGCTATTAGTGCGGTTCAATGTGTCCATCAATGTTGCCGTTTGATTTACTTAATTTTAAAAAAAAAATGAAATAATATATTTAA